>JAPQRP010000024.1:40597816-40609669 GCA_037367295.1 Apogon hyalosoma | reverse complement strand
GAAAATTCCAGTTCTTTGAAACTGGAGCCTTTATTGGTCCTTCTGAACAACTAAAAAAATGTTTTTCAAATATCAATTTCCAAGTATGAGTTTCAATTTTGTATCATATTTGATACATTAGGTCTCAATGCTCAGATATTATTTTTCAACAAACAAAAATATAATCTAACACAAACATGTAACATATTGGTAATTCCGTTTCTAAATTGTCAAAGTTCTTCCTCCTTTCTCATTAATGACAGTGTTGTAGTGTCACTAAAGGCCTCTGGTGAATGAATTCCTTCCCCTGGTGGATTATCTGTGTATTGCATGTATCTAATTGTATGCATCAGGTTTTTCAAGAAAAAAAAAAATAAAAAAAATCACACTGATCATATAGAGGGCTTCAAAACTCATGTATCAAATATGATACATTTGGTGTTCTAGGATTAATAGGGAAATACATTTACAGTATAAACAACAAAGTATTAATAAGTGGTTCCAGGCACGACAAACCCCGCCCCTCGCAAAAGTTTTACCTGACTTACCCCATTTCTTATTGTGAAAACACATTTTGGTGCCCTTGACCTTTAACCTACATTCACCAAAATTTAATGGGCTCTATTCTGGACCACCGTGCACCTTTCCTGAAAATTTCAGGGAAATTGGTCCAGTACTTGTTTGTGTAAAGTTGCTGACAAACACAGACAAAAAAAAACAAAAAAACAACGAACCAAAAGCAATACCCTCTCCTCCCCTTCAGGGGGTGGGGCAACAATAGTAAAAGAAAATAAAAGCCAATTTATATCTATCCCACAAACACACATTCACACACTCAAAGAAAACAGATAAAAAACAGTCTGACCTCACCTAACATTATACATTTGACAAGTATAATATCATCCTTTGTGCCCAAACACCATGAAAATCAGACTTCAGTTCACTCCCAGAATGCAAAATAGACCTGGCAACCTTTAAACTTCAGCTTGGAGCTTAAACAAGACGACAAAATGCTCTCAAGGCCACCTTTCAGCCTGTTATTTCCAGTACAACTGTAGTGTTCACATGAGTCTAAACTAATGAAGCAGAGCCCTATTCGACTCGACTGTAAAATGCCCCAAGGTGCAAATAGTAAACACGGCATCTGAAACTTTCTGCTTGAACACACTCCAAACAGCGCTGTGGTCGCAACCCAATGGCTGAGTGGTTTGGTCACACACCACATGCCCCGAGCTGAAACCACGGTTCGATTGTCGCTTGGTCAGACCATTTGTTACACTTCATTCACCTACACTCCTTCGTACATGCTCCATCTCTGTTCCCTTTCTAGCATCTAATAAAAGCATGAAAATACTCCAATTGGAAAAAATGTCGACACTGGTGAACCTGGAGCCCTGCCAGTCCCAGTTCAAAATCCAGCCCCCCCACAACCCAGCTGTGTTCCATGTCCCACCCTGGGGTGCCGCTAGGAATCGTGGACCCTATGAAAGCTAAACAATGGCGTAAAGCAAAAGTTAACATGCTTTCTACGTCCGACTCCCAGCTTCTACTCCTCTATTAAGCAGCGGACCTTACTTGAAATTTTCACAATTTCTAACCTGTATCCACTGGACCCCCTCCACTGCTCTATGGGCCCCCCAGAAATGCTGGGCCCCATGAATTTCTCATGTTTCCCCCCGTTTATGGCACCCCAGATCTCACCCCTCTGTGAACATTAATATGGCATCATGGGTAAAGTAAAAACACCACAGTGCCTCATTTGAGTGTGCTAAATTCTAACTAAAATGCTCAATAGCAAGAGACACCCAACGCTGGAACTAAAAAGTCTTAAATGTGGTCTTAAAGTATCTCGGTAGTCTGTTTCTGTTGAATAAATGAATTTACTCCCCAGATAATTTGATGATTGTTCATTCTTATGGTGCCGTAATGGTAAAATGACAAACTTTGAATGTTTTAAATGACAAGTAGAGGATTAAGATCGGCGTTGAAGGTGAATTTCACATTATCCTGAGTGTACGTTTGCTGAAATAATCTATTGCAGCGCATGAAATGGCAACTATCACTCATTTGATATGACATACTTTAACTTCTCAGCAAACTGGAGAAGTGTGACGAGAAATCTCTTCATCTTAAACTTGAGCAAAGTTAAAAGTTCTAATCAGAAAACTCACTTTGCTCACTTTGCCTCAATATGCTTAAAAGACTGAAAACCCCTTTCTTCTTTTTGATTTCAGATATCCATGTGTGTTCAAAAGATTTCTTGGGAGAAAACTCCTCATGAGCAGTGTGTGATGCTTTGGCAGATTTCCAGATAAAAGGAAAGGAGGGAAAAAAAAAAAAGTTTAACGGTTCTCTCCCCCCTCCCCTCTGTTCCTCCGTGTCTCCATCTCTGCAGGTTTCCGTGGATGCGGAGCGTCAGATAGGCCATGCCCTTCACCTGCGCCTGCTTCTGCGGCCTGAACGGCTTCTGCCGCAGACGGAGGAAGAAGAAAAAGGAGCAGTGGGAGGAAGAGGAGGGTGAGGAGGTAGAACAGTGGAGGGATCAGGAGACAGAGGTGTGACACTGTCGTCAGGTTTATCTGAGCTTTATCGTCGAATGTACTACTGCTGCTCAGAACAGACAATCTGATGCTTTTGTGGGGGCTCTGTCCGGGATACTAAAAAAAAAAAAGCTTCATTTGCATGGGCTATTACTGAAAAAAATGTAATGAATTGGGTATTTTTGAGTCTATTTTACTGTTTTTTTTTTCTTCTTTTATCTTTTAGTGGATAATTCAAACCCTTAAATAAGATTTTTCCAAAGTTTATCAAACCAAACCTTCAGGTCTTACTCATTTTCTACTTTAGAACTGCCTGAACTTGATGACTACTATGCTTTCTTGAGCCATATTACTCAAGATGAATCAGACTGATGGAAATAAAAGCTGAACTCTTAGCTCATCCTCATCCCTGCTGCATACCACATTTCCCTTGGCAGCTGAGAACTTTGCTTCTGCTAATGTGCTAGCAAAAGAAGAAAAAAAAACCCTTCATATCTGTTCGATTTATTTCTTGTCATAGCTGGTGTAGTGTATAAGGTGTGAAAAGGCGCTGGGCTCAAGAAATCCATTATTTCTCTCAGTCACACCTCTCAGCGACGCCCCTACTCTCCCTTCTCCTCCTTAATCGCAGCTCCACGGAGACTGAATTGGAACTAAAGCTCCTGAGCTCTGCACCTCCTCACCTACCTGCTTATGTCAGATCAACTTAGTGAAAACTTCAGCCGAGTGGGAAAGTGTGCAGTAATTTCCAAAGTCACCCATGGAGGGCCGGAGCCCATCTCGGCTTTCACGCTGAGCTGGGCTCGATCTAAAGTCGAGCAGCTGTCCAATCAGCAGCTTAGCTGGAGTGTGAAGATAGGAGTCAGGGGTCAGAATGAGCAACAGGGTTTTGGTAGAAGTCCCTCCTCTGATGCATCTCTGTCTCATTAATAGGCAGACAAGTAATTACAAACACACTGATGCAGACCCATCAATTAATGCCCCACCAGAGGGAGTGGAGAGTCTGTTGGTAAATGCCACTGCAGTGTGCTCACAGCTGTCACCTGTTTGAGTGGACGACTCCGCAAGAGCGCGTGTTTCTTCTCGGCTGCAACAATAGACTCTGAAAACCTGAAACAAGTGGTTAAGATATCTATTCAACCACTATAGAACTGCCTTTTCAGAATGCACATGGAGACACAAAGACAAAGACGCACACGCACACACACACACAGAGGTCTCATTAGTGTGTGTGATTATGCATGGCACGTCCAGTCAGGCAGTGGAGATGTAATTAACCTTTTCCAGCAGGAAACAGATGCCTGGATGTCACACACTCACTCTTTTCTCTGAAACACACAAACACGCACAATGGCACAGACACACACGTCTGCTGTCAGGGAAACAAAGCCAACGTCACGGTGTCACGGAAACAAAGCCCCAAAAGCGCCGCCTGGCACTCTGTGATAATCCCCTCACGCATATTTACATTCAGGGCTTAGAATATGCCTCGGTGCCGCCGTCTCCGCCCCTCGCCGCAGCCCGCTCATGCCCCCTTCCTCCGCCCATCCATCCATCCTCTCGTACTGTCTCGGCCTTCCACCTGACTCCCCCTTTTCCTTCCTCATGCCCGCTATCGCCTCTTCTTCTGCACCTCCTTCACCTGGCCAATCCCCCTCCAAATCGGGTTCATCTGTTTATTATCAGTGGATTGTACTTGCATGGCAGCTCCCATAGATTAGCCCCCGCTCTCTCTTTTCTGTGACTCTGAATATCAGGGATTTCTTCAGGCGGGCAAAAAGCTGCTTTACGACAGATTAATGGACGGCCCTGATTGTGTCTGTTGGTGTGTGTCTGTGCCTGCGCCGAATAGATTGTCTGTTTACTCATTAACCCACTACAAGCGGCGAAATGAGACAAAGCTAAAGCCATTTCACAGTGTAGAGCACCTATTATGATTCACTGTGTTACGACGCAGCTCTAATGAGAATGAGAGAGAATGAGAGGAGGGGTTGGAGGATCGCGAGGAAGAGAGAAGACGACGGTAATGAGAGCGAGAGTTGGATATGGAAGAGGGGGGCTAATGCTAGACAGAGCAGTCATGCTAATTGGCTACAGTGGATAACTTTCTGAGGTGGGGGGGGGTGTATGTGTGGTGTGGTGGGGATGTTTGGGGGGGCAGAGAAAAGAACAGCCTGATCTGTTGGCGTTACACTCGTTTAACACTCCCTCCATTTCACCTCTTTAATGAGAGGAATATTCGCTCCAGTAATGGCGAAAAGCTTCAAATTGGTAACGATTTGTTGCTTGCTCACACACACTTGGAAGTCGTAAGATTTTTTGGGGTGGGGTGGGGTGGGGGCAGCTGATGGGATGATGTGTCGGCCGGCTGTAGACGTGTGTGTTTGTGTTTTCCCTCAAGCACCACAACCCAGTCCTTTATGGATCATGGCAATTTTCAGGGATTGTAACTCAAGGACAAACAGCTAAAAATAGAGGGGTGGTGCACGACTCTGCAATAGCGAGGACGGGGGGGTGCGGGGGGTGAGAGAAGGCGGGAGGAGGTGTGTGTGCGTCTATAATATGAGTGTGGGTGGGTGGGGACGGCGAAAACGAGTCCTGTCGCATTAGATTTGGGTCAGAAACGAGGGAAGAGTCGACGAAGCGGAGAGTGTTACAGACGGCGGGGAGATTCATCACTCGCTGTACCCCCCCCCGTCTCTCTCTCTCTCTTTCATCTCCTCCAACACCTCACCGTTCTCCCCCATCCTCCCCACTTCACACTCACACACACACACACACCTGCAGGAGACGGAGAAGGGAGGGTGATGGGAACAAGGACACGGGAAGAGAGGCGGAGGATTGGTGAGAAAAGACGGTAAACCACTGGAAAGACAAAGGAGAAGAAGCAGAGCAGAAAAAGAGGGAAGAGTGAATGCGTAATGGGAGAGAAAAAAGGACTGAAATAGATAGCAGGGTTAGATAACATTATAATATTAATATATGCCATTCTGTCCGAGGTTCTTTGCGGTATAATGAGTGCATACATAAATTCATCCGATGAATGATCTCAGTAGGGAGCGGACTGTAATGGTCTTGGCTTAACTTGTGGATCTAGGGAAAGAATCTGCTCCTAGTTCAAAAGAAGAGTTCAGCATTTGGGCAAACACGCCCGTTAACTTCCTCCCTATGATTCAGACAAAAACCCAGACTGCTGTAATGGTTGTATGCTAATCATCAAGCTGAAGGTGGGAAGCGATTAGCAGGAAACGGGGAAGGCTACAACAGGCGAAGCTCTGTCCAAAGTTCAGAAGTACGCCTACCACCTCGGAAACTCACTAATTAACACGTTGCGTCTTATCTGTTTAATCCTTCGAACTTTCGACTGAGCCCGCCTCGCCGTGTCCTCCAGCCTTCAGTCTTATGGTATTATAAGGCTAGGATAATTGCTTCCCGTCTTCAAGCTCTCATGTCTTCAAAAGCACAGACATGAGAGAAGTATCGATTTAACTTGAACACGAAGACAAATAAGGGAATTTCCCAAAATGTTCAACTATTACTTTTGGTTCTGTGTAAAGTGTAGAATTAGCATCACATGAGTCATTACATCCGCTAGACCGTTCTTTGCTAGTTTGTTAGAGCTAAAGAAACACGATCACTAACCCCATGGTGCTTACAGGAAACAGATAAAAGATACGCTAAATGTGGTGAATGTGAATTAAAGTCCAATCCTGTTTGAGAAAAAAAAACTATCAAACTCTTGTACGATACAGGATCATGGCATCTACTCAGGTTAAATCTCAGAAGTTCATAGAGTTGGTTGTATGTTTAGCAGTATAGCATGTTTGTCCAGCTAATATCACATATTAAAGGCTTGGTGTGCAAGATTGGGGAGAATTTATGAGCATCTAATAGCAGAAATTGAATATAATATAAATAATTATGTTTTCTTTGCTATATAATCATATGAATGTGTATTTGGGTTCTTCTATGAAACTGGTCCTAAAAACAGGACATGGGGCTAAAAATTCAACCCAGATGTAGACGAATGTTATGAAGCAAGTTTGGAAGCACTTTGGGTCGGTTTTAAAAATAAAAACTGAGATAAAAGAGAAACTTTCAGATGAAACACATTTATATATTATTTTATATTTAATATAAAAATCTGCATGGAACACTGTCAAAAGGACACAAAAAAATTATGCAGTACTATTTTTTTTAATACCTCTTTATTCTTTCACAGGTACATTTTGGGAATTGAACTAATTATTCAAGGCGGAGTGTTTCACAAAAATGACCGCTGTTTCGCAAATCATTCGAGATTTATGTTTAACTGGGCAGGTTCTGCATGTAACACAAATGGACACGATGGGTTACATACAAAACCTGGAATGAGACTGAGATTCATGAAAAACCCACATGTCTGGATTAGAAAAACCACTAGGATCATCAAATTTAAGTGTCTTTATTCATAGCGCTATATAAGACAATTTCATGTCATGTGGTCCAGATAAAATGCACTGAAACCTAGGTCATTTTTCATGTCCCAATTTTTGGCCCCAATATTTTATTAAAAATGCATTCATTTTGGGATGGCTCAGAGCAAGAGTATCTCTTTTTTTTTGGCATTTATCTGAGGTCATCATTAGCTACATCCTGGGGGAAAATATGTCTAAATTTCTGTTTTATTATTAGGTCTAAAAAGCTGGAAAAGTGCCAGGTACCAAAATGTACCCAGTTTCATAGACGTACCAATTTGCTGTTATCTACAAAAGGAGTAAAAATCCATCTTGTGGCCCATATTTCTACAGTAGCTCAGATGTCAGGTCAGATCCAGGATTAAGTTACTGTCAACTCTTATATTTGTGAACCAGAGTTAATGTTCCCCGAATTGAAAACATCAGAACAGACAAACCTACAGCTGACTCCAAAGAGGGACTTTTGGGTTTGCTTTTTTAGTGGCAGGTGGGGCCAGGGGTGTGCAGTTGAGTTCAATCTGAAATTTCACAACTAAAGTCGATGTCAGGATATATTACACACTGAGACTTTGGTACTTTGGACTCAAACTTTGAACATCAAGCTCAAATACCAAAGTCCAAAGAGTTGTAGGTGTTTATCAGGTCGGGAGAGTCTAGTGAACAAGGCCATTTCAGCCTGAGCTGCTTTTACTGTAATGATCTTATCTCAGTTCTCTATTATCTCAACTTTATGGAAGTCTCCCACTAAATTGGACCATTTATTAGTTTTTTTCCTACAGCTTTAAACTTTTGTGGAGGTATGACGCATTGGAGGCAGTTGAAAAAGTGAGAACATCTACCTTTTTTCCACGGACAAAATGGTACCAGGGTGGTTTAGGACACCCAGCATATTGTATAAGGCATAAGACAGGAGCTTCATGGCTTGACATATCCTTGTGTCTTGACTGAAACTCGACTTGCACTATCAAACAAAATAGTCTAGGTGAGAAAAGGGGAATGGAACCGTCAAGCCTGCCGGCGTTAGTGCCATGTTATTCGGCTCTTCAGCTCTCATGCGTCAGCCCCCGGTCCCTCCATTACTTTCTCCTTCCCTCACCCACATCTGTTCTGTTCTCCTAATGAAGAGGAAAGCGATGGTCCCACCCAGGCTAATTAGGAGAACCAAGATGGAAAGCGCTGATAGACTCGGTGATATAGTCATGAGGGAAGTGGCGATGCCAACCGCTTAGAGCTCCAGTCAGTCCCAGAGCATCAGAATGGGAAAAGGGATGCTGAGAGAAGAAATAAAAAGGAGCGGAGGAGGACGGGGTAAAAGATATATAGTGTAATTGAGACTGTAATGGGTTTTGTCAGGAGCACCTGTCAGGGTCAAGTTAAAACGGCTTCGGTGAAGGAAAGAGAGAGGGATGAGATGATGGGCGAGCAGGGATGGGGCCAATTGGAGTCAGGATCCCAGCGAGGAGAGGCCTGCATCCATGCCAACCTCACCTGATTGCCAATTTGTGCCAGTCTCCAGACATCAAACGTCAATACGAGTGACACTCAGGCACACAAACGCTCCCGAATGGAGAGTGCGAACCAGCTAAAAGCCTCCATGCACAATCAATCACACACATGCGCGAGCTCACGCTGACAACACACCTACGCTCGCTGATTGGACACATCTAGCTCCTTAACAAGGTGTCCACGGTTCAGACCTAAGCTGTGTGATTGGAAGATAAAACCGCCGCTGTTAAATATCTAATTCTCCCCCACGTCTAGATGAAAATAAGGTGCAGCGCTGATTAGATTGCCGACTGCTGTGCCAACCTCGGGTCTACGCCATGTTCATTACCAGCCCCAACCCCCCCCCGAACCCAACCCCAACCAATCCCATCTCAGCTCGTGTTCGTCTGCCAACCCCAAATACTCTATTTGTGATTGAAAAGCAATTCTGACACCCTTGAGAGTTAGGGTCGATGCCTGAGGAGTGATGAAATTAAGTTGAGTAAAATTTATTTATAAATCGCTGTTAAAGCTGCACCTGGCAATTTAACATGCTGACAGCCCCGGATAGCTGTGAGACGTAACTGATGGAAATTTAAGGCCTCTGTACTGAGACGTTCCGTAATGGGGGCGGTGAGTTAACGTCCTGATCTTGGTCTGGACAGGGTGGAGGTGATGTAAAAGTTTAGTCATCGTCCTCAGGGTGAAGTTTTCGATCATGAAATATCTGGACACGGAGAGAAAAAAATATATATACATATATCTCACCATTTCACCATGACTGAGGTTTAATAAATATTTCAGTCAAATCAGAAGCCCAAGAACAGATCGAGACTAATCTGTCGAGCAGTTAAAACCTATTACAATCCGCTCTCGCACTTAAACACTTAACATTTGGGCGTATTTGAGCTGATGTGGTTCAGGGTGGGTTGAGGCCACAACGCTGAACAGAAACTAAAGGATGTCGCCTTCAAATATCTTTTGGCCTCAGACTTCGGTTAGAAAACCAGAGTCCCGTGAACTTTTACTTAAGGAAATCGGCTCCGTGAAAAGGGTGGCTGTTCGAAGGTTAAACAAACAACTGCCATTTATGAAGAAAACCCACCATTTAATGAGTACATCTTAGCCTGAATGAACCATCAATCAACCTATTGGACTTTCTAAAAAGGATTCATTTTCATGAAATAATCAGGGCTGCCGTTCCTTTTAAAATATCTAAGTTTTCTGAGAATTCGTTTTTGTCAAGAAATTAATATTTTCCGATGCCGGTAAACTAAAGAAAACACAGCGTCACAGTTAAGTTGCTGTGTGATGAATATATAAATACAAACCCATTCCCTTTCACCGACACATAGAGGTTCTTTTGTGTCGGTTTTGAGTTTGGTGTTTGTGAAGCCGTTTGTAAGAAGCTCAAGGTTCCCTGAATATGTATGGCAAGTACAAATACAGGATCAAAGCACCAAAATGAACTTGTGCTTTTGATTTAAACCTCTCATGTCTCCCTCTGGCCTTCACCGCTGACTGCAAATATCAAATGAGAAAGGTCTTCAAACAATCTGCAAAAAGAGTTGCGGTGGAGTAGCACTTTTCTATTCTGTACAAATAAGAGAGGTACTGCGCACTGTTGTATTCCCCGACCACTTTTCAATGTGTCACTGGAGTATTCAGCATGATTATGACTAAGAGTTTGAGGAACTTTTTAAATGGCGGTCCATTTAAGGGTTTTGGGTTTGATTTAAGCCATGTTTCAACAGAGTTTAAGTTGTGTCAAAGCCACATGTCAGATATCCCATTTTAAAAGTAGTCAACAGACCAAAATTATTAGAACACCTGACAAATATATTTGAAAATACTGACCTTTTTACTTTGCCTCCAAAACATTTCATTTCATAATGTTCATGAAAGACGTAGATGGTTGCTCTGAACACAACAAACACCAGATGAAGTGAGTCCAAATGTTTTCATCCACTTTAACTTTAATATTAACTTAATAAGCAGAATATTCTAAAGAATCACACAACTGTGTCCTGATGCCACTTATACATGCAGCCTCTATTTAGGAAAAAAAGATATTTTATCATTCGTCTTTGCCTTTCATCTAAACACAGGTTTAAGTCCCGAAAATTTATTTCGAAGTGGATATTTTGGAAAACTGTACCCGGCGGTCACAGTTTTAGGATTCCAAACATCACAGTGTGTAACAAAAAAAATGCATCATGTGCCCATGTTCTTCCTAACCCTAACCCCGTGATAGCACTCTACACCATACGTTTGCGGTTTCGTGTAGAAATAAAGCCTTTCTGAAAATAATTTGTAGTGTAAAATGATATTATTGAAAACTGAGAAGGGAAAAATCAGTTTCTATAAATATGCTACGAGTAGACATGGCCTAAGACTCTGGCATCAATATCAATTTAACCACGACCATCAAAAGGAATTTGGCTTCTTCTGTGAAGGATCATGATTGACAGTGGCTTCGTCATTGGACAACTGCGCAGAACTTTACCATCGCATAATATACCATTTGCACTTCGCCCATAAACACCACCTCTTGCCAGCGCAAAAACCTTTAATCGAAAAGGGAGAATTTTTGCGAAATGGGCGTTTTTCCACTAGGTTAACTTTTAAGCACAAGTTATATTTGCGCTATTTGAGGGTCAGTGGAAAAGAGACTGACAGTGACAAAGCCTGGGTTTGTTTTTGTAGAAAAATGATCTAAATCTTCTTAACATTGCTCTATTCTATGGTTTATGGAGCATAATGATGACTTTATAGATATTTCATTGGTATTTTAAGCAGCAATTAATACAATAAAATAAAACAGATGAAACCATATTGGCCTTGTAGATCCTCTGAGTTCATGAAAAGGGTGTATGTTTGCAGGTTCTTCTGGGTCACTGTCCTTGTTCACTTTTACAGTTTGTAATATGTAGCCAAACTGATAAAAGGGTAATGAGAACTTTTTGAAAACCAACAGCAGCGTCAGCAGCAGTAAAATATTCAATTTACGTCCGCTTTGACTGGTGGAAAACTCCCCAAGCGCTCAGTGGCCTAAAGGATATGCTCAGTGAAATGGACGCTATATTTTCTCATCCCCTTTAATAGAAACCGTCATAACTCTTCTACAACCGCTCCAGGTTATCTGAGCTCACACCTCTGGCAGGCAAGTACAGTGGTGCTCATAAGTTTACATACCCCAGCTGAATTTGTGATTCTTTGTCCATTTTTCACAGAATATGCATGATGATAATACAAAAACGTTTCTTTCACTGGTGGTTAGTGGTTTGGTGAATTCATTAATTATCAAAAAAAAAGGTGTTTGCTCTTTTTAAATCCTACTGACAACACAAACTATCCAAATGACCCTGATCATAAGTTTACATACCCTAGTT
>JAPQRP010000024.1:40585460-40597716 GCA_037367295.1 Apogon hyalosoma | reverse complement strand
ACAGCTCCACTTGGCCTTATGTTTGGGCTCATTGTCATGTTGGAACATCCAAGACCGTCCCATGTGCGTTCAGTCAGTGTATGTAAACTTATGAGTACGACTGTAGAACTTCCTCTAAAGCTATTTTGTACGTGCTGTGAGAAACACAGGGTTGTATATTGAGCTTAATTTTCCACGGGCGATGGGGAGAAAAAAAAAAAACTTTTGTAATAGGCTGGATGCTGTTAACAGGTCAGATGTCCCACACATCTGATGCCAAATCACCATCATCAATGGGAGATAAATCAATTCCCTTAACTCCCTTTTTCCCTCCGTCTTTTCTCTTCATCCTGCCCCACCTCCTGGTCTCTCACACTCCATCTCATCCCCACAAACATACACACACTTCTACTGAAACGGGTCGATACCAGAGCCAGTATTGAGCACCGGCTGTGGTCTAAATGAGAGTTTGATTTCTCGGGGGGTGTTAGCCCCTGTAACCATGGTGTTGAGTCGCCATCAGAGACCTCCTCGCCAAACGCTCATTGATGAAGTGCAGGCGTGCATGCCTGGAGCGCGTGCTTTAAACACCTTTTGATTTAGTTGTGCTCAAGAACAATACTTTTCATTAGAGGCTGATAGCATTCATTAAGACCAATTCAGCAGGGCCACTAATGAGCTGATCTGCTCTTGAACACTTCATTCTCCTTGAAAAACACTGAAGCGTGAATCCTAACAAACACACGCAGGCCCGACTGAGTCAGTTCTGATACTGTTCAAGCCAACAGGAAATATATTGCCACTCTTTCCACAAATGTGTAACGTTTGTGAACCAAAACACACATCATGCACATTTTAACCAACAAATTGCTGGTTTTCCCGTTTTGTTTTGGCTTCTCTTCAAGGTAAAAATCCAGGTATTTTGGTTAACCTTTATAGACATTACTGTTTGTCACTTCCAAATGAATTAGTCTCAACATTTAACCTTTCAGAAGCAATTTATCAGTATTTACTAAGTTATCCGCTGCATTTTACAATATATTTTCCCATATAGAATGTACTGACAATTAGGGCTAGGCGATAAAACGATATAACTTTCCCGATTGAAATATGAGACGTGCTCAATACAATTTCGATAGAATTAATTCGTCCATGTTTTGGCAGGCATGAGAACAGCCAATCATAATTAAGTAGCATTGTACCGAACCAACCATGCTACAGCCATGTCAAGTTAGGTCAATGCCCACAGCACAGGTAAGAGCAGCCGCAGCACACAGGGAGGAAATGAATGTTCCCTCGGGAGAACGAGAACTCTGGGCGACCAGGTTACTGAAAGTAGGGTGTGAACTGTTTCGGTTCCGGTGTACAACAAGAGGCATAAAAGCCGGGAGTTGGACGCTCAAAACATGTTTCACTTTCGGTTTATGCCAGTTATGGCACGGAGGTATGCATAGCTCAACAGACAGGTGGGGGTGATTAAAGCTTATAAATAACGCTTAATTCAAGATTTTTTTTTTTGCTAAATTCGAGCCAAAAAAATCTGCTAATGAAACAAGTAAAAATTATCTTGGTAAGATTTCTTGAAATAAGATTTTCAAGACCTATTGTCTAAAAATCAGTTCTTATATCTCACTGAAAAGTTCCTCCTCAGGTGATTCTGTCTCATTTTAAGTCTGATGAGATATTTGGACTAAAAATGAGAAAAATACACTTGGTAAGATTTCGATTTTTTTCCAGTATTTCTGTATTTACCCTGATGGGGTGTCTTAAAATATGTAACTTCCCTCTGAAATTCACAATGAATCAGCGAATCAAGAGAAATGTCGGCCACGTTCTCAAACATTACAATTATACTGATTTGCTGAAAACATACAATTTCAATTGTACTGTTGGTTCGTCAAAGCTGAAAAAAAGTGACGACTGGTATTACAGGAGGCGCTTAGCTTTGGCAGCGCTCTAACTGCAAATACACTTTGTGTCGTTTGAGCCCATTCACAACATTTACAAAGCCACTGATATGGTGTAAACCAACAGAAAGCCTTTGCCTTCATTCCAATGTGCAACCAAAGCCAAGTTAAACCAGTCTGTTTTGCAGAATCTGGCCATTCTTAACTCTGAGACTGAGTTTGTGTGACAGGATTTCTGTTCGCCGTTTGTAGCGCCTTGCAGATTCTTTCAGCCCTGTTAGCCATGCTCCGTGTTCGCTGCCACCCTAAAGCACATAACAGCCTGTTTCGGGGTAACACTACCTCTGATTTCAGTTTTTATATTATTCATAGACGCGGGCCTTTGCGGTGGGGAACAAGCGGGGCAGCGATGGAGACAGAAAAAAAAGGGGAAGGAGGAGGAACCTTTGACAGAGCAGCGTTGACGAACAGCTCGGCGTAGTGAGATACATAAACATGAGGTTAGAGAGTATCGCAGTGGGAGACGGAGGAAGGAGGTAGAGAAAGGAAAATGTGCGAGGAGTGGAGGCGGGGGTGGTGGTGGTGGGGGGGTGGAAGACAGATATACTGCAACAGAAAGGTTGTCTCCCATTGACAAGCTCTCACTCTGTTCGGGAAACCCACCAATCAATGCTTCGGCACCACAAGGTACACACTTACAGGCACACACACACCAGCCCGCAAGGTATAGTGTGTTGTGTGATGGAGTAGAGGATGTGCTAGTGGTCGGCGTGGTGCAGGAGAGCGTGTGGTTGAAATGCAGAGCACGTCAAGAGTCCTAGGGAGCTCCTTTTGCAGCAAAGCCTCATTAAAGAGACACTTGCCTTAAAGCAAGGATATACTGCCAGACCACACACAAACACAGACGCACTCGGGCTGACAGTAGCTGAAGCGGCTCCGGACAAATCGAATAGAAATCTCTGCGAAGAAATAAGCGCGGAGCAGGTTAGAGGAAATAAACGCACCTACACCTACACCCCCCCCATTTCCTATTCTCCATATGAATAAAGTTTAATTCCACCACCGGTTTCCCCTCCCCCAATCTCACACTAATATTATATTCATGTATATTTGATTGTGTCAACTCTGTAGAGATTGGCTATGCTGTATCTTGTGTGCCTTTTAAAAATGCATCTATGAATAAATAATGTCTGTATCTGCTGATTGAAAAAGCCATATTGCCAGAAAGCCATGATGAAATGATAATGTAATATCTATCCCTGTGTTGAATAAAGCAACTCCCCTCTATCCTAATAACCCCCCCCCTTTATTTATTTATTTATTTATTTATTTTTTGGATTCTCTCAATAAAGCTCTGCGACTACACCTGATGACATTCCCTTGTATGGTTTGCACTGCTGCTCTGAGTGTGTTTTAATAAAGAGAAAGCCTTTTCTTTCTATACATCTGAGTGCTGTGTGGTTGTTTGGAGATATTAATAAAGAGAACCGAGTCGTTTCCCCCGAGCGGCTCCCCTGCTAATTGACAGTGATAGCAGAGACTCGTCTCCTGGGCTGATGTTGGGAGCCTAATAAAGATGCATTACTACCAAGGCTGGGAGAATGATGCAGAACGAGTGTCCCCCTCCGTCTCATCACCACCCCTCCTTTCTCCAATTTTTCCTCCCCTTCCCTTCTCCCCTCCCTTCCCTTCTCCTCCTATTCTCCCAATGCAGGCTGATTAAACTGATAAACTGCGCCAAAAAAGAGAAAGGGAAGAGGATGTAAATAATGAAACAGGAGCGAGTGAAAGGAAGAGTCAGTAGGGGCGGTGAGAGGCGAGTCGGAGAGAGGAACAGTGCAGATAGATAGAAAGAGAAATCCCATTAGGAGCAGCTCCGTGCCTAATGAATAAAATGCTAAGTTTGATATCGCCTGCTTAATTTCACAAATTCTTAATTGGCGTGACATTTCCAGTTAAAAGCCCTGGCCTCACTCTGACCCCACGGTGTCAGACTGTAAAGACACACACAGGCTTAACAGGCAGCCGCCACAGCCATCGCCGCCGCTTGTGGCTTTGATATGCTCCTCATTAGCATAGCAACGAGTTGACCATCCACGAGGGATACAGTAACCCAGGCAACCAGAACTGGCCAGTCCAATGATGGAAACCAACAGTTGCAAATGGAGCCCACCTCCCAGTATCTCCCATCCAAATGCATCAACACGCAGCAAACGTTTTTCCTAAGGGTGGAAGCAATCATTGGTAGTTGTTGTAAGTGAGCAACACTTTCATGTACTATTGTAGTGGTTTTCCTTTCAGAAGTGCATGTATTTTCCCCAAATTGGCAGCCTCTCCATGAGCCACAGTATCTGAAAGTGAAGTGACAGCAAGAAAGGAAGACGCTTTCATATATTCAGGGCACTCTATTGAGCCATCAACTGTCAATGCTTCGTATTGTATGATTTATCAGGATCCTGCATGTGGAGACGATCCATTAAGAAAGTGCATCAAAGATACTCAAGTAGTGGACCTTCTCCAGTACATCTCAGAGGCAGTTACAGGGTTTTTCAAACAGAATGAACCCATTTCATGACGCACTGCTTCAGTTCTCAAGCATCAACAGTCAAGTCTTATGTCCTCCAAAAACACACTAAGGTTGAAATTTTGGATTTTGGAGTATGTCCTGTAAAGGGTTAAGTAAGACTTAGGATCCAGGACTATTCAAACACAGAAATACCACAGTGTCAAAGAACTGTGACATGTAAAACTAAGTAGCTCCTGCTGTACTTAAGAAAATAAAGGCATTAGTCGAACGTAGAAATGTCTAAAATTATCTTGTGGAAACACCTCCAGGTTCTTCTACTTCTAACGGATCTGCTCCAACATGTAAATTGTTCTTCTTTGGTCCGTGTTGTTGTCTTCCACGAAAATCGGTGCAGCCGTTTGTCAAATTTTGCTGAACCAAAAAAAAAAAAAAAAAAAAACAAAAAAATCACGTAGGGGTGATAGTGAAACCTTTGCAGGGGTAATACAGTAATGATCAAATGAGGGGGACTGTTTTAAGGTTATAAACTCATTACAATTAATTGGTAACTGCAGCTCTTCCGCTTTTGGAGAAGAGAAAAAGATGCTGTTCCATGACCAAACAAGCAGATCATTGGAGGTGCTCTGAAATGGAGATAAAAATAACTTTAAAAATACAATCGTACATTTTAGACCGGGGACGGTTTGAACACCACATCAACCGAACACTGACATTAATTTTCCTCAGAATAGATTTTAATGAGTGTGTTTGTGAGGGTTTTATGTCGTGCTGCTCTCTCTGTCTCTTGTTGACTCTCCCTCCTGCTGTTTTTCTTCTGGTTTGTTATAATGGAGGGAAAATGAAATTAGAACCAAAACTTTTATTTACCACCATGAAAAAGAAGCAGGCTAAGACACCTAAGTGATGTGTTCTGTAGGTTTACTGATCTCCTCTGGTATGTTTCACCCCCCATACGCCAATTTATCAGTACAAAAACACCCACTTTCTTCCCTGTGGAGGTTACAATAATTATTCCAAAATATTTAGACAAAAAGAAAAAAAAATAGTGATGGAGACGAGACTGCCTATGTCAAGACTGAGTCAGGACCGAGTCTTTGAAGGGACGAGACCAAGACCATTGGTTTTCAAATGCAGTCGAGACCGAGTCTTTCAGGAGTCAAGCCCAAGACCGTAAAAACAAATCCGTTTACACAACCGTGATTTAAAGTGTGAAAATGTCAGCTAGCGAGCGTAGTATAGTTGAACAAATACAGCTCTGGAAAACACTGAGACCGCTGCAATTTCCTGTTTTATCAGCATGTGTGCATGTGTGACAGCCATTCCATTCCTGTGTCTGTTGAATTCCAGCACAAACACACCTCATTCTACTGAATAAACACCTGATCCACGTCTTCTTTAAGAAGCAGAAGTATAAAAACCACTACTGTGGCCATCACTATCTTCTACAATGGGCAAAAACAGTGCCATTAGTACCACAAAAGCAACTGGAATCCAAAAGTAACTGTTGAAAACTACTGGACTTCTGCTCTGACCATGTTCCCAAACTCTGAGTTGGACTGGTTCTTCCATCAGGACAATGCTCCTGCCTCAGCTGGGTCCATAAAGGTGTGGATGACGGACCACCAGATGAAGACCCTGTCACGGTCGGCCCAATCTCCAGCCCTGAACCCACTTTGAAAACTTCTGGAAGAACATGGATGGTCACAAGCCATGGAACATTGATGACCTTGAATTTCTATGGCAGGAGCTGCATAAAGTCATCCAACAGCAAAGACACGTGAAAGCTGTCACTGAAACCCAGGGTTATTCCACCAAATACTGACGTGTGAACTTTTCTCCAAGTTACAACATTAGTATTGTGTCGTTTAGAAATGAATATGAACTGGTTTTATTCGCATTATTCGAGGTCTGAAAACACCGGCGCCGTTTTGTCATGTTGACCATGTGTCGTGTTCTGCAAATCCATGCTCTAAATAACAATATTTTTAGTTGGAATTTGGGAGAAATGTTGTCGGTAGGTGAGAAAATAAAACGAAAATGTTCATTTTACTCAAACACACGCCTATAAATGGTAAAATCAGAGAAAGTGATCATTTTGCAGTGGTCTCTGATTTCCCCCCCCCCCAGAGCTGTATTTAGCTGCACTCACCTGTCAGGATGGTTTCTGCGAACATGTCGATGGAAATTAGGACTTCTTGCATAAGTTTCGGTTTTGAAGGTGTGGCAAAACTTGCATTCTGAGGTGTGTTTTTTCTTAAGGTCTTTTGCGATTACTGTTTTGGGATTAAGAAAGGCAGATTTTTTGACTGCAGACTGGTCGCTCAGCTTGTCTCCGCTCTGAAGTCACTGAAGGCAGAATCTTTGCATCGCATCGTTCTGAAATCACATAAAAGAGGTAGATCCCTCACTTATTTAAGAGTAGTCTTATTAATACTAGTCTGACTAATAGTTGAGTTTCTTATTTATTTATTTATTTATTATTATCTTTTTTATGGTGAAACAGGGTGGGAGTGTTCGTGGGTTTGGGTATAAAAAAAAAAATTTAAAAAAAAAAGAGTATTATGCTTTTCTGGATGACAATGTGCAATAAAAACACTTTGAACAAAGAAAAAAAAATCTTTGCATTGCAGCATGGGATGTACTTCTGAAATAATACCAGTCAACATTCCTTTTTTTTAATTATTTAAAGTTTGTAATAATAATTTGCTAACATGTACAGAAGTATGAAAGCAGTGACGCTAGACAACGTTACAAACAGATAAACCTCTTTTTTACGTGCATAAAGCGAGCACAAACGAGCTCTTATTCTGGCGTCACCCACTTCATCGGGACCCTGTAATATGTGTACTTCTGGTTCTTGCATAAATTATTCCTCCTTGAAGGTGAACAGAATCATATGACCCATGATATGATGAATGGAACAAGACCGAAGGAGTCCTATCCAACCTCAGAATGACCGCGACTCCCTATGGACACTGACCAGCACCTCTCCAGTACGTCTTGGGGCTTGTCATTGATTGCTCATTCATTCATTTTCACAACCACTTACTCTTCTGCAGGGTCACGAGGTGCTGGAACCCGCCCCATTTACCGACAGATAAAGGCGGGTTAGACCCCGGATACGACGCCAGCTCATCGGTGTTTATAGATCCGACTGTTACTCCAAACACACTCATCCTGTATAAACACAGCTGACAAGACTGATATATAAGACGGGCCATTCTCACAGCTGTTGTGAACCTCCAGGGGTGTGAAATGCTGCCATATGTGTGCATCACAGTGACTAAAAAAAGGCTTTCACGGAGGCATTCGTTGTCAGATTCTACTTCACCAACATCTGTCGTCGAAGCTTCGATTAAAGACTTAAGTAAACCTGTGAGCTCCGCTTTAATTCATTACATAACACCAAAGTTTGATGAAAAGTGTCAATGCAGGTGATAACGCCAAAATGATATTTATTTAGTTGCACAAAAAACAAACAAAAAAAAAAAAACAAAAAAACCCACAATTTTCAAACAATTAACATCATTGTGCAGGAGAGGATAGAAGCCAGAAAAGGCTTGTGTAAAAACCTCCCCGGAAATAAACAATACGCAAAAAGGAAAAAGAAAAAATGAAAAATATCATGAATAGAAGAGATCATGAATTGCATAACACGCCATTTTTGATTGGCGCGTTATAAGCTTTCCGCGTGTATGTTCATGCCGTGTACAATAACACACAATTAGTGCAATTAGCAGCTAGCGTGATTAGGGTTAGCGTTAACAATCAGCGCGATTAGCGGTTTGGCTTAGGCTAAACCCAGGTAAACCCGGAGATCTTGGCGCACATTGACACGCCATCAAACGTCATGGAATAATCACACGCCAAATGCAGTAAGAACTGGCGTGACATACAACGCAATTTCATGAGATCAGTCTGGATAATGCGCATTAAAAAAAATAAAAATTGGACAAATATGCGCATCAAATGCTGTTTCAGAGGAGAAAACGGCTCAATTTGGTACTTCCTATATGAAAGTCTTCCCGCCGTGTTGATGATGTAGCGCTGTACTTTAGTTTTAATACGATGTGACTCTTCATCATATGTAAATAAATAAAAACGCAATGCTACCACCTCCATTCAGGCATTCATCAAAACCGTGTTCATTTTCTGACGGGGTCAACCTGAATCCTTTTTCTAACTCTGTTCAAAACCGGACTCACATGCTCCATAAAACCACTTCCTCCATTCATTAATTTGGATCTTAGTTTGAATCTAAAGTAACAATAAAACCCTCAACGCAGGCTGACGATTTATCAGTTTTGTTGGCGACAGACAGAACAATCATGAAAAAAAAAATATAAATAAATAAACAAATAAATACTACAACCTTTAGGCAGGTGTTTACTATGTGATAAAACCAGTTCGGTCCTTTCAAAGTCTCCGATGTTTCTTATGATTCTGTCTCACATCCACATTTGGACATTCAGACATAAGTCACCTCCATCTTAGCCCATTTCTGGCTTTTTTAGTCATTTTCAGAATTATGGATGGAGTTAGGAGAGGAATAGGAATCAAATGGCTGCCGTGTCACCCTTTGATTCTTCTTATATGTGCGATTATCTCAAGGCAGATCACAATTCCTTTAATCCAATTCTCCTGCCATAACACACACACACACACACACACACACACACACACACACACACACACACACACGCACACACACACACGAGGCTTCAGCTGCGACTGACAGCTCATTCACCGGCTAAATCACTTTAATTTCTTCTGTTTACTGAATAAAAGATAGATTTTAATCCTAAATGACACCTCAGCTGTATTTGTGTTTAATTACAAGACAAAACACTGCACATCTTTACAGCCGTTTCTCGATACGTGTTCCTGTCTGTTCTTCTGTTCTCATGAAACATCAGTTGCAGCCCAACTTCGCATGTTCTTGTCTGCTGCTTAAACCAAGGATGCACTGGTTGGTGACTCGTGCAGACTTGGCCGGGAAAATATCCCAAGATACACTTCGTACTACTCTCGAAGGCTATGGCGACTTCTGTGAAAACTTAATTCGGAAATGTTTTTGACTAGATGACCGTAATGAGATGTGATATAATGTTAGGACACGAGCGAGAGGCAGAACAGAGAGAAATACATCTTTATTATCATGATGTGGGATTCGACGAAGTGTTTTACAGTTTTGAAAAATATACAAAATGTATACGTGACAGGGAAATACTAGAACAAGTGTACGGGAATCAAATCGAGTGACACCGTGGCGATTTGAGGGAGATATGTCAGCGAGCAGAAGTGCATAAGTCGTTCAATTAGAGACAGACTTGCATTTTTACTAAGTCCGTTCTCTGCGTTCGTGATATTAAGAAAGTTGACAGTTAAGGCAGTTTAAGCAAAGATGGCTGCAGCCAAAATGCACAATTGAGGCTTCAAAACTGACGACCAGAATGATCTGAGTAACAAAGTGGTTTTCTATTTAATATCTGCTACTATATAGGTCTTAGTCAGAATAATAAAAGGGGTACTGGCTAGTGTCTGGTGCAGGGTGGGAGTCTGCGTTCTCATCACTGCTGATAAAGATCTTTGAATTTATAGACAATGGAATGTACTAAACATTTCTTCATAATACATTTAATGGCAGATGTACAATGATATGATAACACTGACAGGTGATCTAATGAAATGGGCTGTTACTATGAATTAAAATGAAAAAAAAAAAGAAACATGAAAATTTAACATATTGGAGCTTTTGATTTGATAAAAGTGCAGGACTCAAGAAAATCTATAATATTGGCCTAATCGTCTTTATTTCTTTAAATGTGAAAATGTTGCGTATTATACCTGTAAGCGCCTTTTAAGCATAATGGCATCTTTTTAGAGGTTAATACATCTGGTTTATATACCGTATGTTTTTCTGTGTGGTATCCGGTGTTCCAAATGTTTCTTAGTCATCACATTTCTGTCTTTGTTCAAATCCGGACTGTATTTATAGCGCAGATTATTTTTAAAACTATATTAAAAATCCCCCACTTGTCACTTACTTTAACCACACTATACTATTTTTCAATCCACAGCAGTTTTTATCCTCTTCTCAAGGGACATTTCAGCCAAACGGCCCTCCAAATCAAGTGGGACGTCGTAATAATCTTTCCACCTCTGTTCATACTCGTAGACCAAATATAGACTCTGCAGCAGCAGATGGAACAGTGTCAATCTCTCTCCCATCATTTGGCATGGAAACCTCGCACAGTTTTTGAAATGCATATGGTGAATTTTGCACAGATGGATACCTCACACTGGCAATTTTATTCCACCTGTCAATGTCGATCCTACCTGTCTGACGCACACATGCAGGCATGGGAAAGCAGTGGAGGTGGCAAAGCTGTAGTTAATTAGAATCTAATGTATCAAACTGCATTTTCTCAGCACCTCAGTGTGTAGGGGGGTTAATTGTGTGGGCAGAGCGACTAGCTGTTTGTGTTAACTCAATACAGAAACACAGAGGCTATGTATGGGAGTTTCTAATAATAGAGACACGGACAGATTGGAAAATCCTCTGCACAAGCAGAATAAAAGTGCTTTAACTACATCTCAGGGTAGGCAAAGAGTCAGTAGGAGGGAAGAGGAGGAGGAAAAGTTGAGAAAAAGGAGGCAAATAGAGGGGAGTTGTTTGTGTTTAGCACTTTGTGATTGTGAATAGTGGTGTTGTTCAGTTTTGGACATTGTTGTGGCGATACAGCAGGCTTTCTTCGCCTGTGTGCTCTTTGTGCGCAACATTGTGCAAAAGCCTCTGCAGGCCTCGCAAAGACACAACTCTTTAATGAGCATATCGATCAGCGTTTCTCACACTTTCATTTCCCCCCGCAGAGAGAGAAAGAGGGAGAGCGAGAGCGAGACAGGGAGTGAGGAGAAGAAAAGGATAGGGGAAAAAAGCGATGAAGAGACGAAAGCTTTAGAAAAGCTTTAGACTCAAAGTGGAGCTTTTTTCTTTTTTTCTTTCAAAAGACCGCAGGGGAGTCGGCTTTGTGCCTGTAAAATTCAATTTACCTTTTCACAGATGGTCTATACTGCGGCTGGTATTCAGGTGCACAACTCATAAGCCCCTCTGAATGCGTGTGTGTGCATGTGTGTGCATCCGCCAGCACTGTATTTACGCACACACCGTGGACGTGCATGCATGAGCGTTGATGTGCTGGAATGCTCATTTGTGTGCGTTTGTGTGTGCGAACAGAAACCAAGGGAGCAGTGTAAGCCACCCTGGTGTGAACCTAGGTTTTCTCTCAGAGCTCCGTCTCGCTCCAGTCGCTCCTCTGCATCACATTACTTCTCCACCTCCACCCACCCAGTACCACAGTACAGATAGGGAGGAAAAGAACAACATCAAAGACAGCAAATGAGACTGTTGTAGCTGCTTAAATCGCTGGGACATGACTTCTTTGTTGATATGAAGGACGCCAGTCAATACTGTGCACTTGTCGTCATTTGTTAAACTTCTATAAAAATCCTCCTTTTGTTACCCGGCTGTGATCGAGGACTTTGCACAATAGCAAAAAAAACCACCACGTCGAACTGTATGAGCCTGCTGTGGTGGAACATGTATTTAGACAGAGGTTCAACAAGTGCGTCAATAAAAGCCACGTATTCACAACTTATCAGAATTAACTTCTGAAAAGTCATTATTTATGTTGTATTTCCTTCATAATTTGACAACCTGATCATTTAAAGGAGTGATATTTGGATTTTTTTTCTTTTTTTAATGTAATTCATTCCTTTTCCATCCTTTCCCTGTGCTCTCCATAAACTGTAAATGCTCTGCTTGGCTCTGAATTCTTCATTC
>JAPQRP010000024.1:40571948-40584343 GCA_037367295.1 Apogon hyalosoma | reverse complement strand
CAGAGCCAAGCAGAGCATTTACAGTTTATGGAGACCACAGGGAAAGGCTGGAAAAGGAATGAATTCCATTTTAAAAAGAAAGCAAAAGTCACTCCTTTAAGAGGAGGGGTGTCAAACATATGGCCCAAGGGGCAAAACTGGGCCCCCAAATGGTCCAATCCGGCCCGCAAGATGAATTTGTGCAAAAAAAAAAAAAAAAATGATACTGAAAACATCTAATTTCAAGGGTGTTGAACTTGTTGTAGTTCAGGGGCCTGAAGTGATCTCAAGTAGAATAATAGTATAATACCTTATAAGTAATGACAACTCCAAATTTTCTCCTTGGTTTATTGTGAAAAAGTGGAATTAGATTTTGAAAATCTTCACATTTTTCTCAATAAAATGTGAACAACCTGAACAAATACGAACCTGAAATTTGCAAAGGAGCTTCATGACGGATACGAAAGTCAACCATGTTCATGAAAACACCTTGAAATTTGGACGTTATTTCATAAAAATATGATGATAATAAACATATCTAAATGTATAAATGATTCAGTGGGCCTAATGTAGCAACATTCTCTTAAATTTCTCTTATTTTAAGAGCAGATGGGTCAAACTTACAGCCCGTGGGCCAGAACCGGGCCCATAAATGGTCCAATCTGGCCTGCGAGGTGCTGCAAAAAAAAAAACAAAAAAACAAAGACACTGGCCATATTAATCATTAAAGGTTTCAAACTTGTTTTAGTTCTCGAGTAGAATCAGAAGATGCCTTACACAGGGTTCATACGGGTGCTTGAAATCCTTGAAAATGCTTGAATTCCAATGGTGTGTTTTCCAGGTCTGAAAAGTCCTTAAATTACAGTTTAAGTGCTTGCAATTATAACTCTGCGATGTCATTAATTTATTTTTAATATTAACTCAGCCCAAAGATACTTACAGAGAGGTGATACATGTTGAAAAATATGTCAGAAAAAGAAAATAACGGGGTGTTCTCAGGTCGACTCCAGGTATATTTTTATGTTTATATTTGTCTCGGTGGTAGTGGGCCTGAAGAACACCAAGTGACTTCCCCTTTTTTGGATAAAACTTTGTGTTCTCCTTTAATTTCTAAACTTTTTGCTATTATGAAACATCATTTTAAATGTTTATCGTAAAATGCAATGTACATCATTATGACAAAAAGTGGAAAAAATTATCCTGAGTTTACATATTCCTGTAGATATGTATTTTACTCCAGTGATAAGGTGCTGTGTTGAAAAAATTGGAAAAGGACCCTTAAAAGTTCTTGAAAAGTGCTTGAATTTGACCTTGAAAAAATGTGTACGAACCCTGCTTGTAAGTAATGACAACTCCTACTTTTGTGGTTGGTTTAGTGTGAAAAAGTACGATTATATTATGAAAATATTTACTTTTTACAATAAAATGTGAATAACCTGAACAAATATGAACAACCTGAAATTTCCAAAGAATAATCAGTCTAATTTTTTTAAATATTCTGCCTGTTACTAAATGTTTTGTGCATTTGTGGACCCACTATGATCTCTGAGTTGTGTTAATAATAAGCTGAGACATAATATTGTTGAAATAGCATTTATTTTTCTGAAGAAATTTCAGGTTGCTCATGGTAGCTCGGTTATTCACATTTTCATAATGTAATTTGACTTGTTTTTCTCTCTAAAATAGGTATTATTTATTGGTTTATTCACCTATTATTTTACTGGTCTGGTCCACTTGAGATCAAATTGGTTGTATGTGACTCTGAAAGTAAAATAGAGTATGACACCCCTGGTTAAGAGGAAAAATAAGGGGCCTCACCTTCCAGATCTGCTCGTACTCAGGTTTGATGAATGTAGAATCTCACCTGATCGTAAATGGGACGGGCGTGGCTTGTTAGCATATGTGACCACACCCACTAAACACCATAAAAGGGCAGGTATGAACCAAAAACTAAGCCAATTTTCATGCTACGGAAGGCAGCTGTAAGAGCTGCAAATCAGGATCCGAATATTATGCTTCAACCAACATGATATGTATTAATTTACATGCATTCAAGCGTTGTGACCTGGGTTCATTCTCAACTGCACAATAAAGTATGAATGATCTTTGCGTTTATTTTGTGTCGTTTCAGCCTAGGGGTAAAAAAGCAGCCTACGTGAATAGATATCATTTAATAGTTAATAATGCACAGCTTCAGCCCACACATTTAAGGTCTATATTATTTGTTTTCCCTTTAATTCACTTATTAAACATTTATTTTTCCGCATATTTATTCTCCATTTGTGGATCTGGAGCTGTTGATGAAGACTGAATTCAACTCCAGGTGTTTGCTGCCGCCTTTTTATAGGATGCAACTGCTTCGTTCAAAGTCTTTGTATACATTTTGTACGCTTACAGTACAATCTTTCACAGGTTTTAATTATGTCAAATGTAAATCCAGGCTATTATAATCACTTGGGGAGACAACAGAAGACTGAAAATACTTCGCATTGTCTCCATATAACTGTTGACTGAAGTTGCACACTGTCACAGTGGCGTTCAATGACCAGAAAAACATTGAATAAAACATTTCCTTGGAATATGAGAGACATGTGCATAGTTTGATATTCTTAGTTTGGCCGCAGAATGGTCATATTTTCACTGTATGTACCAGATGTACATGAAAATGCCACCAGTTTTTATTTATGACTTCCAAATTGAGAAGCTGAAACATGTGAGAGACACATTAACGCTGTAAGACTCCACCAATAAAAGCCTGTCGGATCAACCTGAGGTTTATAAACGAGGCACACATTGAAGATGATGCAGTACGGATTGGAGTAGTGGACCCACAGTGCGATCATTTAGCATCGCAGCGTTACTATTAGGACCACACTTTGGCTTTTATGGAGCAATTCTGCATCTGTTCCCTCTGGTATTAAATCTGAACTGGATCTCTAAATCAAAAATGCTCCTTATTATTAACTTGGGTGGATAAAGGGTATGATCGGGGTGTCAAAACCAGCCCGCCAAAAGATACAATCCAGCCTGTGGGACGAATTTATGAAATGCAAGAAATACACCGAGATATTAATAACCAATGGTGTCAAAATCATTTTAGTTCAGGTGTCACAAACAGACCAATGTGATCTAAAGTGGGTTTGACCAGTAAAATACTATCATAATAATCTATAAATAATAACAATTCCAAATTATTCTTTTTGTTTTTGTGTGGAAATGGTAAAACTACATAAATATTTTTATATTTACAAACTATCCTTTCACAAAAACTATGAATAACATGAATAAACATGAATAAGTCTTTTTTTAACACTATTCTGCCGGAATACTAATGTCGTGTTTGCTTGTTTGTTTCACTGTAGCAACAAAATTATTGGTTGAATTCATACCAAATTGGTTTAATAGATTACCAGTGACCCAGAATAGATCCGATCACATTTTGGGAAAAGCAGGTCCAAGTTAAAAAACATTCTATGAATTTTTAAAATCTTTTTTTCCCCCTTTGCTTATAATGGGCACAATTCCAGATGTCTGTAGCAGCAAAACTATTTGCTGAATTCATACTAAATTAGGTTTATAGATTACCCTGAATAGGTGTAGGTCAAAGTTGAAATTTTACCCATTATAAGTAAATGGGAGAAAAAAAAATCATTAAAAAATTGAACTTTGACCTACTTTTCCCATAATGTAACCACATCTTTTCAGGGTCACTGGTAATCTGTAAACCTAATTTGATATGAATTCAGCTAATAGTTTTGCTGCTACAGACATCTGGAATTGTGCCCATTATAAGTAAAGGGAGAAAAAAAGATGAAAAAAATTCATTAAAAATTTGAAATGTCTATAAAAACACCAATTTTGTTTCAGTTTGCTTCACTTTTGGCACATATATGGAGGGAATTGATATGCTGACATCAGCACATGCATAGACATGATGACATCAGCTGGATCGATGCCAAAATAAACCACCATGCGTATGAGGGGCGGGGTTTGTTGTGCCTGGAACCACTTGTTAATGTATTCAGTGCATTTCACAGATCCATCCAACTGGCTGGTTGGACCCTTTGGCGGACCAGGTTTGGCTCGTATGTTTGACATCCCTGGTACAAAGTACCTAGTGTTTTTAATAAGGAAAGCTATGTTGCTGATACGTGACCCTGTGGTGCTGAACGCTGCCGCATTATTGCAGAAAGTGCTGGGTTCATTTGCATGTTCCTCCAGATACTCGACTTATTCCCAAAGTGCATGACATTAAGCTGTGTCCAACACTCGCGCTGTAATAGATTAATTGGTGCTTCTGAAATCCCCTCAGGTGTGAATGTGAGAGTGAATGGTTGTTATATGTCAGAGCTGCAATGAACTGGTGACACATCCAGGGTTGAATAGACTCCAGTGTCCATGTGACCTCACAGAGGATGAGTAAGGACCAGATCTTTAGGTGTATATACACACACACAAAGTGAACTAGGTAAGGATCATTGATGTATAGTAACGACGTAAGAATACTTTACTCTTGTACTCAAGTATGTTTAGGGAGGATTTGTACTTTGCTGAGTATTTTTTATGCTGTTTCCTTTCACTTTTACTTCCTAACTCAGTTACATACTTTTACTCCCGTACATTTTTAACCCTTGTGTGGTGTTCATGTTTGTGTTATTCAGCCAGTGTTTGTGGGGCTGGTGGGGCCGCTACATTTGGGATTTCTTTTCAATTCGACATAATCCAACAATTTTATGATAAAATACTCAGCAGATGTTTGCTTCATCCCAATTACAAGCAGTATAAAAAGCACACCGCTACACCAACACATCAATTCCACAGGAAGCTCCGTAGAAAATATTAGACACTAAAAGACTTTAACTTGAGTAACATTTCGGTCGGTGACTTGAACTTCTGCCAAAGTCATTTTTTGGTAGAGTACCTGTACTTCTGCTCAAGGGTGACGTTCCAGTACTTTATACAACACTGGTAAGGATGAGTATCTTTACTGAAAACTCTGTAGTTGTGAACCACTCCTCAGCTTCAACGGTTCTCTGTAAGTGGTGAGTCTGTCCTTGACGACAGAATCAGAGAATAAAATGGGTAAATTCGAGTAGGAAACAGCCCGAGTTTATCCGTGTGAATGAAACACAGACATGGGGGTGGTGGGGGGGGGGTTCATGTTCAAATCACCAGAGGTCTACAGGTTATACTAGTCCCAGGTATGAGGACACGTCGCATTTTTCAACCAGAAATTTCCGACCTATTACGCCTCAGAAGTAATTTTCCCCAACACGAATGCAAGAATTCACGTTGAAAAAGCAGACGTTTCTTGACAGGGACAGACTTTTCCTCTCCAGCACTGGCTCTTTCATGCTTCTAAAACATGAATTATGAAGGTAGATAACATCCACCGCGGCGGCTTTAACGAGGTTTTGATCTCTGATAGGTTTCATCAGCGTATTAATCAGTTTTGGTCAAAAGTCTAGTTTTCAGTCAGTTTCAGTTTGTTTTAAAATGATCCCAAAAACACAGAAATGGATGATGTGTTTTCAGTGTTTAGAAAATGAACACAAATCCTGAAACCTACTGTACTGTGCAAAAGTTTTCAGCCACAAGTGAATGTTATTTAAATAAACAGGTATTTTTCACACTTATATTTTCTATTATAACATCATACACCAGACCGTTTATACAGGTTCTTCTATGAAACTGGTCTAAAAACAGGACATGGGGCTAAAAAGTCAAACCAGATGTAGACGAATGTTGTGACGCAAGATTGGAAGCACTTTGGGTCTATTTGAAAAATAAATACTTACTGAGATAAAAGTCAAACTATTTTTCAGATAAAATTCATTTTTATATTATTTTACATTATATTTAATATAAAAATCTGCATGTAACACGGTAAAAAGGACACCAAAATTACACACTACTATTTTTTTTTTTTTTTTTTGCATATCTCTTTATTCTCTCACAGGTGCATTTTGGGAATTTAACTTATTATTCAAGGCAGAGTGTTTGACAAGAATAACCACTGTTGCAAAATCATTCGCGATTTATATGTGTTTAAATGGGCAGGTTCTGCATGTAACGCAAGTGGACACGATGGGTTCCACACCAAACCTGGAATGCGACATAGATTGATGAAAAACCCACATGTGTGGATTAGAAAAACCACTAGGATCGACACACTGTCTTTAGAGTCTGTAGAAGACCATTTACAGCCATGTTTTCAAAATAAAATGACACCTAGGTAGATTTAACTGTCCATGTTTGGGTCCTATTTTTGGACCTAATATTTGATTATAAATGCATTAATTATGGGATGGCTCAGAGCAAGAGTTTAATTTTTTTTTGCATTTATCTGAGGTCATCATTAGGTCCATCCCAGGGGAAAATATGCCTGAATTTCTCTTTTATTATTGGGTCTAAAAAGATGGAAAAGTGACAGATACTGAAATAAACCCAGTGTCATAGAAGCACCCGTATGCATAAATACATCATAAAGTGCTATTCTGGAGTCAGGGTTAGATTAGATTAGATTAGATTAGATTTATTGTCATTTGGCATGTCACAGCAAACGATAAATAAAAGTTGCACACATGACGAGGATGCATTTTTTTGTCACATACTATAACATTTGGGACCCTATCACTCATTTCCTCCTCTGCTTTTGCCAGTTTTCAGAAACAGTCATTTTCAGGGATTTAAACTGTGGTTTTCATATGATTGAAAGACAAAAAACGCATGAGAAAATATCAGTTTTTCCAGAAACCGGACAAGAAGTAAACACGATGATAATGTACGTACATGTACTTGCTTCTTCCTTTCAGTAGGTCATGTCCGGGATTTAATGCGACTTTTCTTTGTACTTAACACGTCTTCAACTCTTCTGCACAGACATTAGGAGATTTACTGAACTGATCTTCTAGTGTTTTACACCAGCTTTCATTCAACACATGTTCCAATGTGACATCATGACTCAGGTAACTATTTATTTATTTATTTATTGATTTTGCACATACATAACATTGATCAAAATCATAATAAAACACTAGAGGTGCAGGAAGAGGCAGAAAGCCTGAACTGGCTTGTTTTAAAGCCTCCACCTAATAAATCCATAAACATTCTAAAAGTTATGAGACTTCCATTGTCTATACACATTCAAAGTACAATAAAAGGACAATATAAATATACATATATGTACATATACACATACATGCCTACATACACATCACTATACATGCCACTTTTTTGGCGTGTTATCTGTACGCATTAAAAGTTTTCCACGTGTATGTTCTTGCCGTTATCAGCCCCCTGTCCAACCTGAATCGATGCGTCAAGTACGACGCACTGAGTGTTAGAGTTTTGTGAACCGGACATCTTGGCGTAAACTGACACTCGATCACAAAGGTTGAAAATGCATACGTATAGCACGCCAAATGCCATAAGAACTGGTGTGACATACAACGGCATTTATTGAGATCAATCTGCATGTTCAGTGTTGGTTATTGTTTGTTGTACTGTTTATCATGGGAACATATAGGTTATATTTTTTGCGTTCTTAATGCTGTTTGTTGTATTTTAATATAGAGACTGAGAACTATATATTATGCATATGCATCTGTGTAAAAACAATATAGCTAATGGCCTGAGACTTCTACACAGTATTGTATATGAACTATTAACATGAATAAAGATGAATTAATGTATTATTGACATGAACAGATGCCACACGGGGAAATAAAGATGTGAAGTTCCCAAAAAACAAAACAAAAAAAAACACAACAGAAGGAGGTAAATCTGGTCTATGTGTGCATGGAGACAAGCTGATGTATATGAGAATAAATATGCATTACATTATATTCATTTATACTATACTTACCCTTAAAGACCCAAACAGCCACTGGTGACCAAAACCAAACTGTTTAATCCCTGTTGATCCACTAATCCTACCAATACATGTCAATAATTGGTGTAAAATGCAGTTTGTCATCTTTTCATGGTCATCAGATATGACCCATTTGGACGTTCAGAGGCTCCGTAGTTACCGTGGAAACACCGTCATCTTCTACAACATTGATTCCCTAGTAAAACCCATGGAGTTGGATCAGTGACAGTGGACGGACACACTGGGTTTATGTTCATTTAATGACATATTTTGCTGAAAAAGTCACTCTTTCTTCAGTTTTCTCTGTTTTTTGTTATAATATACCTCATCTTTAATTTGAGATTTTATGAACATCTACTGTCATGGAAAAAAATTAGTAAACCATCAAAAGTCATGAAAAACAATAGTTATCCAATCCAGTCCTAACGCCTGTGTGTATCATGTGAGTAAAACAGACAGAAAAAAAACAAAAAAACAAAACATGGAAGGAATAAAAGCACTGTTTTTGTCAGTTCAGTGACATAGATTAGGGTTATTATCAAGAAAACATGGAAAATGGATAGATATCAGCTCTGAAATTCAACTACTACGAGCTATTTTAGTTGGTATCATTATATTTGTCCAAACAAATGTACCTTTAGTTGGACCAGGCAGTAAAATGAACAAGAAACTGAAGAAAAAAAGGGTGGTCTAATAATTTTTTCCCCAACTGTATGTAATCAGTAAATTAAATATGGGAAAATACGTGATGTTCACTGAAAAAAAAAAAATACACAGGATTATGTCATAAAAAATTGTGATAAATCAGTCAAGAAAAGTTTAATATAGAGAGAAACAAATACTTTGGAACTGCCATAAACGCAACACAGGGTCTTTATGGGATAAATAAGCAAAATGATCAAAACATAAACCTGTATTTTTTCTGTTTCAGTGTTTAATGCACCCCTTTAATGTGAAAATTACACCCATGACTCTTAATGACCACTGAGAACGAAGACAGATTATATAAGTATATAATTCATAACATAATCAGTGTTAATAGACAGTAAATTATAGCGGCTTCATAGCAGTAGTTTGACGAGTCTCGGTCCTGGCGCCAAGTACACCAGGTGTGCAAAACGTTCATAATGGTCCTTTTAGATTACAGGAATCTGTTTTGTTATTTAGTTATGTCTGCTTGTGTGCCTCGGTAAATTTGGTCTTTTTAATAAAGAAGAGCAAATACAGCCTCACACAAACACAGACGATAAACTGGGAGAAGAGCTGCTGAATTTCAATTAGACCCTCAGTGTTTTCACCTGTTCCCCAGGCTGGAGGAGAGGAAAACCTCATCCAGAGTCTAGACACCCGGGTGGTGTTACTGGTGGAGCAGAGACACCTAATGGCGGCTTGAGGTACTGCGACCGTCTCTGACATCAGATCTTCACTTTGACACTTGTGCAGTCGAGCTGATTTAAATCCTCAGCGACTGAAGTCAAATGAACAGAAATGCAAACCAGACCTGTCCTCTGTCTCGATGAAATCAACCTGCCTTTATCAAACTTCACATCAAGAAAGTCGGCGCCTTTCAATGGCTGTCAAAGCCTGAGCTTCTTTGAGTCTTATCAGAAGTCTGATCCCTGCCTGGGCTGTCTGTTCTCCACAGGCTGCGTCAGCCGCTTGGGATTTTGGGCAGACAGTGTTGTTACGTACATATCTAGACATCAGGGCTGAGGGTGTTTCCCCCGGGAGATAAGGGAGCTCGATGGGTGACTGCATCACAGCACGGCGGAGGCCAGTTTCCAGCCGGCGTCGGGCTGCAAATCGTTCTTCATCCATAAAGTTGAAGGTCAAAAACTAAAGTAGTCTGGACCTGCGGTGTGAGATTTCACCACGACGTGACTGACATACAAACACTTTAACTTGTTTGTGCCAACTTGTTGTGTGTAGGAGGACATTGTCCGACAGAGCTGCACGGTACTGATGCAACTGACGCTGCAATAATATTTAGCACTGATAGGGTTGGATGGTTTTATAGGCATGTGCAGCTGTTCGGGCAACAAAACTAATAATGAAAGTTGACTGGAAGGTTTTTTTTTTTTTTTAGACTGAACCTTAATTCTTTACAACAAACACAAAACTAGGTGAGAGCTCTGACGACTCTTCTGAAGTGATTTGACGGGAAATTAGGTCGTTTTACACACTTGACATTGACGCCGCTGTCAACAAAGAACCTGTTTTTGATCTTTGTAATTAGACCCTGATTTTTTAGCTTGTGGTTAAGCAGGTTATTTTTACCAGAAATTAATACATTTTGGAGGTTCTAAAAATGTCTTGCTGTTGTTTAGTGATCTCTTGTTGTATCTGGGGTGACGTAAAGGGGGGTAAACATGACAAATTCATGGAGCCCAGCATTTCTGGGGGGGCCATAGAGCAGTGTGATGGGGGGGGGGGGCAGGTCCTGTGGATACAGGTTGGAAATTGTGAAAATTGTGTGTAATGTTCGTTGTGTACTAGAGGCAGAGAAGCCGGGAGTCGGACGTTGAACGCATGTGAAGTTTAACTTTCGCTTCACACCAGTGTTAGTTACGTTAGTTATGGACCGCACCCCCACGTACCCCCCACCCCCCACCCACACACTCCGATACAAACCAATGAGATACTTAATTTTATAAAGGGCCCACATTGTTTAGCTTTCATGGGGCCCACGGTTGCTAGCAGCGTCCTAGGGTTGTAGGAATAGTGCAGTAAAGAAAGAGAATGTGATGAAGGCCAGATGACGTCCTCAAAGCTGCGTACGGTTTTCGATACCGATTTTTCATCAAGTCTGTAAAACCCGAGTCATAGCCTAAGTATTATGAATCTGTAATTCCGCACCTGAATCTCTTCCCTCACGGTGAACAGTTTCGAAGTGTACTCCACCATAAATGGTCCATTTGTTTACAAACAGAGCCGATAGGTCAGTCGGGCATTTTCGGAAATTTGTGGTGACGTGCACTGTGGGAAGCGGAGCTCCACGCAGCCGCATTATGGCTGCAGCGGCAACAAACACGGAAACGGCTTTATTGCCTTTTGTTTCTGCAGCGGGTTTTACAGATTTGATGAAAAATTGGTGATGAAAGTCATAAGCACCTTTATTAAGGACAAACATAGACAAATATGTCTACACTTAAACACAGGACACCAGGATTCATATCCAGTTTTGGCGAGAAGGTAAATGCAATGTTCATTTCTGTAATGTTTGCTACGGATTTTATGCCTTTTGATAAACTTTTCTAAACCCTAACCAAGTTTAATTGTACTTAAACTTAATTAAACCAAATCACAGTTTTATCATAACAGTTTTTGTCCATATTTTTCCATATATGTGTTTCTCAGTGGGGGTGTTGGGACACTGTGGAGGGGCATTTGGAACGAGAAAGCTGATAGGGGGGTGCTGAGACCAAAATGAGGGGGCGTAAGTCTGTAAAAGTATCAATATCAAGCAGCGTGTTGAGTCAAATGTCAAATTTCTCGTGTCATCTCGCAATAATAAATAAACAAATCATCACATTTGTGATTGAATGGAAAAACCAACATTACACACTTCTGTTTTTTCGACATTTAGTAAAGATCGGTAACGTTTTGAGCATATGTCCAATGGAAAAGCGACTATCGATATATGTGGTTTTAAAAGTGGTTCTCTTATTGGGATTGGAGTAATTTTGTAGGGAAATTAATCGCAAACACAACTTAATGTCCAGTGTGTATGATTTATGATGGTTTACGAAAATGTATTTGCTAAATATTCAGAATTATAGAGAAATTAGTGTATAATCTTGTGTAAATAACAAGTGTTGTGTTACATGCCTTAGAATAAGCTGTTATATTTGGAAAGGGAACAGTCTGCCATGCTTTTTTTTTTTTTTTTTTTGTTACTGGTTTTTAGGAAGTGAAGTTTAGCTTTAAGGTCCCCTATTGAAACCTACTGTATTTGTGCCGACAGGAGAATTTCATAAACAGACGAGAACCTAACAATTAAGGATTGTAGGGAGAGGTTTTCACGTTACTGTGGCCACTGTAGGGGAGGGTAAGAGAGGGTGTTTATCTGATTACAAACAGAAAATTCATTTTTATATGCATGTTGCAAGAGTGAACGAACCCTGATGATGACTAAGTTAGCCTCATTCGTTACGTAGGGCTGGGCGATATGGGAAAAAAATTATATCACGATATTTTTTTCATATCAGACGATATCAATATGTATCGTGATATAAATCAAATCACTATTTTTGTCAAGCTTAAATTTTTCGTTACTCATAAATTAGTTGTGAAGTTGTGTTTTTGATTTGTGTGTGATTTATTTACTGTCAGAAGTTGAACACGACATTATGCATTTCACAACTGTTTCAGATAAATAAAACAGGTACATGTATTTAAAACGAAACTAAAAGTCAGGAAAAAGCTTTCAAGTTTTAAAAGAGAACACAAACAAAACATCCATCCATCCATCCATTTTCTGAGCCCGCTTAATCCTCACTAGGGTCACGGGGGTCGCTTGGAGCCTATCCCAGCCACTTAAGGG
>JAPQRP010000024.1:40547324-40557633 GCA_037367295.1 Apogon hyalosoma | reverse complement strand
TAGATGAACAAAATCACCCTCAACATATACTTTTTTCTGCATATACTATACATTCTAATTCACAGTATACCTCTATCACCTAACAGTTTTATACAATAACTATTTGAATTAAGGAGCCAAAAATGAAGGATGATCAAAAAAAAAAAGGGGGCGGCCAAAGGGTTAATATTAGGTTCAACAGACAGAGCAGTCTGTGTACTGATAGTATTAGTGGATCAATAGCTATTAAACATTTTAGATCAGTAGATGCTTTTGGTCGGCGGTGGATGTTTGGATCTTTATGGTTTAAAGCGTTTCCACTTTTCAGACTGACGTACAATGAGTCCAGTTTCTGGTGAAGCAGCACTCATGATGTGGCTGTTCAGTGTGTACATAACCCTCTAATCACTTTGGAGACGATGGCTGACGTTACAATGCACTCATCAGGCAAAGACACGTCATCCCATTTACTGTCAATGATGATTCCCCGTCGAAGTGCCTCTTAGCGATACAGACGGACGCTTTACATAATAATCCTGGATTGTTCAGCGTTTTACAGACACGGCGCAAACTCCGAGCTGCACGGCGAAGCTTTGCGATAAATGGTAAAGCTGTTAACTTCAAATAAAATACGGCTTAACACGGCGAGTCTGGAGGAGACAGGAGTGTGGATGCAGACAACAGATGCAAACTAATCCACAGCAGTAGTGGGATGTAGCCTACTTATATGACGGCTCGGGAGCTGATTAGAAAACGCAGTGAAACATCTCAGACGTCTATGTTTTCCACACGCTGTGAACATATGTGAGCACAATGAATTTCCATCTGATTGACAATGTTTTATCTCAATCGCCGAGATCAGCACAAGTCTGCGACTCTTAAAGGAGTGATGGAATTATGCATTTTAAAACATTTCCTTGTGGTCTACATAAACTGTAAATGCTACGCTTGGGTCTGCAGGGTCATGAGTGGCTGAACGGGACAGAAAGTATGGTCATCAGCCTGGAGGGGGCGGGGCGTGAGGTGGGTCTTTTGGATTTAAAGGGCCAGCGCGCAAAGCGACCTGTCTCGTGTCATTACGCAGAAATAGGGTTGAAGATGGAACTGTGCACTGCAAAAATTAAAGTCTTACCAAGTGTATTTGTCTCATTTCTAGTCTAAATATCTCAGCACACTTAAAATGAGACAGAATCACCTAAAGAGGAACTTTTCAGTGAGATATAAGAACTGATTTATAGACAATAGAGCTGGAAAGTCGTATTTCAAGAAATCTTACCAAGATTATTTTCACTTGTTCCATTGGCAGATTTTTTTTTTTTTTTTTTTACTTAGAGATATTTATTTATTTATTTATTTATTTATTTTTGCTTAATTCAAGAAAAAAGTGAAAATTATCTTGGTAAGATTTCTTGAAATACGATTTTCCAGATCTATTGTCTATAAATCAGTTCTTATATTTCACTGAAAAGTTCCTCTTTAGGTGATTCTGTCTTATTTTAAGTGTGATGAGATATTTGGACTAGAAATGAGACAAATACACTTGGAAAGATTTAGATTTTTGCAGTGCACAGCTCCATTTTCTACCCTATTTCTGAGTAATGACAGAAGAAAGGTCGTTTTGAACGCCGGCCCTTTAAATCCAAAAGAGCCACTTCACGCTCCGCCTCCTCCAGGTTGTTGACCGTGCTTTCTGTCCCATTCAGCCACTTGTGTTCGTTAACACAACCAACAACTGACCATTTTAGGCAATCGACTTGAAGTTTGGACACATTTTCAGTTTTTACTACAACCACTGCTGCTGAACAACAATTATGTCGTACTCGGAGAAATGTTTATTGGAAGTCTTACATGTGCAAATTTCGTGATGTATCTTGTTATAAAATGTAACAAATTAAGCAGGAATTAAAACAGGTTGTTGAAATCTACTCGAATTTTGCCGCAATGAATCTAAAGATAGCTTTGCAGCACCTGGAGCGTTGAAATTCAAACTGTCTGAACTATTAGGGTCCAAATACACAAATAAATGAACCACAGACTAAGAAAAGTGGGTTTTGATAAATGTGAGCCCTTTAAGACAAAGCTTTCCCCAACAGAAACAGCAGTGCACGCTGGGAGGAGACTGCACATTGGAATCCAATTGTAAATTGTTCTTGGCGCACAGAAACCAAACTCACCACCAAACATATCAAATCTAAAGCCAGTTACTGCTCTCTAAATGCAGTTTTAGTTCTTTTTTTTGCTTCTGTTATGGCCTCTTAGAAAAGAAAACATTTGGACGTGGGCCACTAGAGTGTATGTGAAGCACTGGAAACCTCTTAACACAAGTAAATGAAATAACTTGTGTCTAACTGCAGTCTGAACCAAAGCTGTTATGTCTTTTTACTCAGCAGATTTTCCCCCGTGCTGCCGTTTGCATAAGATTAAAAAGATGTTATTCACATTCTCATACAACAATGTTCTTGTCCTCCTTAAAATCTGATGTCTTTTTTTTTTTTTTTTTGCACCCTTTTGTTACGTTTTAGACATGTTAATTTCAGGAACCACAGTTGGATTTTTTTATAGCAGTGAATTCATCAAAGCTGTGCACTGTCTCACAAATAGTCTGAACCCTTTTCTGCAGAAAATATGAGATTCATTGCATTAGTTTTCTGATGTTTTATACCAGGTTTCTTTCAACACGTCAGATGTTTGTAACTATTTGTGCTGCTTCTTCTCATGGGGTCAAAGGTCACACTAAAATGGTAACTAAGGCTGTGCATGTTCCCTGTATTTTCTTGTTGCATCTGAAGAAAAGAGGATGATAAATGATCTTCTATGTCAAACTTCTAGCACACAGGTAGAAGGTTCTGTGCTTGATTGTCTTGCATTATTGTTGTTATTGTTGTCTCCAAGCAGCACGTTTCCCATGCCCCCCCCCGTTGCTGATGAAGATCTGGAGTTGGTCCCTGAGCGTCCATAGCATGTAGCCTCCCAGATCATGCTATGTGCTAATCGCTCACGCTAATCCTGGGTACTATATGTATTATGGGTAAAATGCAGACAGACTTTCACTACAGGGATAATAAAGCCAAGCTGTTAAATCAAAGCATCCATGTGACATTAGACTGAAATTCTCCCATTTCCGAAGCTACAGTTGGTGGGATGTGGTCACTGAGACACTCTGCAGACGTGACAATCCTCAACGACACACAATGTGATTGTAAGAGCAGCTGAAACGTCTTCGTGTGATATCTGAAAGAGGTGTAAATCCCAGACGGCTGCTGTGTGATGGAGGACATCAGATCCCATCCTGCCGAGTCTGTCAGTCCTCTCAGGGAAAGGCAGAGCAGTCGCAACTGTCAAATTACTTTCTCAAGTCAGATTGGAACAAAAGCTGTTTGACTCAAAACTTGAAGGTCATAACTGAGGAATTTATTCATTGTTTCATCTCAGCCAGGGACAGAACAATTACTCCTGTATATTCTAATCTCGCTATGCATCCATGTACACTTCTGGCAAACTTCAAAGGGTTCCTTTGAAAAACAAGCCCGCTTCGCCCCCCACCTCCATAACAAATTACCATACAAAAGTCCCCCAGCATACGATGCTACACTACACTGAATCTCTTCACAAACGGGGCTCCGCTGGATGATTGAAGTCGAGCTCTCCTGAAATTCCTCCGTGATCAAAGTGGATGAAGGCAGCCGGTTAGCAAGACGGGCCCAGAAGTGAAGCTCTGCCTAGGGCTCTCTCTGTTCTGAGCGCAGGGACAGACTTCCTCATATGCATTACTCTGCACAAAATGCATCATCTGTACAGGAGGTCACACATCGCACGCCTCTCCTCTCTCCATCCTCACTCTAAACTCTGTGCAGCCGAACTTTAATTACTACCGAGCCGGCTCCTATAATAAAGATGTGAGGTGAATTCGTTATTATCAGATGAATTTGAAATGCAGAGAACGGCAACAAGACGCTCCTTCCTGTCACGTCTGAGTTCAGCTTCGGTCCCAGCTGAGATGTGAAATGTGATTGCAATGTCTTGAAATGCTTTGTAGTCTGACGTTCACATTCTATTGTTTTGCAAAACACGGCTTCTGTTTTTCTTGGCCCTGTCCAGCGATCCCAGACAGAAAATGTTAAAGGACTAAAAATTAGAGGAATATTTTAATTTCCATGTGATTTGCATCGGGTATATACTGTACTAGCTGGTGAGTCACATGTTAATAGAGGTGGAAGTCTGGCACGGCTGGGGGTTATCCCGGATTCTGTTCACAATTTTCAAGGACAGAATTTTTACAATTTTTGGCTCCACATCTTCGCTTTTTGCAGATGATGTGGTCCTATTAGCTTCATCAAACTCTGACTTCCAGCTCACTTTGGAGGCTAATTCTAAGGTGTTGGGATAAAAAGTTGCACCTTCAACTGGCAATAGTTTCCAGCCAGAGTAGGAAGGAGTGTCCCCTCCACGTTGGGGATTATTTCTCAGATGGAGTTAAGGTGTTTTGTTGAAGAGTGGACTGGGACATCGGCAAACAGAAATGTGGAGCTTTCAGTTTACCTGTCCACCTACGTCCCTGCTCTCATATGGACGCAAACTTTGGGTAGCCATCAAAAAAAAAAAAAAAAAAAAAGAATGAATCTCAGTGAGAAGTTTGCTCACCCAAAGGAGGAGCTCAGAGTAGATCCACATCGAGACCAGTGGTTCGAAGATCTCGTCAGAATACCTCCACAGTGAGGTGTTTTCAGGCACATCCCACTGGAACGAGAAGCGTTTGACATCCCCCGGAAAAAGCTGGAGGGATAGAGAAATCTGAAAGCGGCGGAAAATGAATGAATTGAACAAACTTACTGGATTTAATATACAAATCATCATCACTATTTTAGTCAAGAACAGTCCCGGTAGTGAGTCGCATTCACAGTAAGAGCACGAATGACAGGCTGGAAAGACGTCACGTGAGATATAATATGTTTAAAGACAATACTGATCATGTTGGGAAATTAATTAAAGATATAGAACGGACTGATTATAATCATAGGAAGTTGTCAAACTAGCATTAATTTGTATAGCGGAAAAAAACACAGAAACATGTAAGTAGCATTAATTATCTGTAGGTTTTAGAGTATCTTTTTATTACAATGATGCTGTCAGATCTGTATCCTGATAAAACGTACCTCTCAGATGAGCAAAATATCTTAAAGTAGATGTGCACGGCGTAGTAGACCAACACATCTGCTTTGTTAAGATATTAAGATATTTGTAAGACAGAATTTGAGAGGTATAAGTCAATGGGTGTATGTGGACTTGTATGCAGTGTGTATATGTATAAACGTATGTATGTGTTCACGGATGTAAGAGTGTGTGTGTGAATAGATATATAAATATAAGAGTAATGTAAAAGGAAGAGGGAGATTAAAATATATTATTGATTGATTGATGTATTTATTTAGAATATGAATGTCAAAACAGAAGAAAAATAAATAAAACACTTAAACACAGGGCATGAGACATATAATACATATTTGAAAAGGAGTGAGAAGCATAATTTATAAGCTCCCACCCCTTCTCCTTAAATAATTATTAATAATATTCTTCCCAGTCTTAACATATCTATACTATATACTATAATATGCCTGTTACTTATCATTAAATCATTTTGTTTCTAGTTTTATATTACTATGAATAAATATAACATGATTTACATAAACACAGAATACGAGATATATGTAAATAATGTATATTATTAATAATATTTTATGTAGAGGGGGTGGGATTAATTAAGTTGCACTTCTTCCCACCCCTTTTCGGGCATAAATGAAACTATTTTGCTGTTCTTCTGTCTAAGATTGTCTTGATTGTTGATTTTTGAATCATTATTTATGTTTTGCTTGTTCACGTATGTTAAATTTCATTGCGTGTTTGGAATAAATCCCTAAAATCAAATCAACTGTGTACACAGAATGACACAGAAACATGCAGAAAACTTCAACAACCTCTAACCTTCATATACAAAGGACGGAAATAACTATACTCTCATTCACTGTCATTTACACTCAGTCAGTGATGTTTGTCGTCATGATCCAAAATGATATTGCAGACTTTGAGCCATAATGTCATTAATGTATGTGAATGTAACCTCGGAACATGCAAATTTGTGGTCCTTCCAAATGAAGCTTCCTCTGGGCATTTGTTTATTTAGTTGTCACGTTACCTTTTATAATTGCATCCGTATTATACAATAATACAGCGTAAAGTATGTACTAAGCTTTAAATGTCATTTCAGTTTGTTCATTCTGGTCATTTTCTTCTTTCTGCTCCATATGGGGGCTTATATGACCAATGTACCCAATCTACAAAAGAATAGAACATTTAACACTATGTGGGAGCACACAATGGAGGTGACAAGTGAAGCATTGGCATTAGGCCTTTCTGTACGGCACTGTGTGGGAACCTGAATATCACACTTACAGTGGCTGAACAGGTCGTTTTACATCTATGAGCATTAATCTACAGCTGCACTGCCTACACTGTTCTGTAATGACACTCCAGCAGACGTACTGACCTGTCTGCAGGGATGGGAGTGCATTAGCAAGGACAGGTGCTGTCTGATATTTAGACATAAAGCCTAGTTTGTGGCTGTTACCTTGGCGCTCCGGTATAAGAGTCCCAGACCAGCCCTCACATTGTCACAATGAAATGTTATAACGAAACTGCAGATAATTCTACAGTAAAAGGAAAAAAAGGGCTGGAGTGGAAAAGAGCTGTCCAGCCTCTGACCGTCATTCCCACTTCTGTCAAATAAAATCTACTTAGTGCCTTTAAAAACACACGGGTCAGAATAATTTGTATATTTGTAGATGTATTAAATGAATTGGTTTGGGGTTCCCTTCATATTACAGAGGGAAGCATTGGTCATTACAGAAGGAACTGTGGACAAATTGTGATGAACTGAACATGTTTATTAAGTCACTGAATACAGGATATACTCAGAAACGGAAAGCGTCTTCATTCGATACGGGCTGTGTCCACCTCTGGTTCCAAACAAGCAGCGCAGCGACGACGCATGGAACTAAGTCTGATGATCCTGTCCTGAGGATCCCATCACTCGGACCACTGATTGGACTGGGATGACAGCGCAGACGGCAGCGACTTCACCACGGCTCGGACCTGTTGGATCGTAAGTGGTGGCGTTTTGAGCTGGAAAAACATTTGGGCGTTTTCTTTGCTGCCTTTATATGGACTACTGACCACACCTACAGTTACTAGTCAGACTGACTCTGGACAAGAGATTCGACTCAATGTCCGACATTAAGGGAGGAGTCCAAACACCGATGTCAGGAATGAAAAAAGTACAGCTCTTAACTGTGTTACTCATCTCATGAGCAACATATACAAACTAGACAAAACTAGCTGTCAGAGGCGACGGCCGTTTTGAAGTTGGTAGTCTGCGATTTGGCTTTTTGGAGCCAGAAGTGATCATATTTGGACAAATTAAGCAGAACATGGGTGAACTAATGCTAAGTGCTAACTGAACAAAATAAACGTACATTTTCAATTAGAATAAAAAAATAAACTTCATCAAGCACTAAACTAATTCTACAGTCTCATTAGTGGAACCTGTTAAACACAACTACAATTAAGCTGTCAGATTTTTTTTTTAAATATATATTAAATAATGTAACCTGAGATGTCATTAATAGAGACAAATTTTCATGATGGACCAGATCCCTCAGACAAATAAAAAGGATGAGGCCAGAATGACTGCAGCAAAAACTATACTTAATATCTTTAGACAGAAGTTCAGAGTAAGTCGGTGGCGTCATCAGCTGCATTTAACATCTGTCCTCACTGGTTTTGTTTTGGAGCTTAGGTCTGTGTCTCCTGTTTATCCCAACTGTAGCAGGTAGTGTAATAAGAACCCACGTGCAGACGTATTCAGACAAGTCAGGCACAAAAATAGGCAGAAACCAAGAACGGGAAACGCCAAACAGTCACAGGCAGATGAGAACCAGGAAACAGACAGGAGTGCTGGGTGACTGACCCATGAGTTTTTTGGCATATATTCAATACTTTCAGTGATTTTTTTTTAAATTAAAATGTTACACTTAAGACATCTCACATGACAAATACTGTCCGTTTAACAGCTTTAATGTGCATAACCTTTGGTGGCCAGTTTTGTAAAGCAATACATTTTGAAAAACACAGTTAACATATATATCAATTAAGATATATATTAAAAAAAACACACAAATAATATAAATATGAATTAAATAAAAATGTCAAAATAAAACATAATAAATGATGAACACATATGAATTCAGTAAATATAAAGAAATAATACACATGAATAATATAATTTGAATGTATTCACTGAAAACGATTAAATGGTTACAACTCCAAACCCTTTTTTTTTTTTTTCTCCAACAAGACCTACACAAGTCACATTTTTATTAAAGTTAGAAAAGAATAAAATTGAAAATAAAATTGCAGTTCTGACTGGACTAATTTTCAGCTGTTTATAAAGGTTGCTGGTGTTGCGACAGTGTTGTATATTTTCACTACGGGGGGGAGAGAGAACAGAACCTTGAAGAAAGTTACCCTATAAGACTCAGACGTGACACAGGCACTTTTATTTCACATTTATTAATTAATATCGATCCTCAAATGAGTAATGTGTGAGTATTGATATATCGATACCACAGAATCGATACACCCACCACTAACAGACAGATCTCGTAGTCAGGAGCAGAAGATTGTTGGGTTTACTGGGGCAGTGATGAAGAGACGTAGTCAGGAACAGGTCGTGTCGAAACCAGGGAATCGGACCGACTACAAATGCTGGAGCGTGGTGCAGGGGCAGCTTAAATACTGGCCAGTTGATTAGGCACAGCTGGGAGCAACAGCTGGAACTGATCAGGCTGACGAGGTGAAAGGTGACGGAGGAATCATTCAGCAACGACATTCTAAGCAAACCTTCAGAAAATAAAGTCATTAAGTATCTTTTAGAGTATTTAAAAACAACTAAGATTAGCAGTAGAATAAAAGGAATTTATCCCATACATTAAATAATGTAATTTGTATTATAATAGCCCGTAAGCCATGAGAGATTATTCACATCTGGAGGGTGGTGGAAATGCACAAATAATGTTTGCAACCGCTGTTAAAAAAAAAATTTAAAAAAATAAAAAAAAAGAAGAAGAAGAAGAAGGTGAGGGAGGAGACATCAGAAATGCAGACTGGGACAAGAACCAACAATGTAAGTAAAGAACCATTACCATCACGACATTCCCTGTTTATTTCTGTCACAAAGATAGGCTGACACTGACAGATAATCGTTAAATCTTGTAGCTTGAACTAATTAAGCTGCAAATTTCCGGTAAGGAACTGAATTTAAGGATCTGAAATAGGTCTATAAAGCGGGCAGCCAACATGTACAACTGATATCTGTTACAGTCTCTTGGGTAAGGGGATGAAAACAGTTGATAGAGGGGTAAATTGCTAATGCTAGCTTAAAAGGGTTGAAGATTCCACATTTTAGTGAAGTTACTGGTTCCATTTATTTAGTTTGGCTTTCAACCGCATATGTCAGATCATGAAATAAAATCTGAGTTATCTTTTTTTCATGGTGACAAAAGAGTAAAAACACAGTTGATTCTGAGATTAGACTGTCATAAACTTCGGTCAAGAAGAGCTTTCATCATACAGACCTTGATCAGAGCATAGTTTTGTAGCTATTCAAGCAAAACTCAGCTTATAAATGTTCGTAATTTGCAATGAAAACACTGCTCTGTCTGTTCAACCTAATATTAACATGTCCTTTCAACTCCCTTGAGAGTGAAGAAGTCAAATTGGAAAAAGAAAAATGGTCAAAAGTCATTGTAAAATTGTAAAAAGATCCAAATAAAGTGATCGAAAATATGACTCTATGGTTTTCAGAAGGTAAATGCCCTTTAGCCAGGATTAGAACCTGTAAGCTTACTGGTTACATTTACCAAGTTTGACATTCAATCACATTCTATATGTCACGTCATGAAATTCAATGTGAGTTCTCTTTTTTTTCATGGTGAGATAAGAGTAAAAATACAGTTGATTCTCAGATGAGACTTTCATAAAGGCTCAAGAACAACAATACTCAAACAGAAAGAGCTTTCATCATACAGACCTTGATCAGAACATAGTTTTGTAACTATTCAAGCAAAATTGAACTTATAAAAGTTAGTATTTTACAATGAATGTACTACTTTGGGCTAATTTTAACCCTTTGGTCGCCCCATTTTTTTTCTGATCATCCTTCATTTTTGGCTCCTTAATTCAAATAGTTATTGTATAAAACTGTTCGGAGACAGAGGTA
>JAPQRP010000024.1:40502695-40539165 GCA_037367295.1 Apogon hyalosoma | reverse complement strand
GGAGTACCCGGAGAGAACCCACGCAGACACGGGGAGAACATGCAAACTCCACACAGAAAGGTCCCACTGACTGGTGTCGGAATCGAACCCAGGACCTTCTTGCTGTGAGGCACGAGTGCTATCCACTGCACCACCGTGCCGCCCTGTATGAACTATTAGGGTCCAAATACACAAATAAATGAACCACAGACTAAGAAAAGTGGGTTTAGAGAAAAATGAGCCCTTTAAGCTGGAAGTGCTTCGGTGAAAAGAAAACTCCTTCCTGCAGAGTGTGTATGATACTTTATGTCAGTCGACTGTTCCGTCTTTGGGTTTTTTGTCCTCATATCTCCATCCAGAGGGCCTCCGTGCTTTATGGGTTGGTTTTGCTTCCTGTCACTACTGAATCCACTGAGCATTTGTTCATGTGCGATGCTAACTCTGCTTGGACAAACTGACCCAAATGCTTTGGCAGAGACGTTCAGAGTCACTCTGCACTGCAGATGGGTTAATTGCGTTAAAAATTGTAATTAGATTACTCATGTTGATGGATTAATCCGTGTTAATGAGTTAATTTTGACAGCCCTACTCATAACATGTAGTTTATGTAGTTAGTTTCATTTTGATTGCCATGCATTGAAATGTTAACAGCTGCTCAGTATTTTCAATTCATTAAAGGACTGTGTCAGGAAACAGTAGACTGTGACAGGGAACCACCGTCTATAACATTAATGGGAAACACTGCCATGCCATCACTTTGGTTTGCAACTTCCACTGTGTCTTGATGTCAACACGCCTGAAAGCGAATATAATTACTGTGATCATTATGTAACATGCAAATGCTTCTTAAGCTGATGCACTTTCTCTGGTGTCCACTTTGGAAACGCCAGGAAATACAGAAGGCATTTACAGTATGATGGTATGAGGAGTCGTAGGCACACTAAAAATCCACTCTATAAACTGTTATAGAAAAGCAAAAAGGAAGACGAGGTTTTAAAGACAAAAGCAGAAGTGAGAATGTGATAAAGAAGTTGTCTGTGGAAACCGCAGGGGAAAATGCTGTGAAAATCTAATTATGAAAATGAGTAGGAAGCTCAAGTAGGCAACTGGGTGTTTATGAGCAAAGCACAGCTGCATCAGTTCGATGTATATTGAAAAGTAGGAATCATAAAGTGCTGTTGATTCTCAGAGGCACAGATTTACATATGGACAGTGGGGACATGTCTCTACAAATACTCAGTAAAGGCAGAATTGTCCCTACCTAGGGACGGGAATCAATAAGAATTTAAAGATTCCAATTCCTTATCTATTCTCTTATCGATTCTCATTGGGTGAGGGAATAAAAGAGTATAAACAGGTGTATTTGCATCAACTGTCTTTTATATTTACATCTTTGCACAGAAAATATAACATATACAGTATGCACAAATAATACTAACAGATGACGTCGGGCTCAGTTTGGGGGCGGGGGGGACCATACAGTGAAACTGAAACTTAAGATGCTTTACTAATTCTTCAGTGTCTCCTGTTCTGCACCTCATTTCCTTTTCTCTACCTTCAGAAACGTTTATTTGAGGGGGCAGGATGTTTGTTGCCTGCACCATACCAGGCCTGGATGACGCCCTGGTGCTCGCTCTGCCACTAGATTCACAAGCATCACTAAGTAGCGTATCAAACACCTGACATTCCTGCAAATGAATGTCATGCTGTGGACAAATGTTTGAGCATACTGGAGGAATTTCCTCCTTTTGAAGAAATGGAAGCTTTGCAAGTGTTCCAAGTGGCCCCGGTGTCGTCTTTTTGGAACGTTTCTGCCTCGACGCCATGTTGACGACGTTCTGACCAAAACAATGCAGCGTGCATGTGACGTCATCATGCATGCGCAACAAAGTCAGAATCGAAAAGGAGGCAGGCAAACGATTCCAAGGAATCGAGCTACTGGGAACCGGTTCTTTTTGAGAACCGGTTCTCGATTCCCATCCCTATCCCTACCATTATTTATGTCATTCACACTCATGTCATTCAGAAAAAGTTCTAAATGTGTAGAAGTGGAGTTACTTCTAGTAAATATGCTTTGTACTTTGTCACCAACAAGTAAAAGGAGAGACATAAGGAGTATTTTCATCATCCAGAATATAAGTAATTTAAAAAAATTAATAATGAATAAGCTAACTAGTCAGAAGCTATGTTGACATCCTTTCTCATGTGGGAAACACTGTTAATATTAACGAGCGAGCTAACCCAGCTTCTGTCATCTGTAGAATAACAATGAGGTTGTCAGCAGGGGTGATGTTTATGGGTGAATATGGAAAACTGTGAGATGAAATTCAGTCTATTAATGTAATGAAAGTCTTACCGTCGGGTCATTGTCTTAGTATGCAGTAAACACAGCAGCATGTTAGAGAAATAGCAGGAGGAAGAGGAAACGGATACATGTTCAAGGTTGTAGGTGAGGTCCATGTTATGAATTATAGCCTGGTTTATGAATAATAGAGGCATTTGCATCAGCAGAAAAGAAAAAGAAGTCACACTCAATATTTTGTTGGAGCGCCTTTAGCTTTAATTACAGGACACATTTGTTATGCAATATCACAGTAGAAGTGTCAACATTTATTACCATCAGAGTTGCATTAATTTACTTTTTGCAAGATAATGCACTAATGACAGAGTTGGATCGCTATATGAAGTTTACCTCAGCATATTAGATTAGATTAGATTAGACTTTATTGATCCCACAATGGGGAAATTCAACAGTCAAGGCAGCAACAGAATAAAGCACAAGAAAAAAGTGTACATGAATAGGGACAGTGCAAAAAAAAAAAGATACAGCAAAAGCAAACAATAGAAAAAACAAAATAGTGGTTCCAGGGACAACAAACCCCGCCCCTCGCACGTATTGTAGCTTATTTTGGAATCGATCCAGCTGATGTCATCGTGTCTATGCATGTGTTGATGTCAGCATATCAATTGCCTCTATATATGTGCCAAGGTTGAAGTGAATTGAAACAAAACTGATGTTTTTATAGACCATTTGAAATTCTGCCCATTTTAAGAAAAAATAGAAAAACTTCATAAAAATGTATAAAAAATTTAAACTTTGACCTACTTTTCCCAAAATGTAACCACGTCTATTCTGGGTCACTGGCAATCTATAAACTCAATTTAGTATGAATTCAACCAATAGTTTTGCTGGTAAAGATGTTTGAAATTTTGGCCATTATAAGTAAATGGGGGTGTTCTAAATATTCATAAAAAAAAAAGTAAACTTTGACCTACTGTTCCCAAAATTTACTTAGATCTATTCTGAGTCACTGGCAATCTGTAAACCAAATTTAGTATGAATTCAACCAGTAGTTTTGCTGCTAGAGTGTTAAGAAACAAAAAAACAAAGAAAGAAACAAACTGAACCAAAAACAATACCCTTTGCCTCCCGCTCGGGGGATAAAAATAATAATAATAATAAAAAACGAAAATACTATCACAAACATACTCAACGTGGCTCAGGTTTGGACTGTGGTGTCCAATCCATGTGTGAAAATGTCCTGAATCACACTTTTCTAGTTTGTTCTTGAGACATGAAGGGAAAAAAAATCAACCGATGTCCAGACTTGGTCATATATTTGTATGTGTGTGTATGTATAAATAAATAAATAAATAAGTGTGTGTGTGTATAGATACATATTCAGGTTCAGCTGACCTCATTTCATGGACACATAACATTGCAGAACCAAAACATTAACATAAGCAACACCAGATCAAAACACTGACCTTGTACTGGCTTGTACTGTAGGCACTAGGCATTATGGGTAATCGTGTGATCACCTCTCTTCATCACTCTAACAGGGTCAGTCTGGACTCATCAGACCACATGACCTTTCTCCATTCAAACACAGTCTAACCTTTATTCCCTCTATTAAACTGACGGCTACTCCTCCTCCAGTCTAGGTCTGTATGCATTTAGAGCCTGATGAAGAAAACGGCACAAAAGTGTGAAACGTGCAAATATTTGACATCAAATCTATTCACACTGGCAGAGATGCAAGTTTGCGACACTCGTTCCAAGTGGTTTTTCCAGAAATAGTAATGGATTCAACACCACCTGGAGCCTCATCTGCTGCCTGGGTGTCCAATCAGTCTGGTCCAGTGTCCTCTGGGCCTCGGGGTCCATGTCCTGGTACGAAGACAGACACCGTCCTCACGTTCCACTGACTCCTCCTGGTCCTCGTAGTCCGGTTGTTTTCAAGTCGATGCTGCTCCACACCTTCATCACTTCAGAATCTTTACAATCTTTCATCTTTGTACTAATATACTAAGTGTGGCTAGAAATGAGCAGGTCCAGCTCCATTACTGTTGTTGTCACATGACGTCTGGTTCACACAAATGATTGGCTAATTCCTTTATTACCCCCCCCCGCCAAAAAAAAAGGGAGTATTGTTTTTGCTTTAGTTTGTTTCTTACTTTGTTTTGTTCCTTTGTTTGTTTACACTCTAGCAGGGAAACTATTGAATTCATACCAAATTAGCTTTATAGATTACCAGTGACCCAGAATAGATGCGATTGCATTTTGGGAAAAGTAGGTCAAAGCTCACATTTTTTATGAATTTTTAAAATCTTTTTTTTTCCCCCATTTTCTTATAATGGGTGAAATTTCACATGTCTGTAAAAGCAAAACTATTAGTTAAATTCATACCAAATTGGGTTTACAGATTGCCAGTGAGCCAGAGTAGATGTGATTACATTTGGGGAAAAATAGGTCAAAGTTCAAATTTTTAATGATTTTTTACATATTTTCTTCTCCAATTTACTTACAATGGGTGAAATTTCACGTCTATAAAAACATCAATTTTGTTTCAATTTACTATGAACTTGGCACATATATAGAGGCAGTTGATATGCTGACATCAGCACACGCGTAGACATGATGAATCAGCTGGATCCATGCCAAAATAAGATACAATATGTGCGAGGGGGGGGGTTGTTGTGCCTGGAACCACTTGTTCAGGCTGCAGAAGCTCAGAAAAATCGACTTTATTGCAAAAAAGTTGCTTTTTTTGCTGTGAAATATGCACAACCTCTGTAAAAGTACTCATGACTTAAACAGATGTTGGAGGAAAAAAAATACTGATGCATGAATGATGCCTTTAGGGGTAAAATAATTTCTAACTGCACTATTTATCTAATGGGCAGATCTGACCTATTTGCTCTATTTATATAATTGACTTTAACTGCAAAATAAACCAGGCCACATTAATCATACATTTATGTAGATTAGATCATATTAAAGGGTGATGGTTGCTTTGAAACCCTCACCTCTGTTGAGTTTTCTGCTTGGTTTTTACCTATAGCTCATAAATAATTTAATACCTGTTGATGCACTAATCCTATGTGTAAATAACTGGTGTAAAATACAGTTCTTCATGTTTTCATGGTCATCATTTGGACGTTCAGAGGCTCCGTAGTTACCGTGGAAACACCGTCATCTTCTACAACATTGATTCACCAGTAAAACCCATGGAGTTGGATCAATGACAGTGGACGGACACGTTAGTATCAACATTCAGTTGTTGATTTCTTTGTTGAAAAACTCGCTTTTCTGTCAGTTTTCTTCGTTTCTGATATATTAACTCTCAACTTTTACCTGAGCTTTTATGAACATCTACATGATCAGTGAATTCAGTATAAGCAAAGATCCGATTTACGCTGGAAAAAAGCAAAATACGGACTATAATATTATAATAAATGTTGATCAATCACATTAAAAAAAAAAAAAAGTTAAATGTAGAGGAAAAAATATTTTGGAAGTGCCACACTGAAAAAAAAATCCAAATCTTACCACGTGTGTTGTTTTTTTTTTTTCATTTCTAGTCCAAATATCTCATATCATAATATATAACAATATAATCACCTAAAGAGGAACTTTTCAGTGAGATATGAGAACTTACTTTTAGACAATATATCTTGAAAATCTTATTTCAAGAAAATCTTACCAAGATCATTTTCACTTGTTCTATTGACGGATTTTTTTTTTTACTTAATTCAAGCAAAAAATATCTTGTATTATTATTATTTTATTTTTATTATTTGTTTTTAGAGGGGCTTTTTTTTTTTTTTTCCCAGTGCACAAAAGTAGCACTGGGTCTTTATGGGTTAACTCTAGTTGACTTATTTATCCTGTAAAATAAACCAGGCCACATTCATCACACACTCATGTAGACTCGATCTTATTAAAGGGAGGTGGTTGGTTTGAAACCCGCACCTCTGTTGACTTTTCTGCTCGGTCTTTACCTGTAGCTCATAAATAATGTATTCCCAGCCACCTTTAACATATGCTCTATTCAGCCTATATAATATCTAAGCTACTACGGGCCTATTAGTAGACCTCCTCTTAGTCCTGAGCGCAGAGGAGCACCTGGTTCAGAGTGAACCCCATTCACTTGGAGAAATGAACCGGTGTGGGAGCTCCTCCACAAATCTAGGTTATCACAACACCGCGGCTCTCTCCCTCTCTCTCCGGATCGTACCATCACAAGGCAGAATGTTAACTTGTGCGGGGAAAGCCGCAGATGAATACTTCATCCTTGACCCACATAATGGCGATATATGAGGCTCGGTGAGCGTGGAGCTGCGCCGTGGAACGAGCCCGCTCCTCCGCCGTGCGCTCTCGGTGCGGAGGGGAGCCGTTTTTCCGCCTTCCCGCGCCGTCCCTTCTCCACCCGGATCCGGTTCCTCCTCCTGCTCCTGCTCCCGCTCCGTCTGGCGCCCGCAAAAAGAGGAGGAGGAGAGGGAGGAGAAGGGATACGCGGATCACAGGATCACAGAGGAGCGACGGGGAAAAAAAAAAAACCGGGCCAAAGTAAGTGAGCCGCGCCGGTGAGGACGTGTCGTGAAACGCCGTGGATGCGGTGGATGTGCGCGTTCCACTTGGACGTGTTTCCACGACTCCTGGCTCAGTTGGAAAGTCCTGGTAGTACTTTATCTGCAGGTATTTCGTTACTCGTTACATTATGTGACGCCACCGTGACCGGGATCCCTCTCAAAGTTACTGTTTATTATAGTTTAGATGCGTAATGCGCGTGAGGGGAGTGGGTCCGTCGTTAACGTCTCGAGATAGCGCGACACTTTACCTTTTTAATGTTAGTTTTAACGGTTGTGCATCCATTGAGTAATAGTATTTGACCATAATATCAGTTGAGTTCCATCCATGCATGCGCTGTGTTTAAAATTAAATTCCAATATGACAAGTATTATGGGAATATTTAACATGCAGTCATGCATATTTATGTAACTGACGTTCTAATATGACAGAATGTTAAAATAAAACTATAAAATGAGGACAAAACCACCCCTTTCCAGTCATATTCATCAGGATAGCATTGAAATAAAAGACCATCAGGCCTATTCATTTGCATAATACTCACTCCAGACCCGATACTGACGACCACATGCATATGTGGAGCATGTCAGTGTAGTGGAGCCATCATTAATGTCTTAAGATAAGGCAATATTTAACCTTAATGTTAGTCTTAATGGTTGTGCATCCATTTAACTCACCTGTTTAATAGCATTTGATTATAATATCAGTTAAGTTTCTTGTATTTATGCACTATGTTTTGTTGAAAAAGTGTATAAATCCTTAGAAACAGCCTTGAATGTCAATATAAGTATTACAGTAATATTTAAAACACACTAACATAAATACATAGACATAATAACATGCATTTATATAACTGACGTTCTAATATGACAGAATGTTAAAATAAAACTATAAAATGAGGACAAAACCATCCCTTTCCAGTCATATTCATCAGGCTAGCATTGAAATAAAAGACCATCAGGCCTATTCATTTGCATAATACTCGCTCTAGACCCGATACTGACGACCACATGCATATTTGGAGCATGTCAGTGTAGTGGCTCCATCATTAATGTCTCAAGATAACGCGATACTTTAATGTAATGTTAGTTTTATTGGTTGTGCATCCATTTAACTCACCTGTTTAATAGCATTTGATTATAATACCAGTCAAGTTTCTTGTATTTATGCACTATATTTTGTTGAAAATGTTTATATATCCTTAAAAACAGCCTTAAATTCCAATATGACAGGTATTACGGTAAGATTAAACACACAGTAACACAAATACATGGATATGATAACATGCATTTATGCAATTTACATTCTAATATGACAGAATGTTAAAATAATACTATAAAATGAGGACAAAAACCACCCTTTTCCAGTCATATCCATCAGGCTAGCATTGAAATAAAAGACCATGAGGCCTATTCATTTGCATAATACTTGCACCAGACCCAATACTGACGACCACATGCATATTTGGAGCATGTCAGTGTAGTGGAGCCATCATTAATGTCTTTAATGTCGTGATACTTTAATGTAATGTTAGTTTTATTGGTTGTGCATCCATTCAACTCACCTGTTTAACAGTATTTGACCACAATATCAATTATGTTTCGTGCATTTATACACTATATTTTGTTAAAAATGTTCGTATATCCTCAAAAACAGCCTTAACCATGAGGCTTACTAATTTGCATAATACTGACTCCAGACCCAATACTGACGACCACATGCATATTACGAGCCCCTGTTCAATAATACATGATTGTTTACATCGTTTGTCAAAGCTCCAGTAGGTTTTTATTTTCCCTGCCCAGCTCATGAAATGATGATTGATGATGATGGATCTATTGTTGCGGTTCTCATGACACTGATGTGACTATAGAGACGGTCCAGGCCTTATCTGAAAGGTCACTTATTCAATATTCACCACGCCTGTCTGTCTCCACGCCGTCAGCAGACATGTAGAGGAAGAGGAAGAGTGGCATTTCTTTCTCTTCCCTTGAGGGACACTCACACTTTTCCTTTACTTTCACGCCATGTTGCAAAGTTGGACTTGTTAAGATTAAGCGCAGTTATATAAGACTCTTTGTGCATTGTAAACTACCGTTACCGTGTATTTTGGTGATTTGTTCCTTGTTGTTTCGACGTAAACAGCTGTTGCACCTGGGGCGCTGCTTGCAATTTTGGGCCCCATGAAAGGTAAACACTGTGGGCCGTTAATAAATTAAAGTGTCTGTAAATTTGTCAGGGGGTATGTACGTGGTGTAGGGGCGGGAAGTATATACGTGGTGAGTTCCATAAGTGCCGTAACTGGTGTGAAACTCAACTTTGGACGTCCAACTCCCGGCTTCTATGCCTCTATTTTACTCCGGAGCTTACATGAAATTTTTGCTACTTCTAACCTATACCCACTGGGGCCCCTGGGAATGCTGGGCCCCATGAATTTGTCATGTTTACCACCCCGTTATGGTGCCCCATTGCTGTACAGTTGTATTTTTCATAGCTGCACATGACCTAGAAGCACACATTTGGACATTCTGAACAGGAAGTGTCTCTTGCATTAAAAAAACCAGCAGTGTTATCCTTCATGAGGCGTCTGTTTCCACTCTCCCTGATGAATCTACAACCATGTTTTTTTGTTTTTTTTTTTCCTCTGCTACGTTTCAGTTTCTCGCTAGTTGCTATCTTGGTCCGTGCATTGCCTGGTGTTGGGAAGCACAGTGTAGTGGATTCATTAAACCTGTTTTTGTAAAAAGAGCTGCACGCTTTGGCTAGAAATACGGTTTGTAAACAGTGATCCGACAGCGCCGAATAGTACATCAACATGGATCCAAAAAGCTCATATATCCAGTGAGTCTGATGGTGATTTTCTGTGTTTGTTCCTATGGCTGACCCTTTTACGATGCACATACATCACAGCGAAATAGTGCTGAGAAATGGTGCAGTATTTCCTGCTGGGATTCAACCCTTCGCGCTGTCCCAGTAGCCTCGAAGAACTTCACCTCATTTATCCTCCCTCCGCTTACTTTTCCCACCTCCCCCTCCTTCTCCCTTTTTACTTTCCGTCCTAATCCTTTCTCATTTCAGCGCGCATTGATTACTTCCTTGCACGTACACACTCATTAATACCGCTTTAGTCGATTGCCATGCAAAGCGTGCAGCGGTTATGTTGAATCGATGAGGTTCAGTCCCGGCCTCGGCGTAACGTTTTCCAGCTCAGAAGGCGAGCGGTGGATGGAAGTTCCTCCTGTCAAAGTCTGGAGAAGCTGAAACTAATATTGTGTGTCTGTCAGTCAGCTGTTAGGATGCCGGGCCAACTCCTTTTGACAAGCCAAGTGACATTTTGGAAGTCTAAATTGACAGCAGTGCTCCAAAGCCACAATGTGATTGACATTTGGTGGCAAACACTTTCATATCTGTTTAAAAGGGTGAATTATACACATTTCTGGCGCTGAATACAGTTAAAGTGTACAGTTTGTACTTTACCGTGGAACTGGGGGAAAGCTTGTTTTACACTAAAAGCATTCACTCTGTTATGTGTGGATTACTTTTATTAGCCAGCTTGTGAAATTGATAATAAATAGCACATGGGATTGTGGAAATATTTCAGCGGCTGCATGGTCTTAAAAATAGACGGTGTGTTTGTTCTATAATGTGTGTTGTTGCTATTTGGAACTAAATATTCTCCAACACCTTGCGGTTGGTTCAGTTAACAAATGTAAAAATAACATTAAATTGAGCTCGGATATGTGAAGGGAGGTGCGAATTTACACTGGTCGCACTATTTGATTCTGTTATGAATCACCTGCGTATGACTCGAACACATCACACCCTTAGTTTTCTGCATAAGTTTTCATCAGTTATTACAAATCTGTTAATAAATCTTTTGGCATTATTTGTTCAAAAAGTGCTTTTAGAGATTCTGTTTGAGTTGCAAAGTCATTTTACACTTCAAGGTTTGGGCGAAAAGGTCACATGAAGATATTCTGAGGTAGAATCAGAATCCGTGTATCATTTGTGCTTTTCATATTCAACTGAGAATCCACAATCGGAAAATGAAAAAATGACTTATGTCATTATTCATGTACAAATCCAAAAACGAGTTGTTTTTCATTCTTTCGATTGTTTGCACAAATTAAAAATTGGAAATAATCAAATGGACCAAATGTGTGGTTTCATGTTGACATTTTTGATATCTGATTTGGTCTGACACGGAAGTTCCAGGTATTGTTTAGTCTAATACAGTGGGTCCATGGTAGCCAATCTAAGTAGAAGCCACTTCGCACAACACACGCAGAAGTCAGTAACTTCAGGGTCAGACCAAATCAGAGATTGAAAATGTCAACATGAAACCTGACATTTGGTCCATTTGCTTATTTCCAATTTTTAATTTGTGCGAACAATTCAAAGAATGAAAAACAACTTAGTTTTTGAGTTTCAGTTTGTACATGAATAATAAAATAACGAGTCATTTTTTTCATTTTCCGATTGTGGATTCTCAGTTGAATATGAAAAGAACGAATGATACACGGATTGCTCAGGATCCCCGATCTGAATCACTATTCTCTCACTTTTTAAAAAAATACAGGCAAGTTCCAACCAAACTAAGGTTTCCTCTAGTTCCCTCTTGTTTCTGGGAACTCTGCGATGGTTTTTTGCTTTTATTACCTGACTAGAAACTCTGCATTTTTGCACCTTTGGACTGAAATTATAGCAGTATATCGACAATATCTAGATGAAGTAGTTTGTTTACTTTAGATCTTAATATTGTCCTGTGCATACAGCTGCAGTGTTTTCCATTAATTACCCAGATTGTTCCGGCCTGTTCTGTTCTGTCAGACCTTAATAATGAATCAATAACATTTTTAACAAGCAAAACTCCAAAGAGACTGAGTAAATCAGACTTCCTGCATGTCAGCGGCTGAGGGTCTGACAGTAATACTTTGTCATCATTTCTACACAAATTCTGCAGGTTAATGCAAACTGAAACTGAACATATGATTTGAGGCAGACACTAAAACATTGCCCTAAATCGGTGGAAAGAAACTTGTTGCCGTAACCTAGCCCAGTGTTTCTCAAACTGTGAGACGGGCCCCCTAGGGGAAGCGTGGGGGGGGGGGTTAGAATATGTAGCAGGTGGAACAAATGTTTTAGCATTGGAGCACCCTGGACTCATTTAGGGACGTACAACAAACCAATCTAGTGCCATGGTGATCTGTCACTAGACTAGACAACGAGTTTAGGTTTGGAGAACGAACAAGGATTGGACTGGAAAAGAAACATGTGCAATGTTTCTGTTTTTGCACAGTTTGTACTTTAATGTTCTGAGATGTGCAATGCAAACAGCTCATTGATCCACTGATATTGTTCAAATGTTCATCGTTGGTATCAAAATGTGTTTGTTGTTCTAAAAAAATAACTTTATTGTCACAGTTGTACGATAATTGCGCATTTCCTATTTTTATTTGGAAAAATATTGCCTCAGACAGCAGTCTGGTTGAGTTTATTTGTATTGTTCAAGCAAAAATCTAAGTCATTCTTTACTAAAACAAAAAATATTCAAAGGTAAAGCAAAAGGGATTGATGTTTCTTTCAATAAAAGTTATAATTCAACCACTGTTACAATGTTGTTGGGGTTGAGGGGGGCCTGGAGAACCACTGACCAAGCCTAACCTGTGTTAACAACATTAAAGTAACAAACCTGTACGCTACTAATTACACAGATAAGCAGGTCATTTAAATGAACTTTAGCTGGAAGTTTTAACAGTGCTGGTTTTTTTTGTTGTTGTTTTTTTTTAAATAATATGATCCGTACAATCCCTCTGAATAATAGATCACAGGACGAATTAAGGCTGATCATGATCTAAGGTCAGGTCTCAGGAAGTGTTGAACACATGCTTTTCAACACTATCTGCGTGAAACAAAGTGTTTTCCAAGATAATAAAACGATGTGAAGAAAAAATGGCACAAAAGATTACATTCATTTTTTTATGTACAAAAAGGTAAAAGTAAGGAGTACTGGATCACAGTGGTTTGTCACTTGTACAGAAGTGGGTCAGTGTTGAAAAGTGTGGTAGAGTAAACACAAGTCCGAGCAGTCGTAGAAAGCACTGATCTATAAACAGTATCTGAATTATTAGCATTACATATGTAACATGTAATCCATAGATGCATGAGCATTTACCAGCCTCTTCTTTTGGTTTGACCGGATGCGTACATTGCAATGCGTCATCAAACTGATAAATTCCCAGAACTTTGTACACTTGCAGAGCTTAAACACCTTCCAAGAGGCAATTTGTGGTACATTACAGACACAGAAAGCAACAACCGAGATCTCTAATGACACGTGCAGTAGTTAAAAAAGTGAGAAAGTGATACAGTAAAGCAAACGTGTGAGGGGGGGAAAAAACAAAACCTGGAACCCTCCTTTCTTATTGTTTAAAAAATGGCTGCACTCAGCAGGGCCAAAAATAAGCCTGAATAGAAGCAGCAAAACAAAAACAGCGATACATTTTAATTGTGTCTGGCCGGCGGCAGTGTTGACAGTACAAATGAACAGGCATTGTAGTGCACGCTCAGATGTTAGCAGGAGTATGTGTGTCGGTAGGAGAGGTGGACGAAAGCCGGTGTACCCGCTGTGATAAAGGCCTGGGATGTGTTATTCAGACCCCTCGCCATCTTATGATCCACAACAGGGGAAACACACCGCTGAAGTACTAGTACATGCGTCTCTTTACACGTAAACACACAGTGCTAACCTTAATGCACATTTGTTGAGGAGGTTCAGGGAGGGTGGAGATGGCCTGGCTACTATTTTATGGAATACATGTTTATATGATAATTATTTGACATATTGTCCAGGGTTATTCAAAAAGAATGAACCGACTTCATTACGCAATATTTTAATAAGGAAAAGCAAAAGAAAACTCCAGCCAAGTCACACGTATTCTACTCGCAATCGACTTTTTTATTTCCTGTCTTACAAGTGTTCAGTGTGGCCACCACCTGCAGCACGGACGACATCAACGCCAAAAGAGAATTCCTCCCAGATGCGTATCAGCAGGTGATCTGCTGATACGCATCTGGGAGGATGGTGATCATCCACTGAGTCGATCGCCGCTGTTATTTGACGTTTAAGGTCATCGAGGTTAGCTGTTCAGGACTTAGAAAACTCCTCTTTCAAATGGTCACTGACTCATTCTATGACGATGCTCGAGAACTGAAGCAATGAATGACCCTGTATATAAACTTAATATAGTTGTGGGTTATAGACTGGGGCGCCGCTAGCACAATTGTTGGCCCCATGAAAGCTAAACGTTGTGGGCCTTTTATAGAATTCAGTATGTTGTCGATTTGTCGGAGCAGGGGATGGGGATATGTACGTGGGGGTAGGGGCAGCAGTTATATATACGTGGGGGTGCGGTCTGTAACTAATGTAACTAACGCTGGCGTGAAGCGAAAGTGAAAGTTAACATGCTTTCAACGTCCGACTCCCGGCTTCTATGCCTCGATTATTCAGCGGATCTTACACGAAATTTTCACAGCTTCCAACCTGTATCCACTGCTCTATGGGCCCCCCAGAAATGCTGGGTCCCATGAATTTGTCATGTTTACCCCCCCCCCCCCCTTTACGGTGCCCCAGCTTATAGAAAACCTAATTGAGATAATCACATATATTGCAAATTATTGAGAAAGTTGTATATAAAGGGAAGTGGACTCTGTGTGTGTCTCAAGCATCACACAAAATCCGTACAGAGCTGACTGCTGGAGTTTGTCATACTGATGTATTTTTGGTCAAGGAAGAGACTAGTGAAAACAGCAAGTTGACAGGACCAATAATTTGGGAGATATTAATAAGTTTGGAATACAACAGTCTTACAATCATGTTGCTATACCCAGAATCATAGAATCATCATTGAAGTGGCCACTGAAGCGTGTCCCAGGAGGTAGAGCAGGTCATCCAATAAACTGTAGGGTTGGCGGTTCGAATCCCGCTCTGTCCTAGTCCTGTGCAGTTGTGTCCTCGGGCAAGACACTTCACCCTCCTTGCCTCCAGTGTTGCTACTCGCACTGGTGTATGAATGTGTGTGAATGTTTGGTGGTCGGAGGAGCCGTTGGTGCAGATTGGCAGCCGTGGTTCCGTCAATCTGCCCAGGACAGCTGAGGCTTCATATGTAGTTTACCACCACCAGAGTGAGAATGTGAGAGTGAATGCATAATGGATCCATTGTACGTGCTTTGAGTATGTATTAATACAGTCGCGCTATATAAATCTAATCCATTATTATTATTATTATTATTATTATTATTATTATTAAGCAGACAGATAAACAATAGGGCCACGTTGCCATGGTGTCAGTTTCAAATGCAGAAACGGACATGTCAGCTGAGAGGTTATTCAACTGAAAATGCCAGTGGAATTTACCAAGAAAGGAAAGAAGTGGATCAGAGGACCTAGAGCCCATGGTTCCCCACAGGTCAACACGTTGGTTTTAAATTATTGCCGATTGCATGTTGTATTTATATTGTGTTTAACCCCTTGTATTCTCTTGCAAATTCACGCGAATATTGCACTGTTTTTGTAAGGAGGTGCTGTTCAACACTCTTGGTGAACGTACATACGTTACCTGGTTATGATCCCTGGCGTTCCTGGGTCAGTTTCAACCGCCTGTTGATATAACAGCATCATTGATTTCATGATATTTTACAGATTTTTGGATCATTTTTGATTAGTAACTGGAATAACTGATCAATAGCAGTGTCAGTATAATAATCTTCATACCTGAGATTGGAAATTTGTTTAATTACTCTTATGAGAATTATACCAATTATGCCTAATGTCACGAATTTGAATCAGTTATTATGTTTTTCTATAATTGTAAGTAAATTTAGGCAGTAAGGGGTTATACTGAGCACATAGGCAGTGGACTGTATTGTACAATTACATATATGATAATTATTTTGACTGGTATAGACATATATCCATGTCATAAAGGAGTGGGATTAAATATGTGTTAACTTCTTCCCACTAAACACTAAAATTGCACTAAGTAGTTCTTTCGTGCAATAATATATAGTTTTGTTTTGCTTGTCTTATGTTGTCGATTTGCTTTTGTCGGTGGTTGTTTTGTGCTTTTTACATGCGCAAAAGAACATATTCAGTCATTCATTCAAAGCGGCTCTCTCTTTGAAGGGAAAGTCGACCCTTATTATGCTCTGAAAGTCGACCGCTCAAGCCTTATAACGGGCAGAAGTACACAAAACACACACACATTAAAGCGTAGAGCGGCGGTAGAACCGTTAGGGAGTTAATTCCAATTTTGCTGACAGTAGATAGGTCTTCCCATTCTCACTCTCTATCACATAGTAATTACTTATAAGGCCACAGGGATTATGATGTCCCCAACTCCCCTCTGTAATAGAGCCGGTGCTCCATATAACCCTTTAGCTTTGGTACCCGGGCTCCATCACCCCCCTCATTAAGCAGTCCCTCCCTCTTATTATCCCCTCGTGTAATATCCTCCATCCATTAACTTAGCCCACTTCTCCCACTCCTCGCCATCACTCCCTCTCCTCTGTCTCCATTTTTCCCGTCTCTCTCTCTCTTACTCCTCCTTCCTTGTGCTCTGCTCTTTTCTCCACTCAAGCCTTCACAGCACTGCCACACTGGATCAGCTCACTATAATTTGACTCCTACACAGCAGTCGGTGAAAGGGAACAGAACCACTATGCCCTGAATATACGAGTGTGCACGTCGGGGAGGGGCTTCGCTTCAGGGACATATATAGTACAATGTAGTACAGTGGAAAATGAATATGCATTGTTCTTACGTAACCAGGCGCGTTCTTTGTTGCAGGCACGTCATGTCGGCGCTCACATCGAGGAGTCGTTTCTCAGCTTTGCTAATGTTTGCATTTTCCTAAGTGGCTGTATCTATTTCTGTCCCGTCGCCATGGCTTTTGGCGCAGCAGCAAACAATGTGCAGTGACTTCTTCTGATTACATTCACCGTGGCTTCAACTGCATCCAAGTCTCACATGAAAACCCATTGTGTCACACAGAACAAGTGCCTTGTATAGATGTTTGTGTAGCTATGTTTGAAAAAAACTGTGGTTGAACTTACCTCGTGTTGTTGTCATGGCGATAGCTCAGCCTAAGAAACATAAGTATGAAATCTCAGTCATGTGACTCGGCGAACGGGGGCTTCGTATCCCGTGAGAATGCTTCCTGTTTATCCTGTTGCCTTTGGAATCCCGGTCGATGACCTTTGGTACCTTCCACTTTCGGTCTGATGTTCACAGGCAGCTGATTTCCCAGGATCCCTTGAGTTCAGGGTCTTGTCCAAAGTTTGTATCGTAGCTCTCACATTTTATGTCGTGGCGAATGCAGCATAAGGCTCACCTTTTTCATTCTTTCTATTGTTGTGACTGATGTACTGGTTGACTGAGAATTTCAGTCTCCTTTTAGAGCCCCTTTAGGAGGGTTTCACAACCTTTCTTTCTGTTTTTGTGCAGTTTGTTTCCAATTTGTGACCCCGGTCCATGTTTTGTTAGATTTTGCTTTGGGGGAATCGTACCACAGTATAAATACTACATGTGGCCCCTTTAAGTAGACTGGATGTTACCACCATCTAGGATCAGTCGGAGTTTAGTATATTTTTCAGAGGGATCAATTAAAAGACTCAATAACAGTGCTGTCAAAATGTTCCTACTCAACTAACATTTCTTGTAAACACAGGTCACAAGACATATTTATTTCCACCCCATATGTTTGTGTCTGTTTACACTTAAATATTCAGTGTTTATTCTGCACTAGCACAGTTTGCGTGATATGTTGTTTTGTTGCAACTGAAAAAATAATATTACCATAAATGTGTCAGTTAAAGGCTTCTGAGCACCGACATGCAGCAAGTTTTTATTTAAACAGATGCCTTGGAGTTATGTTGGTGGCAAACTTTTTCGATTCATCGTAACCCTCTGGTGGGATTAATTAGCCCACCACAGTCTGCATAATGGAAACACTGCAGCTGTATGTAAAGCAAGTGTTTACTTCATCTGGATATTGTCAATATTGCAATAATATCAGTCCAAGAAGAGGTAAAAAATGCAAAGTTTCTAGTCTGATGCAACAAAAATCATCGCACACAGCCTGAACCACCATAAACCAGTGGAAAACATAGTTTAGTTGTTTTGGTCCCATGTATTTTGTGAGGATTGGGATTGTATATCATATAATATTTTGTTCAGATCGCCCATCTCTAAACAAGAATGATGAGATGTTGAGGGTGTTGACTGTTTTTGATTCTAAGGGCCTGCCTAGAAAGTCTGAACCAAACTTCATGATTGATCCCATTAGTTTTCAGTGTTTGCAGTTTTTGCCAGAACCCGTGCAAACTTTAGATGACATACATGCTGTCACCTACGTGGGCTCCCTGTACTCGACAGTGATTGATTTGCAGAAGGGCGTCCGTTTGTTATCATCATGTTGGCAGTTTGTTGTGCAGCCTTTTCCATTTGAGTAGACAAACCTGAATGAACAGATAATTTTCAGAATCACTTTGCTATCATTATTCTGGCATCACTATCAGCAGCACATACTTCAAGCGCAACATGCAAGAGTAGTTTGCAAATGAACGTCCTTATGTAAAAATACTATTGTCAGCAACAAGAAAAGAGGAACAAACTTCTATTAACCCATAAAGACCCAGTGTTACTTTTGTGGCATTAAAAACCATTCATTTTTGTCTGTATTTAACCTTTCTTAAGTGTTTTATCACCATTTATTATAATATTATCCTCTGCATTTTGCCTTTTTTTTTAGTGAAAACCAGGCATTTTCCTAGATTTAATTTACTGATCATTTACTGATTGAAGTTGAAACTTATATATCAATAACTGAACATAAACCAAGTGTCTCCATCCACTGTCATTAGTCACTTTTCCATTGGCCATTTATGCAAAACTTTACCGATATTTACTAAATGTTGAAAAAACAGAAGTGCGTAACGTCGGTTTTTCCATTAAATCACAAATGCGATGATTTGTTTATCATTGTGAGATGGCACGAGAAGTCATTCCATAAAGATGGCGACGAACGTTTGATTTACAGATATATTCATTATTATTATATATTACTCCTCTTTCCCGTACTAAAAAAATTATTCCGTTTCCTGGTGTGTCCACACGTACTGTGCCACGTTTCTTTTAAAACTCTTCTTCGCTTGTAATATCTGTCAAATGCGTCTTTTTTTATTCACGTGACTCTAGTTGTGGAAGAAGGTCTTTTCATTGCAGCTTTGCGTGATATGCTATTTGCTGTACGCCCAAAAAAACACCTCTTGCCAGCGCAAAAACTTTTACTCGAAAAACGAGTTTTGGCAAAATTGACGTTTTTCCATTAGGCAATTATATTCGTGCAATTTGAGGGTCAATGGAAAAGCGACTATTGATCCAACTTCATGAGTTTTACTGGTGAATCGTTGTTGTAGAAGATGACGGTGTTTCCATGGTAACTACGGAGCCTCTGAGCGTCCAAATGGGTCATATCTGATGAGCATGAAAAGATGAAGAACTGTATTTTACACCAATTATTTACATGTATTGATAGAATTAATGGATCAGAAGAAATGAAACATTTTAGCTTGGTAGATGAGTTTGGTCGCCAGCGGCTGTTTGGGTCTTTGTGGGTTAAATATCTTGTCTTATCATCTATCAATGTATTACTTTGCATTCTTTTTCCCTTTTCTGTTGTTTAATGACTGAAGATAGCATATGGTACCTTCCTGTCCAGAAGTTTGAGCCATTCCAGACAAAGACTCAGGTGTTTAATCTGGTCCTTGGTCTTGAAGAAGTTTCCCAGCTGCAGTTTCACTTGGGATCGAACTAAAAAGTCAAAGTCTGGACAAATAAGTTGGGTCTGAAAGCGCCTGGAGACTCCTGTTTGTCATGTTGTGATGACACTGGCATTAGTCTTGTGGTGTCTGTTGAGGTAGCGGTTTGGTCGTAACTCAGGTTTCTCGTCTCCCAGTCCTTGTAACCATTGTTTCAGGGTGAACAGATGATCGGATCACAGGAGTCCACTGCAGGAGCACATAAATAACTGAGCATCTCATGTCGATATTTCCAGATAACATCGCCGGAGCAGAGTGAAAACCACAGTATAACTAAAGAGAAATCCATACCATGAGTAGAAGAATGAAGCATCAAAGGGATGAAAGCAATAAATAAATAAATCAATGTATGCTGTAAATGCACTGATACTGTAGAGCTTTATAAAGAGCGTACAATGTCCAACAGGACTTTTACATTCGGCAGAAATTCTTTAAAGACGTGTGATTCTGATATTTAGGTGAAAAAACATCAAACTATTAATGACCAGAGTCTCGTCTGTTTTTTGTTGTTTTTTTTGTTTTTTTTTTCAATGGAGTTTTATGGAAGAAGAAGGCGCAGGCGACTTAATAAACAACTATCAAATAATTAGAATTATTAGTTCTGTGATGATTTTTAACATCTTATCCACAGATTGGCAAATTCCACTGGTCTACAATGTTTTTCAAAAATTACCTGCTTCAGAGATTAAATGTTACGTATTTCAGTAAGAGTAATTGGGAAAACAAATGACAAAAGTGCTGGTTTGCTGATGTTTTCAAGGTATATGATGAACAGTTATTACACATACGTTGGCTTATGAACATTTATACTATAGATTTATAAATGTCCCACTAGATAGAACGTGTAAAGTGAACGTATTGTAATGTACAGACAGTGTTTTGAAGTAGATCTGGTAGCTCTGAGACAAATATTCCTTTGGAGTTAAACCCATTCTCTCATTAATTCTCGAATTTCACATTTTGACTGTATCTTGGAAACTTCAGCCAATTAGCATCTTTGGCTTCAGGTTTGTGCGAGACAACACTGTAGGCTTGATAAAACTAATAGATGTTTACCTCTTTTTCATACTTACACCAACAAAGCATTGATTAAAATGACTAAAAATAACAGACTGCCACTGCTTTAATTGCGTCATCTCGTTGCATCCTCTTCTCCTAGTGTTTAATGACAAAGACTTAGCATCACCAACTGAATAACACGATTCACTGGTAACATTTCACTGACCATCCACTAACAATAGCATCATGGATTTAGTCGCAAAACCAAACACACTACTGCAATAATGGTCTCGTATTCTGGCTTTCTGGAAGTTCTTTGCAGGAATATAGGTGAATATTTCCATCACACCATGGAAACGGTAATGAGGAGGATTTTATTGTTCTCCTTACTATGCTATGTGGAATATTTTGGAAGCCTACTATGGTATGTGAAGAACAACCTCCTCCAGGATGCAATTACACCCTGAAAATGGCAACTTCTGCTCAAGGCACGTCTTTTTATGTGATGTTTTATTTGGGAGGGATTCCTCATGTGCATATTCCACCAAAACAACCCTTGACACGATGTTGCAAATGCATCCTATGTTAAGCACCGTTAAAGAATTAGGCGAACTACCCAGAGAGATATTTGATGGAACAGTATCTACCTACTGCACCAACACGGAGCTAATGAAGTGTGGAAATAAGGGTTTGACTATGTTAGATGACTATGAGAATGTCATGAATGTACAGAAAAAGGTGTACGTTTTATATTCTGTTTTTTTTTTTTTTTTGTATTGTACTTAGGGCTGCACGACATTGGAAAAAACTGACATTGCAATTTTTTTTATTTTTAACCTTGTAATACACAGTGTATCCCAAAAAATTTGACCTCATTTCATCACCTAATAACTTGTTTAAAATTTGTTTGCTCTTTTTACTCAAAAAAAGTGTAATCATTTTTATTGTCGCGCTTTTTTTACCGCAACAGAAAAGGCTTCCTGTGTATTGAAGTACGCCCAAACTCCGTCAAATGTGAATGCGCAACGTGAATTTGTTAGAAGATTTCATAAACAAGCGCCAACAGGAAGCAGATTTGGGCGTGGCATAAGAAGTTTCAAGAGGAAGGCTGTTTGTTTCCAGAATAAATCCTATTAAGTATCATTTCTCCTGACCACATAGCCACTCTGATATGGACATCTCAAATGATGTCCATTTTTTTGGGATGCCCTGTATATTGCGATAGGAAAAAAATACTCAAGAGGATATAACAGCTGTGTGGTGCCGACGTAAATGGTCAAACAAATCAGTTGTGTTACGTCACAGGTGGAAGGCACTGTCGACACAGAACACGTGTTTCAGTTTCATCCTTCTTGTAATCGAAATAATTCCAGATGTTGCTTTTCTTTTTGGCACCAAGTCTTCTTTTTCGGTGATTTTCTCTTGTTCGTTGCTCATTTTTCAACGTCGTTACCAACGACTCACTCCATGTGCAGGGGCGTGGTCTGCTTTGGCAAACTGTTTAAGAACAACTGTGATTGGTGGATTGCTGTGCGCTGTGTGTGCCAGGTACCCAGGTGGAAATTAGACAAAAACACATTGACCATGGCTCAATCCAATAACCGAAGTGTTGGCGGTTCGAATCCCGCTCTGTCCCAGTCATGTTCTGTTGTGTCCTTGGGCAGACACTTCACCCTCCTTGCCTCCAGTGCTGCTACTCACACTGGTGTATGGATGTGTATGAATGCTCGGTGGTGGTTGGAGGGGCCGTAGGCGCGAAATGGCAGCCCCAGGGCAGCTGTGGCTACAGATGTAGTTTACCACCATCAAAGTGCGAATGTGTGAGCGAATGAATAATGGATCCACTGTACGTGCTTTGAGTATGCATTCATAGAAAAACGCAATATAAATCTAATCCATTATTGTCATTATTATTATTATTATTATTATTATTGTTGTTATTATTGTTATTGATTAAGCCTCCTATATCCCAGGACCTGTGACTATTGCGCACACGTACATTGCAGTGACGATGCTCAAACGATATGTTTCGCAGCTCTAATTGTACTGATGTGCCTCTTGGTCAGGTCTTCCACAAAAGAGATGTTATCTCAAGGGACTTCCTGGTTATATAAAGGGTAACAAAAAATTAAATAAATCCTGTTAATTACAACCATCTGTATAACAGCTGTCAACTAAAATTCCATGACTGTTACAGTATGTTTGTATAGAGATTTGTGGAGATGACATGTGACTGTTAATCAAGCAAATGAAAAGTGAGTAATTCTAAGGTTTGTAAATTAGAATTTGGTATAAGGGATCAATAATGTAAAGTGCTTTGGGTGCCTTGAAAAGTGCTATAGAAATCTAATCCATTATTATTATTATTAGTAGTAGTAGTAGTAGTAGTAGTAGTAGTAGTAGTAGTAGTATAGAAATAATGCAAATATTCTACTTAAAGCCTTGTTTTTCCCTGCAACACTTTACCATTTACCAACGACTCTAAGTATGATTTTATGCTTCTTAAATTAAGGATTAAGATTTTAAGCTTCATAGGTACTCTTGCTACTTTCTCCATTCTGATGGTTTTATACATTTCTGATGGTTCTTTCTTTCTTTCAGATGGTTAGTGAGTCTAGCTCTTGCACAAATAGAGTGACAGTTAAACCAGTGCAGGAAAAATAAATATGCTTTCTGTTCTCTCCGCCTGAACGTGACAGCACACTTGAGTTGCTACGGTGACAGTGTGCTCACTTTTGCAGCATCTGTCATCTCAAAACGCAGATACACATGCGTGAACACATAAATAAAAGGCAGGAAAACACATAAGGACGCCAAGCCGGAGGACGAGGGGGAGGGGGGGGGTGATGGGGTGTTTGCCTTTCAAGGGAGATAAGAGAAATGCCAACTGCTCGGCAACAGCCTCAGCCAACAATCAGCCACAACTGATTTAGCCTGGGCTCTCTCATTATGGAGACCTGGACTCTACAACGCCAGATTTAGCCTGCTAATTCGCTTCATCAGAACTGATACAGATCCAGGAACAGCTGGGATGCAGCATTTTGCCATTTTAATCATCTGTAAAATATGTAAATGACAATATTCGCAGCGAGGTAGCCAGCAGCAGCAGCAGAATTTGGAGATGGAGACAATTTTCCCGCTCCATAGTTGTAGTGATATTATTCTGCAGCGCTGTTTCTTGTCACTATAGCCTCTTTGTGTTTCGTAGGTGATTTATTACAGATAACGTACGTTGCATTTAGGCTCACACAGTAGAGAGAAGATTAGCAGGAAGGCCGACCGTTGGCTTTCCTGGTTCTCTTGGGGCTCTCTATGTGCCCTATTGATCCACAGGTCAACTCTCAGACTCAGAGCAGAGTATTCTGTTGAGCGACTCTCCGCAGCCTGCAAACCGTCAGACTCTGTTGAGGCAGCACATTGACATAATCCAGCCTGGACCATTAGATCAGCTGGAGCTAGGCGGCCAGGCAACCCAGCGCTTCATCTAATCTTCGAGCTGACCGGCGGCAGGATGTGTGCAGCAGCTGCCTGACTCAGATGGAGCTGTGGATCTGTGTGAATAACTGGTAGAATGGGCCATATGTTCGCATACGGGAGAAGAAACTCGCACAGTTTGAGCTGCTGCAGCTCAGAGGATGAGTGCATGTCTGGGATAATGCATTTGCAAATCCAAGAATTCCACCTTAACTTTCTTAATCAGCTCTCTGTAGAACTGCGCTGAACTTTGCAGAGATTACCTGTCAATGAAGTGGAGTAGTAGGAGCTTCATTTTCTTTGTATTGCCTTTAGGTGAAGTTTGGGCTTTTTTTTTTTTAAATGCTTTCTATGTCCATTCATCCATGGTTACTCACTGACAGTTCCTGTTTTTTCCACAGAAGCAAAAAACAAAACGTGTCTGTTGTTGTGCGTTTCGGAAAAGTCCAACCTGACATAGCTGAAGAGTAATATGATGAGTGCAAAAGTCTTTTTTTTTGGGACTGTCAATTATAGCTGTGTTGTCAGAGCTTCTAATGGAGTTTTTCTTGCTGCCAACATGAATGCAGTGCAGTACATAGCGTGTAGGTTACACATAGATGAGATCTCATTAATGACGGGCTGTGGTAGCCAGTTCTAATTTGGGTTTTTATGGGTTAACCTGCTCAAGATGAAAACCCCACAGCCACCGCTGATCAAAACCATCTACTCATCTAAACTGTTTAACACCTGTTGATCCACTAATCCTGTCAATACATGTAAATAATTGGCGTAAAATACAGTTATTCATCTTTTCATGGTCATCAGATATAATCCGTGTATCGTTCGTTCTTTTCATATTAAATTGAGAATCCACAGTCGGAAAATGAAAAAAATGACTCGTTATTTCATTATTCATGTACAAATAAAAAAAACAGTTGTTTTTCATTCTTTCGATTGTTCGCACAAATTAAAAATTGGAAATAAACAAATGGACCAAATGTGTGGTTTCATGTTGACATTTTTGAAATCCGATTTGGTCTGACCCTGAAGTTACTGACTTCTGCGTGTGTTGATCTGGACAGTGGTGGGTTTGCTAGTGTTCTGCGATAATGGAGAATCTGGTGTTATTCAGAGGCAGCAAACGCGTTACTCTGAAGGAGGACGACATGACAACTGAAAAAGGTATTGCTGTTTTGTCTAATACAGCGTAATACAGTATAAGCCACTTTACATAACACACCAAGAGGTCAGTAACTTCCTGGTCATACCACATTGAATATCAAAATGTAAACATGAAACCCGACATTTGGTCCATTTGCTTATTTCCAATTTTAATTTGTGCGTACAATCGAAAGGATTCCAAATCGAAAGAAAAGATTTTTGACTTGTACGCGAAGAATGAAATAACCAGTCGTTTCTTCGCTTTCTGATTGTGGATTCTCAATTGAATATGAAAAGCGCGAATGATACAGAGATTAGATATGACCCATTTTGGACATTCAGAGGCTCCGTAGTTACCGTGAAAACACCACTTGATTGAAATCAGCAAAAAAATACTGTGAAATGCAAAATTCAGGAGGAGGTACAACAACATCTTGAACATTTCTCTACTATTCCTCATGTTACTTGAAAACGACATCCGTAACCATCCCTGGAGTTTCCGTCGCACTAGTGACAACTCTCCAGAGACGCAGCATGTTGGTTATTGCTGTATCTTAGTCTCTGGAAAAACAGGAGTCTCACAAGTCACAGACCATAAGAGCAACATCATCACCACCGGCTGATGTGATCTCATTGTGAGATTTGCAGGTGTACGCAGGGGGTTTGTGACCTCCACTGCAACAATTATCTACCATCTGGTGCTTTCCTTCTTTATACACAGGGTGGTAACATCACCGCAGGACATTAACAGGCTGAGTTGTTATCATTAATCACAAGTAAGCAACCAAACGCATAACAGGTCCCTGATTTATATAGTTTTTGCTCACTTCTTCACTTTCCTGCACCTGTCTGAGTCCTGCAAAGTTTCCTCACGCTGAAAGTTAAATGGAGCTGTATCAATAGCAGTTTGCTGCCATGAAGCAGTTGGCCTGTGCTGAACTTTACTAGATAAGACCCGTTTGAGCCAAAACAGAACAGATTGTATCAGACTCAGGGATGTGGAAAAGCAATTGGAGGTGTGGGGGACAAATCCAGCATTGTGAACGCTGTTAGTCTGATAAAACTCAGGCGCCTTCTATATTTTTATACACATCCGAACGCTCGTATACTGATACACACGTGATGCCAAGCATGCCGTCACACACTAACAAATTTTGGCAACTTTGGCAGTGCACTGAGGTCAGCTACAGACTGCGGCACAGATGCTGTATTTTAATACTGCAGACTAATTAAATACGAGTCAATAAATGATCCCTCGCTGAACGGCCTGCGCCCACAAAGAGGCTGAGTTTTAGAACAGAGTAAAGCACATGAGGCGTTTTATCTGACCTCTAAATAATACAAAATAGGCTGCCGCACTAAAAACAAACCCATGTAGGAGGTTACTGGAAGCTTTCTCTCAAATCACAGGCCAACCTCAAGACAGACTTGAAAAGGGGATTAAAGAGAGTGAACGCTCTGAGCTGAGGCTGTTTCCTTCCTTTTTTTCATTACCTTACAGCTGTATTTCAAGTGCGTTAGAGGTCGAAGCAGATGACAGATTCATCCTTGAACTGGAAGCGGTAAAAGGAAAAAAAAAAAAAAAACAAGCTGAAGGAAGTATTTCTGTACCTATTAAGGTCAGGAATTGTGCATTTGTAATACTCATCTTGGTCTGATTTTCTGCCTCAGTGTGTTCAAACCACAAACACAAGTACATACTCTTTTTTTCTTACTGTGATTGTTCTTTCTTTTTTTCTTTTTTTTTCAAGGATTTGTGATAAAGTGTCAAAGTCCTCACAGAAGACAGCCATGACCTGAGGCGTTAAATGTTGGGGTTATCCAGTTCAGGAACGCCTCGGGGAAATTTCTCCGTAATTGGCACAAACGTCCACTTGCACCCTGTCAAGACTAATACAGACATTTTGCTAAATGAGCATTTTAGGTCACAACGGCTAATGCCTTTTTGTGTGTATCCATGTAGAAAAGAAAGTGGAGATAAAAAAATGTTGGTATCATCTGGGGCGCCGTTAGCAATCTTGGGCCTCGTGGAAGGTAAACGTTGTGGGCCCTTCATAAAATTCAGTATCTTATCGATCTGTTGGAGCAGGAGGGAGGTATTACATGGGGTAGGGGTAACAGTTATATATGTGGGGGTGTGGTCCATAACTAACATAACTAACGCTGGTGTGAAGCAAAAGTGAAACTTAACATGCTTTCAACATCAGACTACCGGCTTCTATGCCTCTATTATACAGCAGATATTACATGAAATTTTCACAATTTATTACCTGTATCCACTGGACCCCCTCCACTGCTCTATGGGCCCCCCAGAAATGCTGGGCCCCATGAATTTGTCATGTTTACCCCCCCCTTTATGGTGCCCCAGGGGATCATATCCAAATGTGTTGCCTGTTATTGCTTTGTGTAATGAAGCTGCACCTGAAACATCAAATGGACTTCTCACCAAACTTAAATAACAGTAAAAAGTAATCTGTAAGGCATTACAAAGTAATTCCCCCAAAGTAATCCCCCCGTTACAAGAGATAGTAGGGCCTTGGGATGCATAAATTTGAGGTACATGTGGACGGATAGCTCAGTAAGTAACGCTACGGTCTACGATGTTCGAATCCCAGCAGGAACGCTTGCATTTTTTTCAACATTTTACATGATCAAACAGGGGGCGGGGCACCAAGGACGCCGGTAGATAAATCTGCAATCGATAAAGAATTCTAACTAGTCATAGAAACGTTAGCTTAGCTCGTCATTGCTGGTCACAGGGGTCATGCTAATGCTAACTAGCTTCTGTAAAGCAGGGTTAGGGTTAGTAATGAGCGTACGTCCATGTGGACAGTGGACTGTCTTCTGCCGTCTTCACCCATTGGCTGAACACCAACAGGAAATAGAACTGTACAGACGCATTTTTGATTCCTTAAGATTTCACGGTCTTGCTGTTTTTTTTGTTTCTTTTTTAATTTGTGCAATTGAATTATGGGCGAAAAGTGTGTTGTAATACAAGCGCTACTGAACATGTACTGAGTAAAATATGACTGAAAATGGATTAGTAATGTCTTACACTACTGCGTTACAAAAGTAATGCAATACAGTAACAGATTACTTTTTGCTGTAACTCGTTACTCCCAACACTGCTTCTCATGTACACATTGATGAGGGTTTAGGTCAACATAATAGAGTTTTTAAAATGCCATACACATGCCCCTCCCACACTAATACCAATAGAGTCAGAGTTTTCTCTTCGTTTGTTCTTTGTGTGTTTGTTTGCTTCTCATCCACATGTAAATGCCACTGAAGGTCACAAAAACGGAGACTTTTAGAAAGGTGGTTTGAGTGTGTCCATGTTTCCATTGAAAAATGATGGCGTCACACCTCATTGTGCTCATGTCTGTTATTACTTTGTGTAATGAAGCTGCGCCCGAAACATCAAATCCAGATGTATAAATCAATGTACCACCTGCAGTAGATGGAGGTCAGCACTGATACCTTTGGGAGACGGACTGGACCGGTGTTATGGACAAATCCACATCATGTACAGAACACACTTCCACAACTAGGGATGGGAATCAAAAACCAGTTCTTTTGAGAACCGGTTCCCAGTAGCTCAATTCCTTGGAATCGTTTGCCTGCCTGCATAACAATTCTGCTTAACGATTCCGCCTTCATTGTGCACGCATGATGACATCACACTCGTCGCATTGTTTTGGTTTAGAACGTAGCTAACATGGTGTCGAGGCAGAAACGCTCCAAAGTATGGATATATTTCAGGTGTAAAGATGACACAAGGGCCACTTGGAACAGTTGCAAAGCTTCCATTCCTTCAAAGGGGGAAATCCCTCCAATATGCTGAAACATTTGTCCACACAGCATGCAATTTATTTGCAGGAACTTAGCGATGCTTGTGAATCTAGTGGTAGAGCAAACACCAGGGCGTCATCTGAGCTTGGTTCGGGAGGGGGAGGGCACCAAAGGTCATGCCCCCTCAAATAAAAGTTTTCGAAGGCAGGGAAAAGGAAAATGAGGTGCACAACAGCAGGCGACATAGAGGAATTAGTAAGTGTCTTAAGTTTCACTTTGACTTTGTACAGTCGTATGGTGTGACCCCCCCCGAACCAGAACCAGCATCATCTGTTATTATAATTTGTGCATACTCTATATGTTATATTTTCTGTGCAGAGATGGAAATATAAAAGATAGTTGATGCAAACAAACCCGTTTGTACTTGTTTATTCCCTCACCCAATGAAAATCGATAAGAGAATTGGAGCAGTAAGCAAAATTGCTAATGGAATCAGAATCATTAAATTCTTATCAATTTTCATCCCTATCCACAAACACTAAAAACACTTAAGGTAACGCAGGTTTACAGCTGATCTTGTTGTTGCTGCTTCGCCTTCATGAGAGATTGAAGCTTCTGTGTCTGCTACGTCCAGTATTATCCACGGTGTCCACAGAAACCAAGGTCCGTCCAAGCGTTTGGACAGATGGTCATGACCAAATGTTTGGGATGTGACTCAAATTGACCCTTTGCATAAACGTGATCTATTGCCCATTACAGGCTTTGAAACGTATAAAATGCTTAGAATTGTTCCTCAGTTTACATTAGAAACACAAGGAAATACTTCAGTTTCAATATGAGCAGCGATATTTTGTAACGCCTTCTAATAAGTGCCTAGTTTATAGTCTTTACTACATGTATTTGAGTCTGGATACACGTGGATGTAAACTTTTAAGTGGTTCGCAGAAACTTACAAGGTGAAAGTTTTCCTTTCTGTTCTGTAGTTCTAAATGTACCATTATTATAACATTCATCAGGGACTGATAAAAGACCTTGATACAACATGTTCTTGTAAAATAAAGTAAAATCTGAGGATATGAAGACATCTTTAACTCCAGTATGGGCCAGGCTCCAAATACACTCCATTCTCTTTTGCTCCAGTCAGTCTGGTCTTCACTGCTCATGCCCAGATTTAAACATAGTTTCCCAGTTCATCCAAGCCAAGTAAACCCTCTGATGACTTGATCTTTTTTAATTGCGTTGCCTTTCAGACCCATTAGTGCACAGAGTCTTCAACACCGATTGCACTGTTGAGGCACTTTCTGTATTTTGGGTTCACGCTGGGGGGAATTTTGCTCGTTTCTCATGTATAAGGCCAAATCTCCAGATTGCTGTTTGTTTGTTCAGGCAAACTAGCTGCATCGGTTGCTGTGGTAACAGCATAGATGTGTGTATGTTTTCTAAATGGTGATGTGATGCTCCAGTACTGAAGGCTCTACCTGCTGCCTACAGCGTATGGAGATAGATGTTTTCTCACAGCAGGATCTTATTATAGTATCGAGGAGCAGCTCTCCACAGGAGCAGACGTCTCAGTGACAGAACAGACTGATCGACTATAGTCAGTCATGATTCGAGCTGTACTGAGGTAACTGCGCTAGTTGTCAACATAAGGCTGTGTGTTGTCAAGACCGATTCAGATTTACCTCTGTAGAGACAGATCCAATCTGACTGAAAAAAACAAAACAAAACATGAAAAAGTTTCTCTCAGAAAAGTCACATATTCATACCAGGGCTGTGCAGCATAGCTCAGATTCCTTCAAAGTGCTCACCCCTCGAATGTTTTTCCCATGTCATGTGGTCTGAGTCCAGATTGACCCTGTTCTAGAGTGTCGGTCCATTGGGGATGAAGTGATTGCCCATCATGCCTAGTGCCTACAGCACATGCCTATGGGGGCAGTGTTATGATCTGGGGTTGATTTATTTGGTCAGGTCTAGGATACGCAATGTTATATGTCCAAAAAGTGCTGGAAGTAAATGATGTGACATTGCAACATGTGACTATAAATGAGAGTGTGTGTTTTTCTTGGCCAGGATGTGTTTACAGTCAACTTATGATCAGTCACTTTCATCACGGTCGCACATCACAGTCTCTATAAGTGGGCCGGTGCTTCCGTTTTTGTTTTTTCTGCTATCGGATCAACTTAAGCAGCAGGATCCATCAAGCTGAGAACATCAAGCCTGTTAGCATGTTAAACCCTGGGCCATTTGTTCCCAGTGGGAATCATTTCACTGTAATGTAAAACACCGGGTTAGCTGATAGAAGAAGCTTCATTCATATAAAACCAAGTTATGATCAGAAAACAGCAAAAGTAAGACAACGTTCATGATCATCACTTCATAATGCAACAGTTTATATTTGCTCTTCTTTGTCTCGTTCACTGAGTTTTATTGGTGGTGAAATAACAGTTGTGCTGTTGGATCTGCTGTTAGCTTAGCGCTGTGATGTTTGTCTCACTGGTCTGTTGTTTTACTAAATTATTGATGACATACTCTGGCCTCAGGCTGCTTCTTTTAGAAATTTGTCCATTTAAATGCTTGTTGTTTGGTTGTGTTTTTAGCTGACATTCTTCTGGTCACATGGACGTATAGAATGCGTGTATTACTGCAAGCATCATATAGCGTTGTCATGGCAACACAGCTGGAACTGTGGGCACAGGGGGCAACGGCTTTGGAGGTTAGAGGATGCATGTTCTGCTGCATTCACAAAGAACACACTCACTCACACACACACGGCGGGTGTTTTGTGCACATGCAGCTGAGTTGTGCACTTGCAGGTGGTCTTCTTTGTCCTCAGTGTGTGTTTGATTTCTCATTCACAGCCGCTCATACCGCTCTGGGTTGTTGAATTTGCGTATTGGTATGAAAATTGTGCAAGTCTGCAGTTAGGATCTACATACAGTTGCCGAAAAAAATATTAGACAACCCTTGTTTTCTTCAACTTCTTGTGCATTTTAATGGCTGGCACAACTAAAGGTGCATGTGTTTGGACAAATATAATAACAAAAAAAAGTAGCTCATAGTAGTTGAATTTCAGAGCTGATATCTATCCATTTTCCACGTTTTCTTGATAACCAAAATCACTTCAGTTCTTCCATCAATATCTATGTCACTGTACTGACAAAAACAGTGCTTTTATTCATTCCATGTTTTCTTTTCTGTCTGTTTTATTCCCATGATACACACAGGAGTTAGGACAGGATTGTGTAACCATTGTTTTTGAGGACTTTGGATGGTCTAATAATTTTTTTCCGCGACTGTACGTGCAGTCTCGTGACTAGTGTCATGCCATCTGATAGAAATACTACATAGAAATGAGCACAATTTGATGAGATAATCTTAGCAGTAACGTTAATGTATTAAAATCATTTGTTGTTGACGTGCTAGCTGTAGGTTCAATTTTCACCATGAATGAAATTTGTCCTCAAGACCAGCAGCGTACACAGCACAAAAAAATCCTATAATAGCTAAGATTAAAGACTCACCTATGCTAACTAACTGTACATAAAGGGGATAAATGAAAATGAAAGTACTGCCTTGACAGAGCAGTAGCTGTAGTTCGCTAACACTGATAATATTTTGCAAAACACAAGTGATTTTTCCATAAATTGGACATCAGAGAATCAAGTCAAGCCACCCGGTTCTCAGTGGGAGCCTGTGTTTGTTTTCCTTGCGTCCGCTTTGATTTCCCTCCGTTTCTGTAGCGGTGTAAAGCCGGGCTATTCCGCCAAACATCCATGTTCTCGCTCCGTGCAAAAAAATAACTTTGTAGCTGATAACTCTGTTGGAGCAAAGGGACGACTCTGGCAGAACATGATACATCCACGAGACCAAGCAGAGCTGGACACCGAGCAAATGGGAAGGCTTATTACCATGGTAACGGGAACACCCCCCGTCTGTTACTATGCTTCTGCAAAATTGTACAATAGTCTAATTTTACAGGGTTACAAACACCTTCCCCGGTGGTTTAATCTCATCCTTTCAGTCTAATGTAATTTAAAAGGAAGCTTGTAAAAAAAAAAAAAAAAAAAAAAAGATAATTATTTATTGGATTTTAGATGTTTCAAGATGATGTTTTTACCCAGTATTTGATTTTAACTCCGGGTTGTGGTCATAGTCTGACTCTCTTTGCTTTACTTAGAACATATTGCAGCCTTTAAAGTCAGACTCACACATGTAAATAAAGACGTATGCATCGCTGAATATGTTCAAGTGTCTGTGCGGTGTCTGCTTTTGTTGGCACTCACACACTCTAGGACATTATTTGTTTATTCTGAGGCTCACAGGAGGCCAAGGTAATAAACACTGTTTTATGAGAGTCCTTGTATCTGTGAATCCTTACAAGCGGAACAAAAAACCCACAACTCTGACCACAAGTGTAGTTTTCTTAGTAGCACAAAAGAAAAAGGAATGTGTATCTCAGCTGCGCTTTAGTATTTATCTTTCCTTTTAACTAAATAATTTTCATTGTCCGATTAGGTTCATACTGTCTACTAGAGCTTACACGGACTTTCTTGTTTTGTCAGACAGATGGAAAAAAAGTTAAGTTTTTACCTTTCTTATAAGGTAAAAAAAAATAAAAATACTTTTTTTCCATCTTGTCTGACAAAAAAGAAAAAGGAATCTATAAATAATTTTCATTTCACCAAAGATTTCGGATTTCTTTGTCACCACAGTACAATTCATCTACACTGGAAAAAAAATCTAAATCTTACCAAGTGTATTTCTCTCATTTCTAGTCCAAATATCTCATCATACTTAAAATAAGACATAATTACCTAAAGAGTAACTTTTAAGTGAGCTAATTCAAGATTTTTTGCTTAATTCAAGTGAAACATGTGAAAATTATCTTGGTAAGATGTCTTGAAATCAGATTTTCCAGATCTGTCGTTTAAAAATAAGCTCTTATATCGCACTGAAAAGTTACTCTTTACGTGATTCTGTCTTATTGTAACTGTGATGAGATATTTTGAGTAGAAATGAGAGAAAAATACACTTTTTTTTCTAGTGTAAAAACAAAATCACCAAACAAGTAATACTGGAATACAAATGCGAAAAAAAAAAAAAAAAAGGTAATGCAATCTAATTTGTGTAATGCGAGTCTTTCCTGGGGAGGGCTAAAGCTGGATTTCTTCCTCCCAGGTCTGATTAATAAGGGATTAACTTACTCTGCGGTGCAGTTGGAGCCGGTTTAGTCGTCTGAAATATTCCAATTTGTTGTATCAAATGTTATTAGTAGCTGGATTTGTGCCTTGGCTTCAGGTTAGCTTTTGCAATCTCTGCATTAGCATTTTCATACATTGAAGGTCCAACCGACGGACTCAGAGTTCAGATGGTCCTGAGTCAGCAGAACTCGTTTGTTAAGTTTATGGTCATTCAGACTTGGTCGGACGGTTGATAGGATACTAATCGATGATCAGACGTGACGCGAGAATTAACATGCACTTGATTATGCGCCATTTAATGAATGGAGCTCATGTTTCTGCTGGTTTACATTTAGAGACGGTCCCTGCACGGAGGCTGCTGAGGAGAGCAACGACGCAACTTAATTAAAAGTTTGGAGTCGGATACATGCTGATTGTAAATGACTTCAGATGATGCTAGTGGGCTTACTGTTGATCTCAAGCTGTTCAAGCAGTTAATTAAAAAAAAAAAACGATGTGGCAAACCAAATCGTTACAGATTGCAATTAATGCACTCTGTCAGCCTGGCTGCGAGAGAAACTATCCCGCCTCGTTAGCAAGCGCACGCCTGCCAGGGTCAAGCCCGTAGCAAAGCAACCACTTTTATTTGTTTTTCATCCTTTTTCATAAGCCATTATTAACAGCAAACCAAGCGATAAGCAATCAAGTGCAAAAGACAAAAAAAAAAACAAAACAAACAAAACAAAAAAGCTACACCTCTCTTGGGATAAGCCCTAATGTTGCTATGGCGACGGCTCCGGGAGTTTATTCTGAAGGACTATCCTCTCTCTTCATCTTCACCCTCCGTCCCTTTATTCCTCCGTCTGTGAGCCGATCAAAGGTGTGGCAGGTAGATAAAGCGCGGCAGTTAAAGGGGAAGGCGTGGAGCTGTGAAAGCAGGGGACGCGCGTTAAAAAGAGATGTGAGGCTTTAAAGGATAAACTGCTGAGAGACTGTGTTAAATCACAGCTGGTTCATTTAGAATCTCACTCTGCATATTCACGCCCCGTGACATCTTCAAAATACCACACCTGACTCCAACGGTAATAACTTCACTCATTTCTCCGTGCGAGGACACAGGGTGCGTTTAAGGTGACGCGCCGTCCAAATGAGGTTTGCGGTGCACGGCGGGTTTATTCTGGATGCTTCCTCCCACGTCGGTGACAGACTTCCTCCCCCGTTCTTAGCTGGAAACCATACGTGGGCAGGAGAAGTGGGTTACACGCAGGAAACAGAAATCTCCTGAGGGATGACACAGGAATAAAAACAGGAACGACGGCCGGCGTCACAACGTCGGGGAAGGAAACTTGAACATTAGGGATGCACTGTCAGTTCAGTTCCACTAGGATACAGCTGCTGCTCATCCGAGACCAGCGTGTTTACATTCACACATGCACACAGGCAAAGTGATGTAGTGTTAAAGGGATAGGTAGGTAAACTGTGAAGTCAGGGAGGATCTTTGCACACAAGCACAGCAGGTTGTCTCATTTCCCATTGCACGTAATATGACAACATGTAGATGAACCGAGCAATTAGCATCATCCTTAATGCGAGAAGATGATGCATTTTAATTGGAAGTAACAAGGCCAATGCTTTGGAGGAGTGACATGATTCAGGTACTGCTGTATTTCTTTTAACGTCTAAACGTAACCGGTGTTGTGCAGGTTCCTTCCAAACGGTAATCCATTACAGATTACTTGTTACTGTTATTTGAAAGTAATTCTTTACCTTACAATATTACTGTCTCAGAAATGTAATGCGTTACATGACTCTGGTATTACTTTTACAGTTACATAACACCCCCCCACTCCCAGTCTGTGTATCATTTGTTCTTTTCATGTTCAATTGAGAATCCACGATCGGAAAATTAAAAAAAAAATCACTCGTTACTTCATTATTTATGTACAAATTAAAAAAACAGAACAAAACAAAAAAAAAAAAAGTTTCTCATTCTTTCGATCGTACGCACAAATTTAAAATTGGAAATAATCAAATGGACCAAACGTGTGGTTTCATGTTGACATTTTTGGAAGTTTCTGACTTGTTGGTGTGTTGATCTGGACAGTGGTGGGTTTGCTAGTATTCTGCCTAATGCATTCTGGGTAATGCAG
>JAPQRP010000024.1:40440911-40456602 GCA_037367295.1 Apogon hyalosoma | reverse complement strand
CAGCTCTGAAATTCAACTACTATGAGCTATTTTTGTTGGTATCATTATATTTGTCCAAACAAATGGACCTTTAGTTGCACCAGGCATGAAAATGAACAACAAACTGAAGAAAACAAGGGTTGTCTTTGGATGTAAACTATGTAAACTGAGGCCTGGTTTTGTTCTGGAGCTGTGGTTCTTAACCTGGGGTGTGCACTCCCATCCCACAAGGGGGTGCCAGATCTCCTAGGGGGGTACGAGGCTTTGTCTGCAGTGAGGTTATTTATTTATTTATTTTTTATTTATTTTATTTGCACAAGAGGAAAAAGAAATACACTAAAAACACACAAGTTACATACAATTAACATCGTTGTGCGGGAGAGGATGGAAGCCAGAAGAGGCTTATGTAAATACCTCCCCAGAAAATGAACAATACACCGAAGAAAAAGAAAAAGTTAAAATACAATATGACTAAAGTGCCAATCTAAAATAAAACAATAAAATACAAATCCAAATTACAATTCATCAAATGCAAGTGCAAGGTTACAAGTTGGGAAAACTATTTGTGCATGTTATAGAAAAATACTCATACACCCAGTAAGATAATCAAAAGTCTGTAGGAACCCACTCAAAACAGATTGTGTCCACATTTAAAGTAGCCACGCCCTCTTGACCTCTGAAACTGTGTGACCCCCACAGCCAGCGCAACAGTCTCATCAGGTCAGATAGATAATTCATCTGGGTTTTTTTCGCCCTTTGTCAATGTATCATCATCATCATCATCATCATTATTATTATTTATGTTATAAAAGCCAAGTGGCCTGTGTGTGCGTGCATGTGTGTGTCCATGGATCCACACAAAATCCATACAGAGCTGACTGCTGCAGTTTGGTATGCGTTTGTATTTTTGGTCAAGGAAGACGGTAGCAAAAACAGCAAGTTGATAGGACCAACATTTTGGGAGATATTATTATTTTGGAATACAATAGCCTTACAATCACAATGGGTTCGTACGAAATCTGGACATCGTAGACATGCTCCCTCCATGAATGTCTACGAACTCTAGATTTTGTACGAACTGGAAGATTCGCACAAACCCATCGTTCATGAGAATCTCTATGACCTCGATGGCATTAGTGCTCTTTCTTGGAAAATGACAACATCCGGTCTCAGAAAATGAAAAAAAAAAGGCATTTTTGGTCCGTTTTTCCATTTCTGTCAAGTCGTAACTTTCTTTTTTGTTATTAGAGAAAATTAAAATCAATGTTTTTTTTTTGTTTTTTTTTTGTTTATCTGTTTTGACACTGAAAAAGAAAAATGCCTTGAAGTTCAAATGTCATTCTTCTATTTTAAACCTGAAATTCAATGAACCACTAGTTTTTCTTTTGTTTCACATACAGATACACTGACCGCAAAAACGTTCCAGAGGGTTTTTAAAACTATCATCTCTCAAGTTTCGAAGATGAAAAAATATATTTTGTGAAGCCAGAAGATGTGACCTATAAACACCCCCACCCCCCACCCCCTCACCCAGGATATCCATATAAGGAGTCGTATATTATTTCCACAGCAGTTTACCCAGGGTGCACATGGGCACGAATCCATGAAGCATGAATGGTGAGGGTTGATAAGCTTTGATTTGTCCAAACCTGTGTGAATGTTCACTGTGGTCCACCAGGTCATGAACCCACGGCGCTGGACACAGTGGACGCCTTCCATCCCGAAAGGAAGAAGTGGGAGAAGTTGGCCCCGATGACCTTCCCCCGATGCTCCGCCTCCTCCATCGTCATCAGAGACCGGCTCCTGGTGGTGGGAGGAGTCAACCAGGTAATCTGAAGAAACGGGTTATACACTTACACCTCAACACCACATCAGTCCATCAAGCTGAAGGGAGGAGTGAGGAAGACGATCACTAGTATCCATGGCAACCGCTATTTATGGCTCTACTGTATGTGATGTACTGTTTATGAACGTCTGTCATCTGGCCTTATCCGTCTGGGAAGATAACCTGTGAGTAATGAGCAATATCGTGATTTACTGCTCGTATTAAAGAAGCAATAACTGCAGCTGAGGAGGTTGAATTACTCTGTTTCAGTCATTAAAGATAAAACAACTGTCGTATGTGATGAAGCGGTAGAAAGTTACAGTCAGCAGAGGTTTTAAACTGTTTTTATTCACATTTTCAGTTTGTGGAAAAACTGAAAATTTGAAGAAACCTTGATATAGATCTGGGACGTATGACCAGAAAGTTAAATCTTGATTTTTTTATTTTTTTTTTACAGTTTAAAAGGAAAATTTAAGATTTCAATTTGACATGAACTAAGGAAACTTTATTCAAAAACACTCTTTCTTTCTTTACTAAAACTATATCCCATGTGTGACTACAGAAACACACTGACAATTAATATATTACATATTACAATATATTACAGGTTGCATTTAGAATAGTTGTTGAGCAACAAAAGTCTCCAGAGGAATGTTCTCGATTTAGCGATGTAGGTATTTTCCACAGTGTTCAGAAAGCAAAACCTTTAGGAAAGGAATTCATACATATATTTATTTTATTTTATTTATTTATATATATTGGCAAGCCCTCCCATGAAATGTTGAAAAAATTGTGGAAAAGTAGCATTAGCAATAAAAAGTAAGTGATTTAGCAAATGTATGTGTTGGAGTAATAAAGAGCAACATTCACTGAATTAACAAGAAATAAAATAAGATAAGATAAGATAAGATAAGATAAGATAAGATAAGATAAGATAAGATAAGATAAGAGGAAACTTTTTTGATCCCATGGTGGGGAAATATACTGATTAAAGCAGCCACAGGATAAAGTGCAAAAAAGTGCCATAGAAAATCAAAAATAATAGTAGTAATAAAAAGTCACAGGCTTTATGTATATATACATAAGAAGCAGAATTCCAAAATAAGATAAGATAAGTCAGTGTTTTTCAACCTTGGGGTCACAACCCCACGTGGGGTCGCCTGGAATTCAAATAGTGCCGCTTGAAATTTCTTGTAATTGATTTAAAAAAAAAATAAAAAATTCTAATAAAAAGTATTTTTAAATGATTCAATATATAGTTCATTATAATTAAAACACCACAGACTTTTCTTATTAAAATGAAGTTCAAATAAAATGCAGGATATAATATCTGAAAGGTGCATATCCTGATTGACCCGATCATGTGACCGTGAGCGTTAACGCTTCATCCTGCCCGGACACAGTCGCAGTCAGAAAACCAGACCGAACAGAAAACGGGCAGATTTCTTCGTTCGCCTGGAACCCGATAAGACATCTGCAAGAGAAACTGAGCAGCAGACACCAAACAGGTGCATTATATACATTATATAGACTAAATGTCATGTGAAATTAATGTTTATTTGCAGCATATTATAGCAAACTATTCCACGATCAGAAACAAATTAATTTTAGCAAAAAAAAAAAAAAAAGTCTCTGTTTTGAATGTCTGGTTCGGCTGAAATTTGAGACGTTAAAATGGGGTCACGGGCCAAAAAAGGTTGGAAACCACTGAGATAAGTTAAGTGGAATTTTGCATTGTTGCAACAGCAGGACAGTACACAGCAAAATAAAGTCGGTACAACAAACGTGAAACAACGAATAGAAAATGTGGAGTCATTTATTTACATCATGCATGGGAGGAGTGGATGTGAATGAGTGAATAACCGGAGGATAGCACAGACCAGAATTAAGTGAAGAAACGGTAAATGAAATAAGAAACTAAAAAGAAAAGAGATAAAAGAAATCCAATTAACTTAAAATATCCATTATAGGGAAACCCGCTGAAACTCCAGTATGTATGAAGAGTTACACAAATAAATGTGACACAAAGGCTTTGAAATAACGCTATATGAGAGCAGAGGGTTTGAAAATGTCAAATATTCCAGGTTTTTATGAAAATAATTCTTGTTTCAGCTCCTTAATACTGTTATCATAATGTGTAAAGCCCATGACCATATGCTTCCTACAGTCTACAGGAGATGTTTGAGACCAGGCACAGGAATTAGGATTTAAGGGGAACTGAAATCTGCAAGAAAATTAAGTGTAAATGTAGAGGGGTACATCTGTGGAATAATCTGGACCACAGCTTTAGAATGTCTTCTTCAGATTGTGCATTTAAAAGGATGTTTAAATCCAGTAATAATAACAAAATATAGAACGTTATCTGAACAAGTGAATATGTAGTTATAATGTAGAAGAATGCATCAAATTCCATATTATTGTAATGAAAAATAATGCAGACTATCATGATTAGGAGATGTTATCAGATGTATTAATGACTGTATTTGTTGTAAATATTTAAAGTGCGTATAAATATTATAGTTTGTATTAAAAACTGCTGATTATGCAAATCTGATTGTGTGTGAGGTGACGAAAAAAGTGTGTGTGAATGTTTTGTGTTATTGGAAAAATATACAGAAAAAAGTGTGTTAACAAAGCAAAGGAAGCGGAATTAATTTAATTATTAGTTTGTACTAAAAAAAAAAAAAAAAAGGGGGTGGAGTCTGTTAGTTAAGCTTCTTCCCACTTCTTTTCGAGCGCTGAAAATTTTTTTGAGTTGTATGGTTCTTTTGTTATCTGATGATTCTATGTGCTCGAAATAAAACTAATTAAGCTCAGGTTATTGTTATTGTATGAAAAACTGGAACAGATTAAAACTACAGCGATGAAGAACCAACTCTAAATATTCACAGAACCGCAGTAAATTCACCTTTTCTTTCACTGCTTTTTTGAAAATTTGGTTAAAATGTGCAATAACTTTGGATGAAAATCTTCCTATTACTGGCAGGTTATCATTTCAAAAGCGTTTGACTATAGATTACAGAATACATGCTATTAATTTAGTGTTTTTTTAGCATTTCGTATTTATTTATTTGCACATCACAAACAATATAAAACAAAAATAAAATAAATTATCATGCACGTAACACCATTGTGCAGGAGAGAATCAAAACCGAAAAAGGCTTCTATAAATACCTCCCCGGAAATAAACAATACACAAAAAAAAAGAAATAAAGAATATAAAAATACGATAAGAGTAAAAACTACAAATCAATATGATGATGATATAAATTCTTACGTTTTTTCATCAATTAACGTCCTTTTCAGATGCTTTTTAAATAATGATAAAGAAGATGTTGATTGAAGTTCAGGACGTAGATCATTCCAAAGATGTGGTTCACGATATTTTAGAGAATACAGACTGACAGATTCGACTTCATATTCTTGAAATTAAAGTCTGCCCGGACAGTATCATGAATTTACTCATTAATCTGGTTTCGACTCTAATCTAAAAAATGCCTAAATTCCAAAATTATCATCACTTTTTCCCTTTTTTTTTTTTTTGGTCAACATGAAATTCCAAACGCAGCCCATTTGTTGTAATATTCATGTGAATATGTTTCACTGAAGCTGTATTTTATTTTCCTTTTTCTTTCTTTCTTTTTTTTTTTTTTTTAATCAAGTGATACATATTAAAACCCCTTTGACAGTTTTGCTTAAAAAAAAAAAATAAACGCTGTCCATTGCAAAGAACATTCCATTAAAAATAAATAAATAAATAACTAAATATTGGAAAAAACTATTGCATTATGCAGTTTCCAATCAAGACAGTTGTTTAATGTAAAAAGCTAAAAACTGTCATTCTCCTGGGTTTCGGGAGGTTATCCTGACATCTTCATACAAGCAGAAAAATGTATTAAATATTAGAAAAATTGTTGATTTTTTTTTTTTTTTGTCTGCATCATCGTGCAGAGGCTCAGAGATATAATATAAATACTTTGGGTTTCTTCAGCATCATCTTACATTATTATTGCATGCCAGTGTGAAAAAATGGCAAGACAGATGCTTTTATTTTATCTTCCACAGTATTAAGTTACAGTGAAAACCAAAACTGAAGATAAAACCATGTGAATTGACAGCACCGTGGAAAAACGCACAGCGTGAAAGTGGTGAAATAGATAAAACATGATGTAAATTTCCGGAGGAACAACGCAGACTCACAAAATAATCTCCTTAAATAATGAAATGCATGTTTAGTATTCTAAACATGGAAGACTATCCCATGCATTAGTTGTGTTGCTGGCTGACAGTGGCAGCTGCAACTCAGCAGTAAAAGCAAATTGCTTTAGTTATCTGTACTGTTAAATATCAGATTTAATTAAAATCATAAAAGCTTTACCTCCATCCACACAGTCTCTATCTTCACTAATCACCATCAACAGGAAATGAAAAGTAGAATTCAGTTGTTCGGAGGACTTTAATAAGTCAAAGTTAACTGGAGGAGTTGTTTCAAAAAGTCTTATTCAGACTAAAACTCATCTGGTCTCGTCTTCTTTCACCGTAATGTTTGAGTTTCAGCCGTCGCTTTTCCATTGGACATCTGCGCAAAACTTTACCGATATTTACTAAATGTCGAAAAAACAGAAGTGCGTAATATCGGTTTTTCCATCAAATCACAGATGCAATGATGTGTTTATTTACTATCGCGAGATGACACGAGAAGTCATTCCATAAACATGGCGACGAATGTAAATATGGTGTTGATTTACAGATATATTCATTGTTATTATATATTACCCCTCTATCCCGAACTAAATTCTAAAATGATTCAGTTTCCTGGTGTGTCCACACATACCGCGACATGTTTCTTTTAAAACTCTTCTTCGCTTGTTCTAACATCCGTTTTTATTTTATTTTTTTTTATTCACCTGACTCTATTTGCGAAAAACTGTCTCTTTATTGCAGTTTTGTGTAATATACCAGCTGCGCTACGCCTGAAAAACTACCTCTTGCCAGCACAAAAACTTTTAATCGAAAAACGAGAGTTTGGGCAAAATTGTCGTTTTTCCATTAGGTAAATTTTAATGCGCAAGTTATATTGACACAATTTGAGGGTCAATGGAAAAGCCACTAGTGTCTCGAAGCGTAACCGGAGCAGATTTCCAGTTCTAAAGCTCTTCTGTGTGAAAATACTGAGTATCCTCTTTCTCCGTTTCCACTGGCGCTGATGCTGCAGCCTCAGTGGAAGAAAACAAGGACACAGTGTCATCAATGCAAAACACCAGAGTCCAGGTCCAGCCGCTATCAGGCGGCTCCAGAGACACGGCGTCAGCAGTTTCAGACCCAGACTGCACCACCTGTCAGCGGGCGGAGGTGCAGATGTGTCGCATCAACAGGCACAAAACAGGGCACAGCCAGCTCTGCCTTTGTGTTCCGGCACTGGCCCGGACCTCAGCGGGTGTTTCTATGACGCTGATGCTCTGAATATGATGGTTATTAAGCCTCAAAGACCTAAATATCCACCAGTGACCAAAAGCATCCACTGACCTAAAATGTGTAAAACCTGTTGATCCATTAATCCTATCAATACGTGTGAGTAACTGAGGTAAAACGCAGATTTCGTGGTCATCAGATCAGACCTGTTTGGACGTCCAGAGGCTCCACACCGTCATCTTCTGCATCACCGATTCAACAGTAAAACCCGGATGTTTGCAGTTTGTGATTTCACTGCTAGATGTCGCTAAATATCGCAGCCGACCTTAATTCACCCTTTAACAACGGCACCGCACTTTCCACTGCATTCAAATCACGTAACTCCTGAACCGTTTGTGCTCTCCACAAAATTCAAACGGCACCGGAAAGCTGAGGTCCTGAGCTTCTGCGTGATATAAGACTTTACGCAATGTGATTTCATGAACTGCGTACAGATAACACGCTACTTTTAATTGGCGTGTTATCTGTACGCGTTATAAGCTTTCTGAATGTATGTTCATGCCATGTAGAGTACCACGTAATTAGCGTATAGGGTTAGGGTTAGAGTTAGGGTGGGATGTTAGGGTTTGGTTTAGGTTTAGGGTTAGAGGTTAGAGTTAGGTTTAGGTTTAGGAGTTAGAGTTAGGTTTAGGGGTTAGAGTTAGGTTTAGGAGTTAGAGTTAGGTTTAGGGGTTAGAGTTAGGTTTAGGGTAAGGGTTAGAGGTTACGGTTAGGTTTAGGGGTTAGGGTTAGAGGTTAGGTTTAGGGGTTAGCACTAGAGTTAGGTTTAGGGTTAGTTTTAGGGTTAGAGGTTACAGTTAGGTTTAGGTTTAGGGGTTAGAGGTTAGGTTTTGGGTAAGGGTTAGAGGTTAGGTTTAGGGGTTAGAGTTAGGTTTAGGGTTAGTTTTAGGGTTAGAGGTTACGGTTAGGTTTAAGTTTAGGGGTTAGAGTTAAGTTTAGGGTTAGGGTTGGGGTTAAGGGTTACGGATATGTAAACCAGAGATCTTGGCGTACATTGACGCGCGATCAAATGGCGTTGAATAACACGCAAAAGGATGAAAACGTGTTCGTATAACACGCCAAATGCCATAAGAACTGGCGCGACATACAATGCGATTTCATGAGATCAGTCTGCTGTACGGCAGCAGCGTGGGAGTCTGCTACAAGTAGAAAGGAACTTCCACACAGGCTAAAAAACAGGAAGGCTAAAACATGTCAAGGTAAAAGAATTTACTTTTTTCCTTCTGTCTGACAAATAAGAAAAAGAAATCTTCAGAGGCTAAAAAAACAGCTGGAAATAACAAAACATGGGAACCTATAATATGGATACTGAATGTTCAAGACCAAAAAACATATTTGAGCAGATGTAAAATAGTTGAAAGTTTATTTAACGCCGTCATCTTCTCCAACATTGATTCACCGATAAAACCCATGGAGCTGGATCAATGACAGTGGACGGACACACTGGGTTTATGTTCAGTTAATGAAAAAGTCCCTTTTTCTTCAGTTTTCTCTGTTTCTGATTTCATAACCTTTGAATTTAATCTGAGGTTTTATCAACATCTACATGATCAGTGAATTAAATATCAGAAAATACGTGATTTCCACTGGGGAAAAAAAAAAAAAAGCAAAATACAGATGATAATATTGTAATAAATGATGATAAATCACTCAAGAAAGGTTGAAAATAGAGAAAAAAAATCCTTTGGGAACAGTCGCAAAAGTAGCACCGGGTCTTTTATGTGTTAATGCGGAAAAAGAACCTCCAAGCCGATCACATATACCTACTGTCTTTATTTTTTCATCCACCTGATTTCAATTCATCGCGCTTTCCAGCCTTTAACTTTCATTAAATCTCCGTCAGGTTCCCAGCTCGGCCCACGAGATCCTCTACGTCAAAGAAGAAGAGTATCTGTAGAGTGAAAAGTGACTGACAGCACCTGAATGCAGCAGAGCAGTGGTTCCACTTCCTCTCTTCTCTACCCGTCTCCGAAATCCAACTGTGCAATATGTAGGAAATAATAAAAAAAAAAAAAAAAAAGGCACTGGGAGAGATGGAGTCTGGGTGAAAAGCACCATTGGATGTAATGTAACAGATAACAGTGCCCCCTGCTGGACTGTAATGACTCTCACACCTGTGATGTAAGCACACTGGATGCACCATGGAGGAGCTGGCTCTTTCTTTCCTGGGGGGTTTTGGTGTGGAACACTTCTGCGTTGTATGTTGTAGTGCAGGGGTGTCAAACTCGTTCTACTTTAGGGGTCAGACCAGTAAGATAATAGCAAAATAACCTATAAATAATAACAACTTCGAATGTTTTGTTCTGTTTCAGTGCAAAAAAAAGTCCAATTGCAGCATTAACCTTCCTCTTGTGTTCGTTTTCTGTTCCCATCTCTTATGTTAAGGGTCAGTTTTGGCCCGTGTCTTAAATCAGCTGTAAAATACACTAAAACCAGTTATCTATCGTCCCCTTTGGGCCTGTCCCAAAGTCCCCCCTTTGGCAACTAGCACTCGTTTTTGGAATCCACTTCGGAACGGAGTCGCGAGTGGTAGGGATTCAAAAATTTCAACCAGCACAGCGGGACGCCTTCGTCATCAGTAAGTGACGAGGTCGCGTATGTGAGGAGGCGGAAGTTTTGGTCGTAACTCAGCATATGTTTTCGTTTGCAATAAACTGAGATGCGCCGTCAGATTTGCAAAGAAGATTGCAGCTGTTTGAAACGAAAACTTACTTTCGTGCGATTCCGTTCCAGCTCCGGTCGCCATTTTTAAAACGGGGACGCGGGAAAAACAGAAGTGTTCGCAAAGTCACGAGTCTGCATCCAAGCTGATGATGACGGGCAGAATGTCCCGCCCCCTCGATGCTAAAGAGAAATGGGACACCCCACCCTACGTAGGGATAGGGACGAACTGTAGGGCCAAGGGGGGCTTTGGGACAGGCCCAAAGTTTCTCATCTCTTCGTCGCCTTGTTAGGCTTCCTTATCCATGAGCATATCGGGTTTAATCTTTCTGGTACGAGCCTCTGGACCTTTTTTGTCAGTATTCCCTCCACGTGCACTCTGCAGTCACCAACTCGACAATGAATTGACCTCGTGTGTGGACATGCCCGTCTTTGTTTGTTTTGTTTTCGTGCAGGTGTACTGGAAAACAAAGTAAAAGGAGAATCCCCAAAAGCTCAGATGATTGGGAGAGGAGCTGGACGTCACTAGTCACTTTTTCGTCGGACATCTGCGCAAAGCTTTACTAATATTTAGTAAATGTCGAAAAAACAGAAGTACGTAATGCCGGTTTTTCCATTAAATCACAAACGCGGTGATTTGTTTGTTTATTATTGCGAGATGACGCGAGAAGTCATTCCATAAACACGGCGATGAATGTAAATATTGTGTTGATTTACAGATATATTCATTATTATTATTATATATAACCCCTCTAAATTTAAAAATGATAGTGTTTCCTGGTGTGTCCACACACACCCACATATGTTTCTTTTAAAATTCTTCTTCACTTGTAACGTCCATCAACATGCTTTTTTTTTTTTTTTTTATTCACCTGACTAGTTGCGGAAAAAGGTCTTTTCAATGCAATTTTGCATTTTATACCATTTGCGCCACACCTGAAAAAACCACCTTTTGCCAGCGCAAAAACTTTGAATTGAATAACGAGGGTTTTGGCGAAATTGTCATTTTTCCATTAGGTACATTTTTATATATAGTCACACAATTATGAGGGTCAATGGAAACGCAACCAGTGTGTTGGCTGACAGCGCACTTATGATTTCAGTTTTGGCTCTAATTATTGCTTTATAATCTTATTTTTATAACTGGGTTGAAACCGACCCTAACAACGCCAGAGTCATAATTTCACCAGAGAATTTCATTATTTAGTGATTTTTTTTTTGTATTATTTTGTTGAAATAAAGCTTCCTAACAAATTCAAAAAGCTTTGATGCAATAAACAAATTTATGTGGTTCTTTTATGTATTTGAAACCTAAAATGGGTCGATCCTAACACAGGAGGAAGGTAAAAAAAACAAAAAAAACAAAAACACAATTATAAGAATGTAAACAACCTGAAAAATGCGTGCGTTTTAACAGTGTTATGCCTTATCTTTATCATTTATGCACGGACGTGATACACAGTGGATCCACAAAAGCACAAAACCTTCAGTCACAGGCATCTGGAGCTGAAAAATATATTTTAATTAATTTCAGACTCAGTGAAAGCCTTGACTGTTAATGTACTTTACAAATTCATCCCACGGGCCGGACTGGACCCTTCAGCGGGCCAGTTTTGGTCCACGGGCCTTATGTTTGACACCCCTGCTGTGGCACATACAAGGAGGAGGAACTCTTTTGTAGCCTTTATGTCTAGAAACGTAGACACATACAGAGGACGTCTTTTTCTAACATATGCATTCTGTGTTGTCGGCGTCGTTGTTGATTTGTTCCCTTCAAATCTGGTTTAGTCGGACGCTGTGACTGGAACTTTTGTAGGTCATCTGTCCAAAAAAAACAAAAAAAAAAAAAAAAACAGTTCTAAAAGTTGAAGATGAAGTTTGTACGGAAGAGGATTAGGCCCGCTAGGAAGTCAGAATTCGGACTTTAATCTGAGAATTCGGACTTTTTCCTCAGAACTCTCAGCTTTTTCTCAGAATTCCTACTTTAAACTCAGAATTCTGATTTAATCACAGAATTGTGACATTTTTCCCTCAGATTTATGACTTTTCCTCTCAGAATTCTGACCTTTTTTTCCCTCCCAGGATTCTGACTTTAATATCAGAATTCCAAGCTCTTTTCTCAGAATTCTAACTTTAATCTCAGAATTCTGACTTTTTTCCTCAGAATTTTGACTTCTTTTCTTGGAACTCAGACTTTAAACTCAGACTTCTTTTCTCAGAATTCTGACTTTTTTTCCCCATAATAATAATAATAAAAAAATATATATTGGACCTTATTTTATTTTATTTTCTAGTGGCCCTAATCCTCTTCCATAAATTTGATTACTTAAATAACTACTGTAAACAAAAAAAAAGCACTAGAGCAGATCATATGATTTTAGCATCCATATTTTGTAGTGAAATGTGTCATAGTGGTTGCAGTTATGATGCTTTTCTCTCATTATTCAGTGCAAACATGCGATCCTACAGTGTTTATTATTGTATAAATGAAAATAACTGCGCTTTCATTGACATTATGATGTTTGTTCATTACCAGACTGCTGTTGTAGGCAAAAAAAAAGGACTCTTTTGTATGTTATTCCTGCAGCAATACAACTTTTTGCGTGTCGTGCATCACGTGCTGTGTGGTATTAAGACCATTACACTCAGGTTGTGATGTTTCATGTGTTTATGTGACTGTGTTGTGTTTAAACCGGTTCTAGTCTGGTTTCTTTATGTAACAGATGAAAAAAAAAATAATAATAATAATGTTTGTGTCGGGTATTTGATGCATCTTCTGCAGATATTATTATTTCACCTTTTAATCGATTTCTCTTCCATCCACTCGTGTGTTGTGATACTGAGGATATGAGTCATATTCTATGAAATAAATGGACTGTGTAGTTTTTATTGCATGTGTCGTCCACTAGATGGAAGCAATCACACATGAAGCAGTGGAGAGGCTTTCACTCAAACATCACTGTAAACATTACTGTCCTTCAGTCTGTGTCATGAGGAAAATGACACTTTTTACTTATGTCATAGTCATAAAATAACATGTTATAAATGAAAGGATGGATTCAGGCTCCCACCTCAGGGACGAACGAGAAGAAACTACACAATTTAATAAAATAAACTGAATAAAAGTAAAATATGTGTACATTTAACATGAAGTGAAGCAGACTGTATTAGTTTAAAGTTGACTTTATTTCTTTATTGTATGGTGTAGTTTTGTTTTTGGTTTAATTTCATGAGTTATTAGTCATTTTAATTCAGAATTTCACAAGTTTTTTTTTTTATTTTCAGTTTTGTTTTTGTTTTTTGTTTTTTTTTTTTGGGGGGGGTTCTATGAAGAAAGTGAAGAAAGGAGTCATAGAAGCTGAAAAGGTTGGATGAAAACCTAATTGTATATCATGGAATATAATTTTACCAAACTGTTACTTATTAGAGAACTCATGTCGCGTAAAGATATTTTATTCTTTATAACTGCAAACCGTTTGCGTTAACGTTGAGAGAAATGAAAGTGATTTTACCTGTAATTTTGTTTGTCTTTAGTGTGCAGTTCAATTTTTCATTGTAGTTTTATTGTAGTGTTGCATTTTGCAAAAAATAATTACATTCACAGACGTAGAAAACATGACTTAAAACACAAGAAAAACACAAAAATTGTAATGTTTTGTATTTCACTTTATCCACTTATTTTGCATTGTTTTAATTTTTGTAAACCAGTGTTAGACCACTAAAAAAAAAAAAATAAATATAATGTAATAAAATTAAAACGTAAGTATACCATATTCTATTGCTGGAAGAATTTCAGTCACTTCTAATAAAAATTATCACGAAAAAACATGACTAAGTGGAGCTAAATATTTGCTCTATTGTGTTTCTGATTCTTATCGCGTCATTATATGTTCTACAGCCTCCACTAAAGAAAAATAAACTTGACACATAAGCTCATAATTCAAACCTTGTCATTTTAGAAAATATCTTAATATTTGTAATTATGAAAGAAGTTGAGTCTAGTTTTCAAAAGTCGTCATGACTGACATTGGAATCTACTGAAAAATCCTGATTTTCTCATAGAAATATTAACAAAAAAACAAAACAAACCCCAGATGTGTCTCATTTATGCAGTGTAATAATATCAGTTGTAGATTTGGAGACAGAAAATACATAAATCCTAAATGTTGATAACTAATGTGAAATTATTGTATCTGATATTAGTACTATACTGACAAAATAAGCCTTTTTTTTATTGAACTTTAATGCTTCTTGTGGTTTTATATGAAAAAAAGCAATATAATGTAAAAAAAAAAAAAAAAAGTTGATAAATTAAAATATAATGTAACTAAATTTAAATCTAAATAGATTGTATTCAGCTATTAGAAGAATTCCGATCACTTTTAATAACGATTATCACAAAAAACATTACGAAGAAGAGCTAAATATTGGTTTTATTGTGTTTCTGATTCTTATTTCTTCATCATATGTTCTACAGCCTCCGCTAAAGAAGAATAAACTTGACACATAAGCTCATAATTCAAACCTTGTCATTTTAGAAAATATTATGAGAGAAGTTGAGTCTAGCTTTTGGAAGTTGTCATGACTGACACTGGAATCTACTGAAAACTCCTGATTTTTACATAAAAATATTAACAAAAAAAAAACAAACAGATTTGTCTCATTTGTGTGGCGTAAATAATATCTGTTGTAGATTTGGAGACAAAGAAAATACATAAATTATAAATGTTGATTACTTGTACTGATATTAGTACTATACTGACAATATAAGCCTTTTTTTTTAATTGAATTTTAATGCTTCTTGTGTTTTTACATGAATAATTTGAAGGCAAAACATGCTCCAGAGTACATGTAATATAAGATGAGGTGTGTACATTTATTCTTCTTGATGGAACTGGTCTTTTTCTTGTGTTTTCAGTGACGTGTGGAGCTGCTGCACAGTGTAAGTTAAAGGCTGTGGACCATCGGAGGTGATTCATTGCATAATTACTGCTAATGTTACAGCAGGTTTAATAATAGATGGCGCAGCTCTTTAAATGATGCTTATTCACTGTTTTCTTTATCCGCCCTGATTTCCTCTGTGAGGCATTTTCTGCTGCCCGCTTCAGATCTGACTTTGCTCTATAAACCACTCTCGCACACACACATCCTGCGTCCCAAATGGGCCGATGGCGTCCAGGTGAGGCCGGCGGCGCGTCGGTGGGCGACCTGTACGACCTGCTGCGTTCACCTCCGTGTTTTTTTCCACATTAACTCGGTCAAACTAATTACAAAGGGCAGAAAAGAGGCCATGTATTACAGGCCATCCAGCCTGAGGTACTGACGCACTTGAACATTAGGAGACTTTTATAAGCTTTTTTTATAATATTTTTATTGTTATTTAAGTTTTATAATGAAAGGTAAACAAAATAAGTAATAATGTACATAAAGAACATGAATCAAAACAACACAAACACCCATACATGATATATGAATAACACACACATACATATATTCTTATAAACATGTATTTTTATATATATATATATGGAAAAATAAAATTAAAATACAGCAGTCATAAAAATAAAAAAATAAAATAGTAATAATTTTGATGTCATGTCCCTGTTTTCCAGACACCACAGTGTTCATATAAGGTTCCCATAATACTTTTATAAGCTTTTAATAGGTGAGGTCAGGGGTCACAGATGGACCGCCCACTACTTTTTGATTCATAACTTTTGAACCAGACAAGTTTAAGACAAATATTCCACATAA
>JAPQRP010000024.1:40416869-40434728 GCA_037367295.1 Apogon hyalosoma | reverse complement strand
ATTTATAGAGTTTATAAAATGAACCAGAATGAGGCACTAAACTGTGTCACTGCACAAACATTCACACTCAGAAAACTTCACTTTTTTTTTCCACACATTTTTTCTCATTTCAAAATACATTTTCCTGAAAACATAAGTAATTACCTACAAAAATAGAAGTTGGGTGTAGATTATTGTAATTTAATATTTTTGACCAGATGTGAACCTTCCCTTGACTTCGCCCTAATGTCAAAGGCTTTTAATATGTCTAATGTCAGATTATACCCCAAAAAAAAAGGGTTATATTTATGTATTTGAAACATGTTACTGCTTCATAATAGAATGGAACTGACTTACAACTCTGTTTGAAATGGTACTTTTTAAACTTTTAAAGATCAATAGTGAGTCAGTGTTTGCTGACATTAAGTAAAAAAGGACACCGACTAACCCGGATCTGCAACAGGTTGATCAAATATGAAGACAGAACAGATGATCATGTTTATTAAGTTTGGAAATAGTCTTAATGTTGTGGAGATGTGCAACAAATAATATATAATCATATGCATTAACCCATTAAGACCCAGCGCTAATTCTGTGGCAATTTTTCTCTATATATTAAGCTTCTTATAAGTGATTTATCACCATTGATTGTAATATTATCCTCCTTATTTTGTTTTTTTTTCAGTCTAAATGATGTATTTTCCTATGTTGAATTCACTGATCACATAGATGTTCACAAAAGCTCAGATTAAAGGTAAAGGTTATTATATCAAATGTGAGGAAAAGTCAAGGAAAAGTGACTTTTTCAGTAAAATATACCGTTAATTGAACATAAACCCAGTGTGTCCGTCCACATGTGCCAATTGTGCTTCGCCTGAAAAACCACCTCTTGCCAACGCAAAAACTTTTAATTGAAAAGCGAGAGTTTTAGTGAAATTGTGATTATTTCCATTAGGTAAATTTTTATGCGCAACTTATATTTGAGCAATTTGATGGTCAGTGGAAAAGCGACTGTTTTGTGTTTATTTTTGTGTTTAAATTTCTGGATAACAATGTTTATGGCATCAACAGGGTCTGCAATCATACATATGACATTTTAAAAAGTAACATACACTGTAAAAAAAAACACCTAGATAAGTGATATTTAACCCATAAAGACATAAACATCCACCATCGACCGAAACCATCTACAAATGTAACTGTTTAATACCTGTTGATCTATTAATCCTATCAATACATGTAAATAATTGGTGTAAAATACAGTTCTTCATCTTTTCATAGTCATCAGATATGACCCATTTGGATGTTCAGAGGCTCCGTAGTTACCATGGAAACACCATCATCTTCATCATGGAGTTGGATCAATGACAGTGGATGGAGACACTGGGTTTATGTTCAGTTCATGACAGATTTTACTACAAAAAAAGGCACTTTTTCTCTGTTTTTGTATAATAACCCTCTACTTTGATCTGAGCTTTTATGAAGATCTACATGATCAGTGAATTGAATCTAGGAAAATACATGATTTACACTGAAAAATACAAAATACAGAGGAAAATATTATAATAAATGGTGATAAATCACTTAAGAAAAGTCAAAAATAGAGAAAAAACTATTTTGAAGTGCCACCAAAGTAGTGCTGGATCTTTATGGGTTAATCTAAATGTCCACATTTTATAGAACACGTCTTTGAAGGACTCGCACAAATGACAGCATGACTGCATGAATGTTCAGTTCGAGTTCAGATCCTGTCAGTGCCAGCAGTGTTTTATCGGTGGGGTGTTTCTTTGTCAGGGATTATTATAACGTTCCAGACCTTTTCATTTCACAGTCATGTGTAGTAACTCCGACAGAAGAACCGGGGAGGAGCTTTAAAAGTGAATCGACCCGACGCAGGGTCGTCGATCATTTGATCCCTCTCGGTTTTCTGCTCGTCCTCAAAATCTGATCTGAGCACGAGGCTCCGAACCTGTTGCATAATTTGTGAGAACAAGTGTATTTGCATAGTGTATAGAGTATGTAACAGTGTAAACGCAGAGGGCAGTGGAGGCAGTCGATCAAAGTCCATGGTCGACCACTTCACTTTAAATTACAATACGTTTAACACCTTAAAAAGGAAATACAGCACATCCATCTTATCTTATCTTAACCTACTGTGTGTAAAACAAAATTATGTTTTATATTCTAAACGTATCATCTCAGGTCAGTGTATCTTTTGGTTTTTATTTTCGGAAACAAAAGAAAAACTAGTGGTTAATTGATTTTTGTTTTAAAATAGAAGAATTAAGATTGAAATTCAAAGCGTTTTTCTTTTTCACTGTCAAAACAGATAAACCAGATTTTAAAAATGGACTGATTTTCGTTTTCTCTTTCTAATAACAAAAATAAAGTTACCACCTGACAGAAATGGAAAAACGAACCAAAAACAGCTGTTTTTTTTTTTTTTTATTTTCTGAGACCGGATGTTGTCATTTTCAAGGAAAGTGCGCTAATGCCATTGAGGTCACAAAGATTCTTACGAACGATGGGTTTGTGCGAAATCTGGACATCGTAGACATGCTCCCTCCATGATTTCTTACGAACTGGAAGATTCACACAAACCCATCGTTTATAAGACTCTGTGTGACCTCGATGGCATTAGCGCTTTTTCCTTGAAAATGACAACATCCGGTCTCAGAAAATGAAAAAAAAAAAAAAAAGCAGGTGTTTTTCGTCTGTTTTTTCATTTCTGTCAGGTAGGAACTTTCTTTTTTTGTTATTAGAGAGAGAAAACGAAAATGAAAAACTGACACTGACACTGAAAAAGAAAAATGCCTTGAAATTCAATTTCAATTCCTCTATTTTAACATGAAAATCAATTAACCACTAGTTTTTCTTTTGTTTCCGAAAAGAAAATCCCATGACCAAAAGATACACTGACCTTTGTACGAATCTTCCAGTTCGTACGAAATCTCGAGTTCGTAGACATTCATGGAGGGAACATGTCTACCATGTCTAGATTTCGTTTGAACCCATCATTCGTTAGACTCTGTGTGACCTCGATGGCATTAGCGCTTTTACCTTGAAAATGACAACATCCAGTCTCAGAAAATGAAAAAAAAAAAGGTATTTTTGTTCTGTTTTTTTAATTTCTTTCAGGTAGTAACTTTCTTTTTTGTTATTAGAGAAAACAAAAATCATCCCATTTTTTAAATCTGGTTTATCTGTTTTGACACTGAAAAAGAAAAACACCTTTAAATTCAATTTTAATTCTTCTATTTTAAAGCGAAAATCAATTAACCACTAGTTTTTCTTTTGTTTCTGAAAAGAAAATCCAATTACCAACAGATACACTGACCATCTCATCACTTCTTGTTTTTTTTGGGTTTTTTTTTGCTTTCACACCTCCATGCTGATGTAGAGTCCTACTTTTGCTCATATTTTAGTCCGATTCATGAAATTTGCATTAAAAGCTCAACGTAACTTCTTCCAATTAGTGGTTTTCAGTCCATCTGTCCTTCCATCACATGCTGCCAAACCTCTTTCATTTTCCAAAGGGTTGAACTGAAGACGTTTTATTGGTCCATTTGGGAACGCTGGACTCACAGGAAGGCGACGATTTTGTCTCGTAAAACCGTGACCTTAATACGATAATTTGTTAATTTAAGCAGACCCAGACCTGGTAAAGACCCAGAGCTACTTTTGTGGCAGCTCCCAAATGAAATACGTGATTTAGCTCCATTTATTCTAATATTATCCTCTGTATTTTTTTTTTGCATTTTTCAGTGTAAATCAGATATGTTCCTATATTTAATTCACTGATCATGTAGATGTTCATAAAAGCTCAGAGTAAATTCAAAGGTTATTATATTAGAACAGAAAAAAACTTAGGAAAAGGTGACTTTTTCAGTAAAAATATCAGTAAATGAATGTAAAAATTAGCATCTGCAACTTCTGTCATTGATCCAACTCCATGGGTTTTACTGGTGAATCAACGATGTAGAAGATGACAGTGTTTCCACGGTAACTACGGAGCCTCTGAACGTCCAAATGGGTCATATCTGATGACCACGAAAAGAGGAATAACTGAATTTTACACCAGTTATTGACATGGATTGATAGGATTAGTGGATCAACAGGGATTAAACCTTTTAGATCAGTAGATGCTTTTGGTTACCAGTTGGTGTTTGGGTCTTTATGGGTAAAAAATTAAAGCCCAGGACTGATCAAACAAACAGCCTGTAATGAGGGACTTTCAATTCACAGCTGTGGGTCCTCAATTATTACACACAGAACCTTTTATAAAATCTTAAAATTAATTCAAGGTTTGGCTGGTAGTTAGTGAAGTGCAGCTAAAACCAGACGAATGTGTTTGTTTCACATCGTAATAAGTAGAATCTAGCTAGATAGATTCTTTATTGTCATCGCACATGATTATACAGTTAAATTTAGTTTGACACGGCAGATAACAGTATAAATACAAACAAAATAGACTTAAAGTATGAAATAGAAATAGTTAAGGGCAAAGTCAAGGGAAGGTTAACATCTGGTCAAAAAAAATTAAATGACAATAATATATATTTTGGGCAGGTAATTACTTATATTTTCAGGAAAAGGTATTTTGAAATGAGAAAAAATGTGTGGAAAAACATTTTGAGAAGTTTAATGAGTGTGAATGTGTGGAAAGTGATCAAGTTTTCTGCTGTGATTCTGGGTTCATTTTATAAACTCTCATAAATAAACAAAATGTATTCCAAATACACTGATATATTAGACTATTATATTATTTATGTCATATTCTAAACACACAGTGGTTAAAATTAATAAATGCATATATCTATGCAAAATACATTTGAATTGAATGTTAATATTATTTGTATGTTGTAGATTTTGTAAAATATCATATTTAATTTAATGTATTTAATTTGATATGTACTTTTTTCGGCTTTGTCCAGCCGATATCATTATAGTTACTGCTGAGCGATGTAACTACCGGTCGGATTCATTTAAAATTTTATGCGTAGCTTTCTTGGGACAATGTCTACAAAGTTTGTTCACAGTTTTATAAAAACTTTAGATTTTTGTATTATTTGCACATTTTTGGATCATTAAAAATGTGCCTTTACTTATAATGGTCGATTATTGAATGGTTGAATTGATGGCATAAAACATGGACGTGGTTACGGGTATGAATACAGTTAGTGTTGTGTGTACTGGTGTGAGTGTGGCCGGTAAGAAAATGGGAGGGACGTTCAATAGTCTTACTGAGTCTTTCAACAAGCAGGTGTTCAACGAAGCCATAAATATCCATCAAGATACAAGTCATCCTCTGTATTCAGAATACGTGTTGTTGCCATCCGGCTTATGGTTTAAAAATCCCACTGTTTTAAAACAGACGTACAAAAATGCCTTTATCCCTCTTTCTATCAAAGCACTGGACGCACACATCAGAAGAAACCCTTTCCATTTGGTGACCCCCACCCCCACCCCCACCCCACTACCTCTTTTTACATCTATCTTATATTTATTATAACTGTACCTTGATTTGAAATTATTCCGTTTTTAATGCATTGCCAATATTTCTATTTATTTATTCCGACTGAACTATTTATTATGCTTCTGTGCAGATCGGCCGGTCTGTGTGCAGTGCGTCGCACCTTTTGTTGTGTAACGCGCATGTGTGTGTGGTCCTGCTGCAAAAAAATAGCCCGTTTGGGACAAAGAATAAAACTGAACTGAACTGAACTGATTGATCACCAAATGGAAATCATATATGGACTTTCATTTAATTGATTGAGTTCTCCTCCAGTGAAAGTATCTCCCTCTTCTATTGGGATATTGATCTCCTGTATCAATACCACAGGACTCTGACAACCTCACAAATTCACTTGGTATTGATTCTTAGCAGACACGGGGACATCGGTTGTACTTTTTGTTACATAATCAGGAGTAAACGTGTTATGCAGTGTATGGTATTGGTTACGAAGCTCAAACAGGTTTGGTCCACACTCCTTCTTGACCTGAAATGAACTGTTTTTGTCTCCATTCTGCAGTTTTCCACATCCCGGTGCTGTGATGATGGTGTCTGTTTTGTTTAATGGGTGAACCATGCGCTGCCTGCAGGAGGTTACTCTTCACCCACCCATGGAAACACATACAACCCCAGAGCAGTTAATCGATAAAACCGCGTGTTATTCTCTAACGCCCAACAAGTTGATGTTTCCTCCACTTCCAGCAGCGTCTCAATGCTTTCGTTTCAGCCTGAATAAGTCCCTTGTATAATCATCAAGGTCGTCCTGTCGTGTTTCACATTCACGTCTCCCGGTCTGTCTGCGTTATGTAAAGCAACCATTTGGAACAGACACCGCTCATGCATTACAAGAGCCTGGGGTCAGAGGTCACGACACCATCCGTGTTAAATCTAAGACACAAAATAGAAGTCCTCTATATTTCCGACCTTTCTCCGTGCTTTTTTGTTTGGTAATAGTCACATCCATCGTCTACATTTCCCACATTTTCTACTAAGATCCCAATTTGCGTGGACTAATTTGCGTGCGCAATCCAGAATTATGTGGTTGAACTGCGGTTTGCGGGTGATTTACTAAGATTGCTTGCGTAAATGACAACAGATGCAAACTCTTGAAGACCGCCCTATCTAAATGAAGATTTTGCGTGCGCTACTGGATGTCGTCGTGGAGACAGTACGCTGTAAAAACTGCTCTGAGATACGCCAGCACTAATGACGACAGTGCGCTGAATGATCCAGATGCAAGGAAATGTAACGTTGGAGTTCTGTGTAGATCAGGGGTATTCAAATTGAGGTCCTGCATGCTTTAGATGTTTCCCCTCTTCCATCACACCTGGTTCAATTAAGGATCAGCTCATCATCCAGCTCTGCAGAAGCCTGATAATGATGGAATGACATCCAGGTGTGATGGAAGAGGGAAAAATCTAAAACATGCAGGATACCAGCCCTCGAGGACCGGATTTGAATACCCCTGGTATAGAAGGTATTACATGACTCCTCCTTGGCCCCAAATCATCCCCTAGTTCATCTAGAACAGAGGTCTCAAACTCAATTCACCTGGGGTACCTTAACTTCTCCTCGAGTGTGCCTTTCCAGTACTGTATTCGACACTGAGCTAATAACACACACTGGCGGTTTCATGGGGACTTTATCGAGCTCCGAGCTAAACCTCAAGTTTAGCTGAATCTTAGCAACTGAATGATGTTTCCATGACCCAAAACTTTCAACAACAGATGTAAAGACTTCAAGGAGAAGCAGAAGGAGTGTTCAGATCCAGGCCCGTTGCAGTTCCTGCCTCTCCTCTGTGTGAGTTGGACGAAGGTTGGACGGTGGAGCAGAGAGAGGGAAGGGGAGTGTGTTTGGTGGACAGCCATTCATCCTGAGCTGAGGGAAGCCTTCCAAATCTCCCCCCTGACATTCTTCTGGGCTCAAAGAAGCTCCGGGACAGAAGTGGCCCAAAACTGGCACAGACCGCCTCGGCGTTGCCAGGGACAGCCACTCTGCCGAGGCGTTGCTGGGGCCCACCGCTGTTTTGTCTTCCGTTCTCACCTCACTTCCTGGTTTGGGAAACGAGGCCTGAGGATCATTAACCCCCAGAAACAGCACATACAATACTGTAAGTTCACATGGAACTCCAGCAGAACCACGTTCAGTTTGGCCTGTCCACGCACGGCTGTTCCTTTTATGAACACATCGAACATCTCGCTAGATCTGTCGTCAGGTTCATTAGTCAGCCTGAAGCTGATTAATCATATCTGGAGTTATACATATCGGAAGATTAATAAATCTATTGCATAAATGTACATAAACCAATATGTGTAATAACACTTTAGCTTACACTTTGGAAACATTAGCTAAGCACCTCTTTTGTAGTATTTTTTCCCAATTCGTCATATTAAAGTATGTAAGATTTATCACATTTAATCTCGTCGTCATCTTCACCATTGTCTTCGTAGTTGTCTTCATCAGCAGTTTCTTCAAACATCTTCTCTGATGAAACCACTGGTTGGATTCATAGAAAAATGTATAAGTAGATTCCTTGGGACAGTGTTTACAAAGTTTGTTCACGGTTTTGAGAAATTTTGATTCATGCCTTATTTACACATTTTTGAATGATTAAAAATGTGGCTTTACTTATAATGATTAATTACTGGATGGTTGAATTGATGATTTATAACATGGAAATGGTTAGAGATATCAATATAGTTACTATTGAGCACTGATAGGAAGGCATATGGGCTTTCATTTAATTAGCTGAGTTCTCCTCTAGTGCAGACTGATTTCATGAAATTGTGTTGTATGTCGCACCAGTTCTTAGGTTATTTGGCATGCTATACGCACGCATTTTCATCCTTTTGCAAGTTATTCCACGCCATTTGATCGCGTGTCAGTGTACGCCAAGATCTCTGGTTTACATATCAGTGACTGCTAACCCTATCCGCTAATCATTTGGTAACTGACGCGGTGTGAACATACTCGCGGAAAGCTTATAATGCGTACCGATAACACGCCACTTTTAATTGGCGTGTTATCTGTATGCAATTCATGATATCACGCTGTCCGGTGAAAGTAGCACCCACTTCTATTGGGAGACAGATCTCCTGCACCAAAACTCCAGGTGCCGATTCCTTGGCCGTTCCTTTTATAATCATATCGAACATCTCGCTTTATCTGTGGTCAGGTACACTTCTCAACCTGAAGCTGATTAATCATATCTGGAGTTACACATCTCGGTTACTAAATGAGACACTGTGCCCTGTCCCGTCTCTGACTTTGCGGCTTAAAGTATAACTTTTAGATTCAGATAGTCACCTTCCATACCCCGTGGATGGACGTAGCCGTAGACATTCAGGAGGTTTCCGGTCCTGTTGACATATTAACCGTATAAATACAACTGTTACTGTCATTCATAAAAGTGGTTTAAGAGACACAGTAGAAGGAAGAATGCAATGCATGTAAGAAATGCTGGGTTGAATATAATAGGAATCACCGTCTTGTTCACTCAATACTGTATCATGTGTGCTAAAGCTAAGAATGAATCCTCTTAGCCCCTGAATCCTCTTAAGGACAACCCGTGAGTTTCCATTCTCCCTGAATACATTCCAGGAGTCAGTGTGCAGCACTAAGCCACCATAACAACTACACTAAAAATATTTACATATTCATATGTCAGCATATTGACACAAAAAATTCAGGCTAGGTGAAATATAATATAGATTCCTAATAAAGGGACGCAGGCTTTATTATAAATATACCCCACCCCTTCACACCATCTGAATATGCAACCACAATGTAAATAATATTTAATTTTAATTTTATATTTATTTAACCCTTTCATGCATGTATTATGAGAACCTTAGTCAGTATTGTTTCTTGAGTGTTTTTATTCCTCTTTAGGCATGAAAAAACAATGCAATTGAATTTTTTTTATGAACCTATTTTTCGAGGAGTTACAAAAAGGTCCACTGAGTTGGACACCATGCGTTTTATTTTTGAAGCAAAGAAACATGTATTAAAAAACTCATCATCAGAAAGTGATACCGTGTGAAAACTATGAAAAAAAGACATTTTTAATGCCACTAATCTGATGTTTTCTCTCATTTTATCATACTCTAATATTAGTTATTACTAATTTCATTGCGATAATATGCAAAAAAAGAAAAGTTTCAGAAAATTGTTAATTACAGTCTAATAACAATTAGCTACTGATTTACACTAAAACAGGTTAGTGTTGATCAGGTTTATCTAGAACAGCATAGTTACAGTATTTGTGTGAATGTCAGTGTATGGGATGGTGCATAAGTGTCCATTGTGTTGGCTGATATGGAACTAAAACAACAAAACCCATGAATATACAAGAGAACAGATGGAGAACAGCTATCCACTGGAGCGACTGCTATGCATGAAAAAGTTAAATACTTATAAAAATACCAGATTTCTTATTTTTCTCTTTATATTTCATTTTTCACTCATTTGTGGTTTTTCTACCTGTGTTTTTCTCTGCTCTTGCCTGTATGTTGAAATTATCTTATCTTATCTTATCTTATCTCATCCATTTTGGGTGTCACCAAGAAAAAACTGATTCCATCAGTTTGTACAAATTTATTTGTGCAAAGGTGCACATTTAATATATACAGTGAATGTCCATGTGTTTGCACACATATTAAATGAAAGCGCGTAAATAGTATATGTAAAAAAAAAAAAACTGAGTAAAAATGTGTCAATTTCATGTATTGACACATTTTTTTAGCCAATAGAAATACATGTATGTCCATGTTTTCTGTGGTTATATCATATACTGTATGTTATTCGTTATATCTCCATGTATCCAGCAGATGTACAGTCTGCATGTGATAATAATAATAATAATAATAATAATAATAATAATAATAATAATAATAATAACAATAATAATAATAAGAATAATAATAATAATAATAATAATTTAGGTGTGGATTCAATAAATATAAATGTAAAGATCAATGATAAGACAGGCTTCACTTTCCATAACAGAGACATGAAAATAATAGTTACAGGAGGTATTATGTTGCTTCTGAATCACAGATTAAATAATCTGACAGAACCTTGACAGGATTCTTTATTAAAGCTGTCAATCACAGATTTAACCCTGACCCACACTGTAAAAACACCTGTAGTGTTTTAGTCACACCCTCATTGAAAGCTTCCATCATGGGGACAGTTTTTTACAGCCTGAATAGAGTTGAGGAGATGTAGAAGTGTTGTTTCATGTCAGATCACTTGAATAATAATACGCTGAAAAGTAATTATGGAATTTTTCTCCAGGGATGCAAAAAAGTACAAAAGTGCACTGACAGGTTTAATAGTGAAATACACATTATGGTAAAGTCACTGCTGATGTGGAGAAGATGTTTTCTGATTGTGTTTCTGATTTTTGTATATCTCACTGTGAGGTTGTTTTTTTTTTTTTTTTCAGATTGTGCACTAACGTTCACTTAGAGTCAAAGTTGAACTAAACTGGGTGGCCAAAGGTCAAATGTCAAAGGTCAAGGGTCATTGTGACAAAACAAAATGGCCGTATCTTAAGAATTCATTGCATTTAATATGACAAAATTAAACACACATCTCTAATACGCAAAAAAAAAAATAAAGGATCACATTTTACATCCAAAGGGTCAAAGGTCAGATTTCTGATAATGTTGCAATATCTCTATAAAAAAAAAAAAAAAAACACTTTAAACATCCTTTATAATAATAGTTGATAAATGACGACATGTTTCTCACTGGAAATGATCAACTTGAACTTCCATTTCGCCAAGATCAGGATCGCTTTATTTTTCCTGAAGGAACTTTGTGTTGGAAACAAAGGCTGCCACACACATACACACCACAAATTACGAAATGTATTGTTTTAAACATAAAAAAAAAAAAAAAATCATCATCTCCAGGATTCCATCTCCTCCCAGAGGCTGGATGCCATGGTCATCTATTTTTGTTGACCTATTGCCAAAAGAAAATAAATATAAAATAATTGTCAAAATATATTAATGTATTCCTTCAGAGTCTTCATAACATATATTCCATGAATCTGGACTGGAGTGTGACTGGTTGATGATGCTAATTTCTGTAATTCTCTCTCATAACGTGTACACTTCTCCGATCTATCCAACATAGTCCCCTCAGTTCCACAACTCACTTACTTTTTATTTATTTTATTTACTCTCCTGTACTTTATTCATATAGAATCCTGTGTTTTATGTGTATGTTGTATTCTTTTACTGATAGTGTTCAGATTTTTTTCTACAGTGACCTTGAGTGTTTTGAAAGGCACCTGTAACCTGTTAAATCCTGGGCCTTTTGTTTCCAGTGGGAATCATTTCAGCGTAACACAAATCTATGGATTAGCCAAAAGCAGAGGCCTCATTTATATTAAAACAGTTATCATCAGAAAACAGCAAAGGTAAGATGATATTCGTACACATGGCTTCATAATGTGGCCCTTATTTGTGCTCTTCTTTGTTTCGTTCGGTGAGTTTTTTTTTTTCGGTAGAGTGGTAGCTAATCCTTGTACTGTTGGATCTGATTAGCATTAGCTTAGCGCTGCAAAGTTTGTCTCATTGGTTTGTAGTTTTATTAAATTATTCATGACACAGACTGTTAGACTGGTTTAGAAATGTGCCCATTTAAGTTTAAATTGTGTGTTTGTTGAGCATTTAGCGGGTGTTTTTGTCTGGTGATGTGGCTGTATAGCATGTGCGAATTACTCTAAGTGTCTTGGTGCGTTGTCATGGCAACACATACGGAATTGCAGCTACTTCCGGTGTTGTGCCAAGGTACGCATTTCCGCTCAGAATTGTTTCCCCCTGGCCTCGTGAGCGTAATTTCGACTTTTTATCTTATCATTATAACTTTTTATCTCATCATTATGACTTTTTTATCTCATCATTGTGACTTTTTATCTCATAATTTGAATTTTTTTCCTCATAATTCTGACTTTATCTCGTAATTTCAGTTTTTTCCTCATAATTCTGACTTTTTATCTCATAATTTCGACTTTTTAACTTCATAATTATGATTTTTTAAATCTCATAATTGTGACTTTTAGATCATAATTCAGACTTTTTATGTCATAGCCTAATTATGAGGTTTTTTCTCATAATTTTGACTTTTCCTTATAATTATACTTTTTTATCTCATAATTATGACTTTCTTATCGCATAACTATGAATTTTTATCTCATAATTAGGACTTTTATTTCATAATTTTGACTTTTTATTTCATGATTATGACTTTTATCTCATAACTTCGACTATGACCTCATAATTGTGACTTTTATCTCATAATTTCGACTTTTTACCTCGTAATTATGATTTTCTTATCTCATACTTATAACTTAGAAGCCTGTTTCCGCCACTGAAAAAAAAAAATCCCCATGTTAAGTCATAATTGTGAGATAAAAAGTCTAAATTATGCTCCTGCAGCCAGGGGAAACAATTCTGAGCTAGAGTACATACTTTGGCACAACACTTGTTTGCCCCGAGGCTTACGATAAGAGGCTACAATTACTATTTCAGTTAAATTGTTGTTTAACCGGCTGTCAAATCTCTTCTAAAATCACTTCAGATATGAAGCCAGTCAACATAACAGCAGATCACCATCACAACAACAGTCATGTGTGCACTTTTTGTGACTCTTACATGATTTACGTTCTTCTGTTACGACAATTCGGATCTTGTCGGACCTGCTGTGTGTGTGTTTTCCTCTCTGTTCAGGTATTGTTATGCAGGTATGGTGGGCGGGGCTTATGAGCGCCCTTGGGCACACTTCACAGATCCCTGTGAGTCCATTACAGACCCTGACTCCTTCTGAACCCAGTGCTTTGTCAGGTTGACTTTTACCTTGTTAGAGCAGTTTTTGCTGATATTTGTGCTAAAATGCAGGGAACAAAAGGAAGAAGTCATCAGAAATATAATACTGAAACACAGTATGGAGTCGACACCTGGAAAATCTATTTAAGCATCGAACTTTGTACTTCTACCTCTGTGATCCAGATTCAGGCTTCGACACTCGGCCCATTGTTCGGTTTAAGAAACTTAAATGTATTTCAATATAACTCATTACATATTACCCTCATGTCTAACCGGTTATATAACCTGAATGCAACCATCAGTTTATATAATCGTCTGTAACCACTGTAAACAAGTAACAGCTCAAACACCTTTAGAGACAGGCACATGTTTAGTAATGGATACATAAGGACATTGTGCTGCAGGGAAATTTCAGAGAAAGCAGAGTTTGTTGTCATAAAACCCACACAATGAGTTTAAAGACACTGAAAGAATACTCTATAGAGCTGTGGAAACCTAAGAAGTTACGAGTTACTACAAGTGACCTGTTTTTGTTGTGGATTTTAACCCATAAAGACCCAAACAGCCACCGGCGACCGAAAGCATCTACTGATCTGAACTGTTTAATACCTGCTGATCCATTACTCCTATCAATACATGTAAATAATTGGTGTAAAATGCAGTTTGTCACCTTTTCATGGTCATCAGATATGACCCATCTGGATGTTCGGAGGCTCTGTCGTTACCATGGAAACACCGTCATCTTCTACAACATTGATTCACCAATAAACCCATGGAGTTGGATCGGTGACAGTGGATGGAAAACACTGGGTTTGTGTTCAGTTAATGATAGATTTTACTGAAAAAGTCACTTTTTTTTCAGTTTTCTGTGTTTTTGATATAATAAACCTCAACTGTCAACTCAGCATGATAATTAAACTACACGACCAATAAATTCGACATCGAAAAATACCTGATTTTCACTGAAGAAACACAAAATACAGAGGCTAATACTATGATAGATGGTGATAAATTACTGAAAAACAGTTCAAATAGAGAGAAAAATCTATTTGGGGATTGCCACTAAAGTAGCACTGGGTCTTTATGGGTTCATTTGATCCATGTCATTCAACTGTAATAATAATAATTATAATAATAGGTAATTATATGACAATGTAAAGAAACCCAGCTTATGTGTTCACTTCAGTTTTCCGGTAGTCTGACGCATATTCGCTAGTTATATATTATTCTGTTCTTCTTTTTGCAGAAACACGAAAAGTACAGTTATACTCCGAATGCATGTTGGAACATATTTGGTAAAACAGTAAGTTTTGGTATAAGACATCCTGTTCAGTCAATGAATGTTAGACTCAGTCAGTACAAATGTAGCTGTGACTTTACATTTGGATTTGTTTAATGAGGTAGTGTGCCCTGTACTTCTGCCAAAAAGCAGTCAGTGAGTGGAAGATAGGCTTATCTTTCACAAACCACTGACTTTATTAATCATGGGGCAAAGATGATAAAACTTGTAGAAATGACGATTTTTAACTGAAAAATAAAGGGTTGTGAGTCATTTCTGACACCCATGAAATACATTTCAAGGTGCAGCCTGATCAGCATTTGCATTTCTGAGCTAGAAACAATTATATTTGGTATTATAGTCCAAATTTGTATTTATATTTGAAGTAACAGTCGCTGAAATTCATTAAAATCTTTAATTATTGACTATTTCTAGTTGATTCACAAATGATTTTACAGTAAATATTTCCAAATGCTGTAAAAATATTGCAGTTTACAGCATTTTTTTTCTACACGCACACATAAGTAAAGGTCAAATGTGCGTGTTGTCACTGCCTGAATATCGCAACAGTTGTGTACCTGCAAGAACACAAGCTACAATTTCCCAGTTTAGGTATCTAACCTATTAGAGATGTAACCATATGAAAATTTCATACGACGGTTATTGTGACCAAAATGATCAAGGTTGTCGTTATTATCGCGATGTTGTTGAAACGTGCTCATAATGTTCACAAAACACTTAAACGCACACTGACATAATTTAACCAAGTCGTATTTTGAAAAACGCAAATAAAATAACAGACACAATGCACTTTCTGTTGCAGAAACATTAAAATATTAACATGTAAACATCAAACATACAAATGTGCATTAAAGATGGCGCCTTATGGCCAGAAGAGCTGTCTGCACTAGGGGTGGTAATTGAAAGGATTTGATCAATATCTGCTCACCAGTCCAATTCCTTATCAATTCTCCTATTGATTCTTGAGTGATTTTTTGAGTGGGAAAAACAAGTAGCTGAACAGGTTTATTCACAACATCACAATGAGAGAGATTATACTGGTAATTTCTGTCTGTCTGTCTGTCTGTCTGTCTGTCTGTCTGTCTGTGTATCTAATCTGTTAATGCATAGAGTTATTGAGTGAACTATTTTATTTTAAATGCATCTACAAAGACATTAACACTCCACATCTATACAGTCTTGACTTATCGACGTCACACCTTAAGGTTGTGGCGTCTTTAGCAAAGTAATGTCGATGCAATCAGAATATTCTCGAACGGGTTCCATGACGCGAGTTCATTTTAACTCACAGTCCGACTGCTGACTTACATCTGGAAAAGCAAACAACAGTAAAGATTTACTTATGTAAGCAAATGGAACGGAAAATAAATGAATAACAAACTGAAGTCGAGTTCAGCGTCTCCGAAAGGCTGATGATTTATCACCGAAAAAACATTTCACTCGCACATCCTGAGAACGGTAGATTTGTCGGCTCAGTTTCTAATCAGTGAAAAGGTACGAGATTTGATTTTAGATAAACTGTTTAGTTCCGACTACTTCCTCTGACTGAGTTTTTACTCATAATGATCTTGTGGAACAGATGTGGTGTATATGAGTCAGAGGAATATGCAGATGTCAGTAAGTCTGAAGCAGGGGTGTCAAACCCTTTTAATAATTACAAATTCTAATCATCATTATTAGCCCAATATAATCCTTAGTGGGCCAGACCAGTAAATAATAAGTGAAATTAGTGTCATGAAGTAAAATTATATAATTAAAATGTTTACATCCACAAACTAAGCTCTAAAAAAATGTGAATAACATGAAAAAACCCTTAACAACTTGAAATTTCTTAAATTATTAATTAAAAATAGGTGCAATTTTATTAATATTATGCCTCAGTTTATCATTTACACATGTGTATTACAACTTACAGATCACAGTGGAGCTTAGACTTTAACTTAGGCTACGTTCAGACAGCAGGTCTTAATGCACAATTCTGATTTTTTTGGTGAAATCAGATTTTTTTTTGTGCTCGTTCACGTTACACATTAAATGCGACTTCTATCAGTTTTGAGTATGAACTGAATGCGACCCTGAAGTGACCCGCATGCGCAAAAAAGGTCCTGACGTAATACGTGACCACGCAGGCACGCACTGTGTTTATGGAAGTAACACACCTGGGACGCAGAATTGTGACGTTTGTTGCATTTCAATAATGTAAAGGTCGGATAAATGTGACCTGGCTGTTCAGACTGAAGTCGCATCGAAAAATGTCAGATACGTATCGGACTTAGGACCACATATGAAAGTGGCCTGGGTCAGATTAGTGCTGTTCAAACTGTCTTTTACAGATCGGATACAGGTCACATATGGGCCAAAAAAATCAGATTTGGGCCACATTTACTTGCAGTCTGAATGTAGCCTTTGACGAAACTTTATTGATCCGCAAGGGAAATTATTTGGTCACTGTGGTTTGGTTGCATCTAAAAACAAAATGAAAAAAAAAAAAAACACTAGCAAAAAAGCAAAAAAGAAAGTAAGTGTAAATAAAAAGCAATAACTAATATAAATAGAATACACTAGTAAAGCAGGAAAAATTGCAAGATTTGCATATGTACAAACAGGAGAATCGAAGTGAATATACACAAAACAAATATACAAAACATTCAGTAACAGGCAGAGTATTGTTAAAATTTCTCTTAAGACATTTCAGGTTGTTCATATTTGCTCTGGTTATTCACATTTTTTTGGGAAAGGCTAGTTTGTAAATGTGCACATTTTCATGTAATCTCAATTTTTTACACTACAACAAAGAGAAAAATGTGGTGTTGTCATTATTTGTAGGTTATGATGGTATTTTACTGGTCTGACCCAAATGAGACCAAAGTAGGGCTTTATATTTGCCCTAAACGAAAAACAATGTTAATATCTTCAGTGTTATTTTTACATACGGGTCCTTATGTAGACTAATGTTATGAAGCAAGTTTAGAAGCGCTTTGGGTCTATGTTAAAAATAAATACTTAGTGAGATAAGATAGAAACTATTTTTCAGATTAAACACATTTTTATATTTTATTTCAAATTATTTTTTTATACAAAAATCCGCATGTAACCGCTCAAAAGGACATGAAAACGACATGCTACTGTTGTTTTTAGTATCTCTTTATTCTCTCACAGGTACATTTTGGGAATTGAACTAATTATTCAAGGCAGAGTGTTTCACAAAAATGGCCGCTGTTGCAAAA
>JAPQRP010000024.1:40344760-40354822 GCA_037367295.1 Apogon hyalosoma | reverse complement strand
GTTGTTGTTGTTGTTGTTGTTGTGCGTACGTTTATATTATAACTGTCATCCCTACGACTCACTTTCTTGTTCTTGTTTTGTAAAATTAAAACGCTTATAAATAAAAATTGTCCAAAAACAAAAAAAAATCAAGTTTTATTTATTTAGCGCCAAATCATAACAGAAGTTCCCGTGACACTTTACATACAGAGCTGATCGAACTGAAGCCTCTTAAGCCAATTTACAGACGCACAACAGAATCCTCCAGGGGAATCCTTTTTATGGAATGTCCTTTGTAGTTTTTTTGTTTTGTTTTTTTGGAGTTTTCAGTTATGTAAAACACAAAAATAAAGGCTCAGACGTGTGTAACAACTAATTAATTAATTAACTAGCATGTCCTTTTTTTTTTTTTTTTTACCGTAACAGCTGTGACTCTTGTGTCCCCTACAGAGGACACAAATGCACTGCTGGGTCTCAGGAGGTTAAACGGTGGGTTAAGTCATGTCGAACACCACTCCACTGGAGTGGTGAACGTGTGTTGTGCGATTACGTTGTTGCGCAGCTGCAGCAGGAGCGTGAGGGCGTCGGTGAGTTTCTCCTCCAGCAAAGACAAACGCATCCTCTCCTCCTCCTGTGTCCTCCTGTCAGCCTCCTCCTCCTCCTCCTCAGGCCTCTGGGAAACAAAGATCCAAAAATGAAAGCAGCTTAAAGAGGCCATTTATAATGTTTAAATAATGCCTGTTATAATTGTTTATATATTTCTGCTTTTTTTTTTTTTTTACACATTTTGGGAATATTTTATAACTGAATAACTATTTATAAGTCAAATTTTCTTTAAAGATGGACTCAGATATATTTATTTGACTTTATTGATGATAGACGTCTTGAAATAATGGAGAAAAGGGTAGAAACGTGCGTAAACTGAAACGCTATCATCACTTTTTTTGGCCAGTTTACGCCTCAGCTTGGACGCTTTGACAACGAAACCTCTGAACAAGCGATTATTGATATGATTGAAATATGAGAACGACACGGAATTCTAAAAGATCTGCAAAGACTAGACGGTCAAAAGAAAACAAAAGTAAGAAAATTCTGCTTTTCTTAAATAAAAGTAGAAATTCAATTCTGCCACTTTATGCATCTAGAATACAGTTTTCAATCAACAAGGATTTGTTAATGAATAAGTAGTAATAATAATAATAATAATAATAATAATAATAATACATCAGTTTTATATAGCACTTTTCTAAGTAATCAAAGATGCTTAATTAGGCTCATAATAAGCACATATGTGTAAACTGTACATTCTGCCTGCAGTTCCATGCTATTCCACTGACTGACACTAGATGGCAGTATTGTACAGAGCCAAAAAGGTAATGAACAAGAGGAACAAAACACTGACTGAACAAGTATGTAAGCAGAGCTGACTAATACCCCTGCCTAGTCTGGGATTAATGTAGAGTTTAGAGATAATTAAAGATGACTGTAAACTAGATTAAACTAATTTACTGTCCTTTTTGAGTAGTTCAGTCAAACAGAGACGAACATTAGTCTCTGACCGCAGTTTCTCTGCTGAATCGGGTGAATAATCTTCAAGAAATGAGTGAAATCTTTAAAAATTCATTTAAAAAAATAAAGGAATTAATTTGAAAAGAATCAGGGGAACGGTCTTCAGACTGACAGAATTCCCGTGTATATACGATATCCCCCGGAAGGACGTATAACAACAGATATAAAAGATTAAAAAGGACAAAAATCAGCTCATGCGCTGGCTCTGAATGCAAACATAATTGGACTGCGGTTGTTTTAGTTTATTTCTTGCTTTTTGTTTGCGAATTTACGTGGTTTGATTTCAGAAATATAGAGTTTTTATTTGCGTTAAAATGACATGGGAACAGATTTTTATATGTTTTGTGGCAGAGGAAACACATTTGAAGGTTGCAAAACCGTTCGTCGTTTTTTTTTTGGGTTTTTTTTGCTAAAATTTCAATTATTCTATAACTTTTAAAAGGAGATCTTTTTTTTTCTTATGATATTATTTATGGCCCTTGGTCTTGGTTTTCCACCATTTTGTTGTCTTATTGAATTTCTATTTTGCACTATTTATTTAAACAATAACCTGCAATGAATCCCTCACCGTAACAAACAATCGACCTGTGTATTATCAGAAGGGACTGAAACATAATTTAATTTTCTTTTATCTGATATGTCTCTGCGTTAAAAGCCAGTTTGCCCATTAATCTGCTAAACCTAACTAAGGCTACGTTCAGACTCCAGACAAATGTGGCCCAAATAAGATTTTTTTGCCCATATGTGACCTGTATCTGATCTGTTCAAGACAGTTTGAACAGCACAAATCTGACCCAGGCCACTTTCATATGTGGCTCTAAATCCAATACGTATCTGATATTTTGCAATGCGACAAACTTCACAGTTCCGAGTCGTAAAAAACACATTTCCGTCAGTAAACCCAGCGCGTGTCTGCGTGCTCTGCTATTACGTCAGGACCTCTTCAGGGTCGCATTCAGTTCAGACTCAAAACCGATAGAAGTCGCATTAAATGTGTAATGGTGCTTTAAGACCAGCTGTCTGAACGGAGCCTAAGTCGTCGTCGTAGCCCCACCTTGTCTCTCCCTCCGCCCCTGTCGGCCTCCTGCTCTGGTTTCGGACCCCTCCAGCGCCCCCTGCCGTCCTTCGAGGTGCTCGTGAGGTCTTTATCCTGTGGGTGATTCGCAGAGGGCAGGTGGCTCTGGCATCTGGAGGCAGAGCAGGTTCACGTGTGCTGTTAAAAAGGGCCCGTGTGCTTGTGCGTTGTGTTTAAAAGGCGTCTCCTCACCCTTTGCTGCAGCTGTGCAGTTGCTGACTGAGCTTCTTCACCTCCAACAGGCGGCCCGCTCCTTCCTCCCTCAGCCCCCGGTCCTCCTCCTCCTCATCGGAGGCAGCTCGGCCCTCCACCGCCCTCTGCAGACACTCTGCATCTGGAAACACAAACGCCACTTATTTTAACCCATGACGACCCAGCGATACTTTTGCGGCAGATCCCAGATGAATTTTTCTCTCTGTTTAAACTTACTTAAGTGATTAATTACAATATTATGCTCTGTATTTTGCATTGTATCAGTATAAATCAGGCATTTTCCTGTATTTAATTCACTGATCATATAGATGTTCATAAAAGCTCAGATTAAAGTGGAGCTTTATTGTATCAAAAACAGAGAAAACTGAAGAAAAAGTGACTTTTTCTGTCAATTTATAAATTAATGTGAGAATCACTATCAAAATAACCAAAAATATCTAGTCAGGAGTGATTTTTTATTTGTTTATCTATATAATATTTGCTCTTGAAATCAGTATTTCCAATTTAAAAAACCTCATATTAACCATAAATTAAAGACTAAATTTATTTTTGCGGCAATTTAAAAATTAATTTTCCTTGATATTTAACCTTTCCTAAGCAATTTATCACCATTTACTGGATGTTTCTTTACAGTAAAGATCTGTCATTTTCATATATTTAATTCACTGATCATGTAGATGTTCATAAAAGCTCAGATTAAAGTGCAGCTTTATTGTATCAAAAACAGAGAAAACTGAAGAAAAAGTGACATTTTCAGTCAATTTATAAATTAATGTGAGAATCACTATCAAAATAACCAAAAAAAATCTAGTCAGGAGTGATTTTTATTTGTTTATCTATATAATATTTACTCTTGAAATCAGTATTTCCAATTAAAAAAACTTCATACTAACCAAGATTAAAGACTCTAAAGGCCTAGATTTATTTTTGCACCAATTTACAAACAAATTTTCTTTTATTTAACCTTTCCTAAGCAATTTAGTACCAATTTTGTGTCTTTACAGTAAAGATCTGTTATTTTCGTATATTTAATTCACTGATCACGTAAATGTTCATAAAAGCTCAGATTGAAGTTGAAGGTTATTATATCAAAAACAGAGAAAACTGAAGAAAAAGTGACTTTTTTTTTGTAAAATCTCTCATGAACTGAACATAAACCCAGTGTGTCCGTCCACTGTCACTGATCCAACTCCATGGGTTTTACTCATGAATCAATGTTGGAGAGGGTGACTTTGTTTCCATGGTAACTACGGAGCCTCTGAATGTCCAAATGGGTCAGATCTGATGACCATGAAAAGATGAAGAACTGTATTTACACCAGTTATTGACATGTATTGATAGGATTAGTGGATGAACAGGTTTTAAACATTTACATCAGTAGATGGTTTTCGTTGCCAGAGGATGTTTGGGTCTTTATGGGTTAACTAGTGCGTTGATCCGTGTCGATCCATGGGTTGTAGATGTGGTAGTTTTTGCTGTCATCATGCATGCTGTACCTCATTTGTCCAGCAGTCACCGCCAAAGCCTTCTAAAAGCTAAAAAAGTCAATATTTTCAGATCTGTCAGCTGTTCTAATACTTTTGGACACCGCCGTATTGGTGGTTAAACTTTCTACACAGTTAGTATCATTTATTTTATGGGAGCATAAGCAGATTCATTTTTATTTTGAGCAACCGCACCATTTTTGTTTCGTTTTTCCTCAGTTTTAGAGTTGGAAAAAGGTTGGATGACAGAATGCATGATTTGCAGAACCATTAGTGATGTAGCCAGTGCTTTATTCATAGTGGTTTATATTGTTTTTAAAAAAAATAGAGATTTAACAAAGATTTAATTTTTATTTCCGTGAAAAAAATCATTTTGCCTCCATTAAATTTAGTTCTCACTAACAATAACTTTTGGACATGCGCAATTGGGAAAAAAATGTGAAAAATGTACTAATAAAAACCAATATTTTCACCTTTAAAACACACTGTGTCTCTGGTTTTATCACTCACCTGTCTTGCTGCCGGCGTCTTCTGCTTCCACCGGGTGAACAGGTTCATGAGCGGGGTTAGGGATGCAGCTGCAGCCGGATCTGTGGGTAAAAGTCGACATCACACATCAAATACGGCGACAAGAAACAGTATATATCCAGTACTGCACAGAAAAGACCAACATTATGTTCGTTTAGTAAAGTTCTGATATCCACACATATGCATTTGTCTCTGTATTAGATCCAATCTGATATATGTGAAGTATGAACAGCAGGGAAAACTAAAGTTTCAGGCTGAAAACTGCTTCTAAAGTTAATCGCTGCAGTATTTATTCAGTGGAAGGAGCTGAAGTATTTGCAGAGTTAAATCCAGGTGGGACTTTTGTGTTTTTGGCCAGGCTGTGAACTCAGCACCGACCTAATGACAATGTAAGTAGGTCCGTAAATATTTATAGAGCAGGTGAAATTAGGTCACGCTCTAATCTGAGCCTTCAAGATTCGTGTTGATTGGCAGCACATCAGTGTTTTTAGTTATTTGTGTGTGTGTGATCAGCCAGGAAGCCCGTTCTGCTTGTTTTTTAATCTATTTATTTGACCCAAAACCTATTTATTTTAGCTTCTTTTATTCATATTTATAAAGTAGATTTCATATACGATGTACAGAGTGGACGGCACTTTCAATTTCGCTGTATTTGTTACGACGTCAACACATCTCTTCTATTCAACTGCTCTCACTGACAAATTTACTGTTGTCAAAGTATAAAAGTCATTCAGTCGTTACATATAAAGACTAAATGCTAACCTGTGATCCTCCAATCCTAAGACATTTTAACATCTTTATTTTATAACTGCAGTCCTGTCTGACCAAACAAACACACCCTGAATATTTATTATGTTAATGACAGCAGACATGCAGGGGTTCTAGCTTCACTGAAATGTCGATAACCCATCAGAAGGAAAGTTGGAAATGATAAAAGTGGGTAACTTTATTGAAATATGGTCCCGTGTGACCCTGGACATGAGCATGAATCTAAACTAAAAGGGCAGGAGGAGTTCAGTCAAACAGTGAAATTCGAGGTATTTGTGAAATTTCACCGACAGAATACCAGATTATTGACACATCTGCACATGGATTTAACACCGGAAGCTGCTCAGTCTCATTTTGCACAAATCACCACAGTTTAGAGTCAACAACAAGATATTTTTGCTTCTATAAAACTGGATTCATTTTGGTATCTGGTACTTTTCCAGCTTTTTTAGACCAAATGATAAAAGGTAAATTTAGACATATTTCCCCCCAGGATGGACCTAATGATGACCTCAGATAAATGCAAAAAAATGATCCTCTCGCTCTGAGCCATCCCATAGTTAAAGCATTTTTAATCAAATATTGGGTCCAAAAATAGGCCCCAAATATGGACAGTTAAATCTCTCTAGGTGTCAGTGCATTAGATGTGAAAACATGGCTGCAAATGGTCTTCCATAGACTATAAATAAAGACAGTGTTAAATTTGACGATCCTTGTGGTTTTTTTTGGGTTTTTCATGAATCTCAGTCTCATTCCGGGTTTTGTGTGTAACCCATCGTGTCCACTTGCGTTACATGCAGAACCCGCCCATTTAAATGCATATAAATCACAAATGATTTCGCCACATTTGCCTCATTTTTGCGGAACACTCTGCCTTGCGTAATTAGTTCAATTCCCAAAATCTTCCTGTAAGAGAATAAAGAGATATTTTAAAAAAAAAAAATAGTAAAGTGTAATTTTCGTGTCCTTTTGACCGTGTTACATGCGGATTTTTGTATATAAAAAAAAAAAAAAAAAGTAAAATAACATAAAAAAGTGTTTTATCTGAAAAATAGTTTCTCTTATATCTCAGTAAGTATTTATTTTTTAAAACGGACCCAAAGTGCTTCCAAACTTGCTTCATAACATTAGTCTACATCTGGTTTGATTTTTTCGCACCAGTTTCATAGAAGCACCCGTATGAGAAGCAAAAACAACTTGATAAAATACTGCGAGGAGCCTCCAGAGTTCGGTCGTAATTCCTGTTTTTATTACAAGCGTGTCATTTCACATGAGACGCTGTCATCTGATCTGCTGTTGAAACGAACGTACTTCTAATGCAACTTTTATTTTTGTGGTCACGTTTCACATTTCGTGGTCACATTTGTCACATTTGTTCTTTCATGTTTTGTGCAAGTCAAATAACTGAACTATTTAAATACGCCGCGTGTGCAAACGGATGGAATCTGAGACCAGTCTGTTTACTGTCAGGCTTAGAAAGAGCGTCTTTGTTAAACATTAATACGGCAGCAAAGTCTGCTCAGCCATTATTACGTATCGTTTGTAACTTAACCTGAGCGCTGCAGTGCATTGAATTACAAATGAGCAGCGCAGACAGGCAAATGTTGTGTAAATGGCTGCACAGACACACCCATGGACTTCCCCCGATTCAGTCCAAACCACAGCTGTATAAGACCTGGACCTGGCCCTAGACCTGTACCTGTACTGGAGCAGCTCCGACTCCAGCTGGTTGATCCTGGACTGGAGCTGAGGCACCGCCTGGGCCTGTTCCTGGATCATCCGGACCCTCTGGAGCCCCAAACTCAGAGCCTCCCTGGCCTCCTCCGCCCGCCTCCTGAGCGACATCAACAAGGCGAGGCAGAGTTTATTTGTACAGCACAATTCATACACAGGGCAAGTCACGGTGCTTTACAAAAACGGAAAAGAGACAAGTGAAAAACACACAATTACAGTTAAAACATAAATAACAATCAATTAAAATAAGGTAATTAGACGAACAAGGGTTAGCATCAAATCATCCAAGCCTGCCATTCAGGATGCAAAGCTGGATGAAGTTCCGTAACAGTGCACCTGGACTCAACACTCAGGGCCAGTTTTAACCCATGAAGACCCAGTGCTACTTATGCAGCAATTCCAAAATAGTTTTTTCTCTATATTTAACCAAAATAGTTTTTTACTCTATATTTAATCAATCAAACTCAATCAATTAATAAATTAACCCTATAACGCCGAACGGATCATATTTGATACATGAGTTTTGAAGCTCTCTACACAATCAGTGTGATATTTTTTCTTGAAAAACCTCATGTATACAATTAGATACATGCAATACACAGATAATCCACCGGGGGGGAGGATTGGTTCATCAGAAGCCTTTCCAGTGATACTACAAGACTGTCATTAATGAGGAAAGAGGCAGAACTTTGCCAATTTTGAAAAGGAATGACCAATTTCCCAGCCCTCATGTCCATGTGGCCCCAGAAGGGTTACATTTGGGCTGCACATAAGGGTCCCAAGTGGGTTTGTCTGCAGTTTCCATGGTGACCCCTGATGTGTTTGCCCATATCAGAATCAGAATCAGAATCTCTTTATTGTCATTGTACCAAATACAACCAAACTGAGGTAGAGCTCTCAGGTTCAGTGCAAGAATTTACAGACAGACAATAAATATCAGTAAAACAACAACAAATATCAGTAATAAAAGGCACAGTTATTTACATTAATATCTATACATATATAATGGAAACTAAGATATTTATAAAACTGAGAATTTAAGTAGTGCAAATAACATGAGAAGTAGCACAAATGATATGAAAGATAAATATCATGGGATAAATGGTGTGAAAAATAAATAATATGAGATATTCAGATCTCTGATTCTGATCTGGGCAAACACGTGGGGTCACCATGGAAACTGGACAAACCCACTTGGGACCCTTATGCGCAGCCCAAATGTAACCCTTCTGGGGCCCACATGGACATGCTGGCTGGGTTGTTAGACATTTTTGTGGTATATTATTTTCATGTTTGCTCAAAAATAATAATATCTGAGCACTGACACCCAATGTATCAAATAGGATACAAAATTGAAAAATCACTCATGATATTTGAAAGAAAATGTTTTTGGTTTGTTCAGAAGGACCAATTAAAGCTCCGGTTTCAAAGAACTGGAATTTTCTGTCGGTGATTTAAGGGTTCAGGTTTTACAGGGTTGATGTGAGAGTCACTATCAAAAATACAAGAAAAAATCTAGTCCGCAGTGATTTTTCTTTGTTTAGATTTGTAACATTTACTCTTGTCTTTGTCTCATCTGTTTGTCATTTTTAGATAGAAAACAACAGAATCCTCTACTTCCTCTGCTGTGTTTCTTCTGTTTATATGTACTGAAGCCTACAGCACCACCTGCTGGTGACGTCGTGCAGACTGGATCATTTGCATTTTCATTTTTGTGATTTTTCTCAAGCTCGCTTCAAATTTGCTTGATGTTTTATCAAAACACAGCTACGCATAGAAGCAATTACTGGCGTATTTTTCCGAAACTGATATTTCAACAGTTGTCTGGACCTTCAGTGTTGTTTGATGGTGGAATAGTCATTAAAATTTAGATGTAAGGTGAATTCGTGATAGATTTCTGGTAAATTTGAATCTCCAGGATCAAAAATTGACTCTGTGGCTCGAGTTGAAAAAGTTTGGGAACCCCTTCGATTGACTGAAGAACATCCAACATCAGCGTAAAACCTAGACCCCCATGGGACCCTCAGTCCAACCTGATCTGTGCGTTCTCCTTCCTCAGCGCAGACTCGATGCCTTGCAGTTTGCGGACTTCGCAGTACGCCCAGCGAAGCTCCTCCTCCAGACGTTCATTGAACTTCATGGCCTCCTCCAGCTGACCGTCACGGGAGGAGCGGATCAGCTTCAGCTCCCGGAGGAGGGGATCCCTGATGTCCCGCCTCCTCGCCGCCCTCCTCGCCGCCTCTCCCGCGGCTCCTTTAATCCTGTGAGTCGGGACCAGTTTCCCCTGGATGAAGGTGATGGACGTAGCAGGAGATGAAGCTCTGGAGCTCAAACTGGAAGGAGGATGGAGGCTACGAGCTCTTTCCCTTCGAAGAGCCACCTCCAAGGCCAAACAACGGGCGTCGCTGCCCTGAAGAGCAGAGCGCAGGTCCTCCACCAGCTCCCTGAGAGCCTCTGGAGAAGACAGGAGAGCTAATGTTAGCCGTTAGCTCTGAGATGAACAAAGTCAAACCAAGTCACCGCACATGTCAAGTATGAATGGATGAGTTTTTCATAGTTCAATATTGGGTAAAGCTTTATATTTAGGCACCTGTAACGACTTCATACAAATAAAACCCTTATAACTCCTTAATATATGCATATTAATGCTATTATTTGTTAGCATATAAAGACCTTGAACTATTTTTGTGATGACTTTCAAACTCCTTTCTG
>JAPQRP010000024.1:40324212-40337348 GCA_037367295.1 Apogon hyalosoma | reverse complement strand
TCTCCCTTTGTGCAGTAATCTACACCTGGCTTTACTGCCTCCGACCACAATAATAGACATTATATAGACTAAATGTCCTCTAAAATTGACATTTACTAGCAGCATAGTATGGCAAACTATTACATGATCGAAAACAAATTAATTTTAGAAAAAAAAAGTCTTCGTTTTGAATGTCTGACGTCGCCAGAAATTTGTGATGTTAAAATGGGGTCAGGAGTCAAAAACGGTTGAGAACCAGTGATGTACTGCATTTCTAAGATTTAAATATGCATAATGCATTTCACTTTTAAACAAGATTTATTCTAAAACATTCTTGTCGAACTCTACGGCAGGACGTGACATCAGCATTTCTACTAGACACAGCAGCTGCAGTTCAATGTTCAAACTCTAAAGCTTCTTAAACTTCATAAAGACCCAAACAGTCACCGGCGACACAAAGCATCTACAGATATAAACTGTTTAATACATGTTGATCCATTAATCCTACTGTAACCAGGGTTAAAATATTTAAATTCGGCCCTTTTGTGTTTTTTCCCACACTCTCTTTGGTCCCTGAATGCACCATTGAGTTCAATCAGCTGATCCCCTATATAAACTGAACTGACTTTATTCTTCTCAGTTTTGTGGAAAAGGAGCCAAGGGACAACAGCTGCAGGTCAGCATCTCCAAACAGTTTGGTCATTTCAAACATCGAATGGTTATCTGGTTCTAAGAATGTGATTTGTGAACTTTTTAGACCATTTTGACCATTGTCTTTTTGCTGGGGGCCTGTTTATCTTGTTTATCTCTTTAAACTGGTGAGTTTTGAATGTAACTGAACTGCTATGATTGAACTGATATGCTAATGTTAGCTTAGCACTGGATAATATTAGCTTAGCATTGTCTTTACCTCTTAAAGAGTTTTGAATGTAACTGAACGCTGTCATGATGGACTTGATGTGCTAATGTTAGCTTAGCATTGGCGTCACCTCTAAAATAATTTTGAATTTATTCTAAATGGATTGTTTGGTCCATGCAGGCCAGGTGCCCTGCCTTGGGATCCAAACCTGTTGATGGTGAGCTAAAAATCAAAGTCAGGAGCCTGAGGACGTCTCTCGTTTTAGTCAACGTATGCTGCGTTCCAGAGTGGTGGGAGATGGGACGTTTCTGTCGTCCAATTCAGTGAATGCATCAGAACACCTGTCATAGCCGAAGGTCCTTGTTGCAAAATGGGGCCAGATAGAAGAACCCCAAGCTCACCGTGAACTACAACGTGACATCGACACAACAAAGGCGGCGCGCGCTGCAAGTTCGCAATGAAAAAAAAAGCTTCGCAGTGTGTAACTAGCGTCTGTCATTTCACTTCCATCTTGTTTGTGTCTGAGAACACTGTACCGTCGGCAGTCCAAATGCCTCTTCAGTAACAAAGCAAACAGGAGCTTAGATCAGCGATCCCCATGTTTGTTGTTTATGTTCAACATGGACCACCTGGAATACTTTGAGGTGGGATGGAGTTAACTCAGTGGCTTACATTCTACCTCCCAGCGCTCTGAAATGCAGCTTTACATTGCCTGTGGTCTGGTAGGAGGCTCCGCAGCCTGTCCTTCTGTTCTCCCACATCCCTTCTCTGGACAGTTTGCACTTCCAAACATCGCTTCTCAAACTCAATTGCGTGGCCCATCTGGAGGACTGGAGGACTGGACTATTGGGTTTAGTTTTGTGGCAGTTTGTTGACCTGAACTTGTGGAACCATTCTTGACCTTGAATTGTGCCCAATGATCCATTTGGTTTTTGTACACTTTAAATTAATTCAATATATTTTCACTTAAATGACTGTTTCTTTATTTACTGGCCCTGCGCTCCAGTAGCTGTACCCGTCTTCTTTTAGCAGCGTACTACTCAATAACACACTAATTACATGTATTAACTTAAAGACATTTTTTGCACTATCAATCCATGTCAATAATTGGTGTAAATACAGTTTGTCGTTTTTTCATGGTCATCAGATATGACCCATTTGGATGTTCAGAGGCTCCGTAGTTACCATGGAAACCCCATCATCTTGTACAACATTGATTCACCAGTAAAACCAATGGAGTTGGATCAGTGACAGTGGATGGACACACTTGTTTTTACATTCAGTGACTGATATCTTTTTGCTTAAAGTCACTTTTTCTCTGTTTTAATACAATGTAATTGTATTGTTTTTGGTTCAGTTTAACACTTTAGCAGCAAAATGATTGATGATTAATTAGATCTATAGATTGCCAGTGACCCAGATAATTGTCATTACATTTTGGGAAGGGTAGGTCAAAGTTCAATTTTTTTTTTTTTTTTTTTTTAAATCTTCCGATTTACTTGTGGACAAAATACATGCAAGGGGTGGGGTTTCTTGTGCTTGGCACCACTTGTTAACTTTGAATTTACTGAGTTTTTATGAGCATCTACATATGTGAAATATAGGAAAATGCATGATTTACACAAAAAAAAAAAGCGCAAAATGCAGAGGATAATGTCATGAAGAAAAAATGGTGACGAATCAGTTAAAGACAGAAATGGAGAAATTAACTTGAACTGCCACAAAAGTATCACTGGGTCTTTGCAGGTCAAACTTCATAAAGCTACTTAGTACTGAACAACACAGATGCTACATGTAAAGAAAAAAAGTCCAAACATCTCTCTACAAACTCCACTATCTAAAGTTTCAGAGCTTTGTGTGCTGCACTTTAAGCCACTTGTAAATGACTCATCTGAACACATGAGCTGACAGAGGGAAGCCACACGTATTGTTTAGTCTGTGTTTTGGTTTCCAGTTCTAATCTGATTCTGTTTGCACTGCAGCGCTCGCAGTGACTCACCTGGGCCTGTTACCTTCGGAAAGGTGTGTGTGAGTCTACTGTTTCATTGCTACTTTAGGCTATCCTAGTATTCTACTACTTCCCTCAAGGTGCGTCGACACACACATCCGATACACGGACGCTTCATCTCAGACGCACACATCGATTGTTTGCAGATATTAAAAGACGCTCTTCGCCAGTGGCCTGTTTCAGAGACATGTGGAGGCAGGCACAGCGTAGGAATTGGATCACCTCCTCTGGCTCTGACTTAGAAACTATGTTTTCCCTTCCACGCCTCTGGGAAAAATCTGAGATAAGGCAGCCAAGGTGAAGGATTCCTCTGAGGTCACTATAGTTTGCTGAGCTAAGACACTTTATATGTAAAACGCTTCCGAACAGCGTTAACGTAATTCTGTAAAAGACGTTACTTGTTGCGTCTGTTTAGGTGGAAGGGATGGGTAAAATGTTGGAGCTGATCCACAAATAACTGCAAAACCTGTTTTTGTTTTATTGCTCTTTTTTTTCTTATCTTAGAATGGTGAGTGCTACACTTTAAAAACAAAATGCAGATATTAGTCAGCGGTTTGTTTATGGTTTAATAACGTTCTGAAGGGAGTAAAAGACCAGACTGTTGTCCCTGTGATAATGGTCTGCACTCAAATTAATACTGATTTACAGAAATATAAAGAAGTTTAAACTGAGAAAATGCACCATCTTAATAAAAAACACTGGCTTCGTGGCAGCAACGCACCTCTAAAAGTTTGGAACAGGATCATGTTTAGCCTTTTGTTTTTTTAACAAAGATAAATATCCAGAATATTGTACTATTGTTGTCTAATATCAGATTCTAGCAGCTCAACAGTCCTGCATCTTTACTGTATTTTTTTTTATTTCATCTGCCAAATATTTTCAGTTAGTGAACAGTCTGGACCACAAACAGGCCAGTGCAGGACCCAGACTCTTCTACTGCTGCTCTACCATGTGCTGTTGTAACAGATGTAATATGTGTGAGCAAATGAATAATGGATTCACTGTACGTGCTTTGAGTATGCATTCATAGAAAAGCGCAATATTAATCTAATTTATTATTATTAGTCATTGTTTTGTTGAAATATGAAAGGACTTCCCTGAAAAAGATATTGTCTGAATGGAGCATAATTGATCTAAAACCTGTACGTCCCTTTCAGCATTGACGGTGCTTCTCCAGATGTCTAGATGCAGATTTTTGAACTGACCGTGAATAATAATAATAATTATAATCATCATAATAATAATAATCCATGCAGTGACTTCCATTACAGAGTTATGTCTGGTTTTAATGCAGTGCTGCTTGAGGACATGAAGATGATAGATGTCCAATATTGATTTTTCAGGCTAGTGTACGTTCTTTGTTTAATCCATAAAGACTCAGTGCTACTTTTGTGTTGGTTCCCAAATAAATATATCATGAACTGAACATAAACGAAGTGTCTAGAACCACTGTCACTGATCCAACTCCATGGGTTTTACTGGTGAATCAATGTTGTAGAAGATGACTGTTTCCACGGTAACTACGGAGCCTCTGAACGTCCAAATGGGTCATATCTGATGACCATGAAAAGACGACGAACTGTATTTTACACCAGTTGTTTACATATGTTGATGGGATTAGTGGCTTTAAAGTTCTTACACATTTTAGATCAGTAGCTGGTTTTGATCACTGGTGTCTATTTGGTGAAATCCCCATCGGTATTCAAAGACTAACCTGTTTCACAGAACACACAGACTTCTCCATATTCTAGGAATGGTGTAATTATTTTTTTTTACTGTAGATGATGAGCAAATCCACCTTGACAGTTTTATGAGGACTATTGTTCCATCGTTTATAGACACAGTTTTTTTTTTGTTGTTGTTTTTTTTTTTTTTTTGCAGCCTGATGAATCTCCTCTCAACATTTACGAGCCTCTGCCTCTGGAAGATGCTATTTTTATACTTAATCATGTTGTTGACTTATTCCCAGTAAACACAATTGGTTGTAAAATGTTCCTCCAGATGTTCTTTTTTAGCACCACTTACTTTTCCAGCCTTGTTTTGCTCTTTTTACAACATTTGTGGTCATCTGGTTCTAAATTATGATAGTTTTTTTTTTTTCTTCGTTTTGTCTGTTTAAACATTGGATGTTTTCTATCATCTACTGTGAATAAAATACAGGTTTGTGAGAGCTGCACATTGTTGCATTCTGTTTTCATTTACATTTTTCATACTTTTTTGAAATTATACTATTACAGTTATTCATGTATTGAGTCACAGAAGCGTATAGATAATACAATGATGATGTCCTTTTTCCGGTTGAATTTGCGTGCACTTCTACAGAACCTCCACAGATTCAGTGAATGCCCTTCGGTGCATTTATCACACTTCAACCTGCAGCCACACATCCAATCCCAGCTGCAAAAACACTGGAATGTTTTGCACAAATCAGTCGTCACTGAAGGATTTCTTGTAAAACTCTGAAGCTCCTGAATGTGAGACCCTCCATGTCTCCTGGGGCTGTTTTTTACATATGAAAACTTTTTTTTTCTCTCTCTCTCTCTCTCTCTAAGATTCGTCCAAAGCCAGTGTGGGCTTATGTAAATCACATAATAGGTGTTTTGGTGAGATAAACGGCAGCATTATCTGGTCTTGCCATAGTGTAATTAGTAGTTAATGTGCAGCCCAGGACTGGTCTCCTCAGTGCTGCCTCCCTCTGAGATCAGGTCCTCCAGCTGCCGCCGGCTCCGGGTGAAAGGACCCGATCTGAAAATGAAAGGACAGTGGCTTCGAGAAGGGGCTGTAAATGAAGGGGGGTGGGGCTCTGGAGTCGTGTCCTGTTGTTCACCTTTGAGAGGAGGAGTGGGGCAGTATCAGTATTGATAGGAGCTGGGTGAAGGCTTTGTGTTGGATGCCATATGCTCCTCTGTGGGTCAACAAAAGGCAAACGCAGCCACACACGCCAACCACACACACAATCGAACCTCGTCTTTGAAGTGGCGACACTGACCGATACGTGCCCCATTGGCTGAAACCTCATCCACTTTAACCCTGGAGGCATGTGAGGGTCTCTAAACACTCAGACACACATGTTCACATATATTTGCCAGCTTTTCTTTTACATCGATGTGTGTTTAGGCTTCACTTCTGGGCTCCAAAGGCTCATATATAATCTAGTTTTAATAAACAGTACTGTGCAAAAGTCGCTGGTCAATCTTAGGTATTCATGAACCTACAACAGAATGTTTGCTGGTTCTTAAACAAGCTGAAAACCATTTCCACACCTCCACGCAGCTGCAGTGGCAGGAGGCAATGAAGCCATTTCCATGTTTGTTGCCGCTGCGGCCATAATGCAGTTGCGTGGAGCTCCACTTCCCACAGTGCACGTCGCCACAAATTTCCAAAAATGCCCGAATGACCAACCGGCTCTGTTTGTAAACAGACAGTTTATGGTGGAGCACACTGAAGAGATTCAGGTGAGTAATCATGGAAAGACTTACGGATTTGTGATACTTAGGCTATGACTCAGGTTTTACAGATTTGATGAAAAATTGGTGATAAATTATCCGCAGCTTTAAGTGAAACTCAGACGAAAAGCATTAGGTGTAAAAGATGTAAGAAAGTGAAATACGACAAGATCATGATGAAAACTCTGGAAAGCATGCAAGAAGGTAAAAATGACAACACAACAGGATTATGGAGCAGAATTATAGGGGAACAACTACTATTCAAATAGCCATCCTATTTTTTTTACTTCAAAAAAAGGCAATAAGAATTATTACTAAAGCAGATTTTTATGCACCAACAAACTCTATTTTTGCAGAGCTACATTTACTGAAAATACATGATCCTGTTGACCTTAATACAGTGGTAGTGATGGACAAGGCACACAGTAATCTTCTCCCTCCTTCCATCTGGGAGATGTTTGAATGTAGGAAAAGTCAGTCTAGCCTCAGAGGAACCAGCATTAAAAAAAAAAAAAAAAAAAAAAAGCTAAGGCAAGAACAAATAAAAAACAGTAGATGTGTTTCTGTTAGAGGGGTTAACCCTAACCCTAACCCTGGAAGATGCATTAAAACAGTCTAAAACAATGAAAACCTCTAAAAAGATGCACAAATTAACTCGTATTCAAAAATATAGCCTAGAGCTCAGGATTAACTAAAGAAATGACCGGTTCAAAAGACTAGGATCAGTATTGGTAGTTGAAATAAGGACATGATTTACCTGAATTCAAATCAAATATGTACTGTTGTATATTTAGCAATGATTACATTGGAATTTTATTTGTTTGTTTTCTTGTGGAAACATTATATTAAATGTAAATAGGGTTAGGCAAAGTAAGTCTTACTTCAGCCTAAATCCTTTCAGTTGCATTGTGTGTGGAACAATAGATATGTTGTTTTTGTTGTTAAAAGTAATTCATGACTGAATAACCTACTACTACTACTACCACTATAAAAACAGTGTAAAAGACACAAGACATTTAAAGGAGTGATATTTAGCTTTTTTTAATGGAATTCTTCATTTTCCAGCCTTTCCCTGTGCTCTCCATAAACTGTAAATGCTCTGCTTGGGTCTGAATTCTTCATTCATTCAACTCCACAGCTCCATCTTCAACCCTGTTTCTGAGTAATGACACCAGAAAGGTCATTTTGAGCGCTGGCCCTTTAAATGCACATGACCCCGCCCCCTCCAGGTTGTTGATCGTGCTTTCTGTCCCATTCAGCCACTTGTGTTCGTTAATACAACCAACAACTGAACATTTTAGGTAACTGACTCGAAGTTTGGACATATTTTCAGTATGGACTCCAACCGCTGCTGCTGACAAGTATTTCATACTCGGAGAAATGTTCGTTAGAAGTCTTGACCTTATATGTGCAAATGTCATGACGTAACTAGTTGTAAACGTAACAAATTAAGAAGAAATTAAAAGAGGTTGTAGAAATCCACTCGATGACTGCCAAAATGCATCTAAAGATAGCTTTGCAGCCCCTGGAGGGTTCAAATTCAAACTGTATGAACTATTTGGTTCATTTATTTGTGTATTTTGACCCTAAGACTAAAACAAGTGAGTTTAGATAAATATGAGCCCTTTAAAAATAAGACTCTAGACAGTAGAGAAGTCAGTGAAGAGTAGATTCATGGTAATTAATGATATATTTTTGTAATTTTAGGCCCCGCTGGGAACCACTGATCTGCAATAAAATACTGTAACTAACTTATATGGAACGAAACTGTTGAGAACAGAGGACTGTGGGAATGAAAATCACTGCAGCAGGTGATTTCACATGTGTTTTCTGAGTCCGCTTCATGTTAAATCAGTGTCGACTCTACAGGTGTTTACCTGAGGTGGAAGTTCTAGGCTGAGTATTATTGTTCAGCAGACCATACATTCTCCTACTTCTATTAGAAAGTCAACAAACATTATTCACAGTCATGTATTCAGCTGAGGATGTAATCCTTTATTTTGTGGTCGAACAAACAGGCTATTGTCGGAGAAATGTAAACTCTGAGTGCTTTGCTGATCTCACTACTCTGTGTGTTCAGGTGCGGATATCGAAAGTATCTGGAGTGGGACAATCACTGACCTACATCTGACAAACCTGCAGCTCTGAAAGGCCAAGACATGTAAAATAAGAAAAGAAGATAAGGAAAGGGACAACAGAGGCAGCACCAGAGGAGATGTTTTGATGAAGAGACCTAATGGTATGTGATTTTGGTTTAACAATAGTCACATTTATCCTTTCGTTTTCATTTCTGCAGTGAAAAAATGATCTGCGTGCACATTTTCGCAAGAATCTAAGAAACAAGGTCAGCAAAAATCCTCCTTGTCGCAGGCTTTTTAAATCATAAGCACAATTTCCCACTGACTTCAGGATGAATCAGCTGGTTTCCATCTTCATCAGTCAACCTGACATGTTCCCCTTCAGACAAACATTTGTAAGCTGTCAAACTGTTAAAGGGTTCACTCAAACTTCTGTCATTTCTGATTTATGGCTCTTTTGTGACCCTCCTCATCTTCCTCAGCTCTGTTTTCTGCTCTGAGTTTCAGTCCTGGTGAGAAAAAAAACAAAAACAAACTTAGTCAAACTTGAACTGGGAACTAATTGGTTAACTCAGAGGTTTAGGGAAAAAAATGGTCAAAATGGTACAGACTGTCACACTGCAGAAAAGAAATAAAAAAATGTGCACAAAAAAGTAAAACAAATTGTAAAATAATGAAATTATAGGACAAAATTGGAAAAAAAAAAAACAAAACAAAAAAAAAACTGCAAAACATTGACAACACAAATTGGGGAAAAACTGAAAACAAAATTTGAAATAAATGAAAAACACAAAAAATTAAAATAAAAAAAGAAAACATTGAAAATAAAAAATGAAAAAAGAAAACAAAACAAAGCTGAAGAAAATTTCAAAAATAAAGTCGAAATAAATTTTTAAAAATTTAACAAGTCTGACCGTTTTTATTGTCAGTCGTGATTTTAATCTGAAAAGTAATCTCAGTTTAATAAAATACATCTAATTTTGTCCCAGTGACGTATTCTGGGGCGCTGATAAGGGGGTGTAAACATGAAAAATTTATGGGGCCCGGCATTTGTTGGGGGCCCACAGAGCAGAGGGGGGGGTCCAGTGGATACGAGCTAGAAGCTGTGAAAATGTCCTGTAAGATCCACTGGATAATAGAGGCATAAACGTCAGGAATCGGACGTTGAAAGCATGTTAAGTGTCCGTTTCGTTTTCACGCTAGCGGAAGTGACGTTATGTGCGGACTGCCCACTTCCCCGACTCCGACAGATGGGCAAGATACTGAGTTTTCTGAAAGGGCCCACAACGTTTAGCTTTCACGGGGCCCACAGTTGGTAGCTGCGCCCCTGGACGTATTCATGCTAATATTGACCTAAAGTTACCAACTAAAATAATGGTGTGCAAAACATCGGAGTAAGAGGCCTGTTTTCATTATTTCAGGCTATTTGCACAACTTCCCAGTGTAAGAAAAGAAAGTTTATCTCAAATAAATACAACTTTAACTTAAATTTCCACTTGTACAAAAGCCGTGGTCCCTCATAGTTTTTAGCATCGGTGGACGAACATTCCATAATCACTTTTCAGGATGTTGTAATGGGAAGTTTGTGACAGTACAAGAGACTTCTGTTTTCAGGCGGTAGAAAATCTACCTTACAACACAGTTTTTGTCAAATCCACGGCACAAGGACCTCAGATCCTGAATAAAATCAAGTGAGGTAGACCAGACTGACTCCAGCCCCCCCAACCCCCGTGACCCTCCCAGGATTAAGCGATTCAGGAAATGAATCAATGGATGTTTTTTTTTTTTTTTCTGACAGGCAGCTCCACTGTAGTTGTGGTTAATAATAACTCACCTCTGAGGCCTCGGGCTCCCATAGCTCCGCCCCTTCTGTCCAAATATGGTGACTTCTGGCTCCGAAAAGCCAACCTGGTGACGGCCAAATTGCAAACTGCTGTTAAAACCGGAGACGCCGACGGCTGACGTCACTGTTCCTGCTTCCTTTAATTATACACGTTCTTTGAGCGAATCACAGGCGTTTTCAGACAGATAGGAGATTAAAGATATACGAGTGACAGCTTTAAATACAGATAACTGATCAGACACAACACGGACATGATTGTACTGCTGTTAGTTTTTGGGTTTTTTACTAAGAGATGAGGAATGTGTGTATTTTCAGATTCTGACATTTTCCCCTCTGGTTTCAAGTCTTGCACCTTTAAATTCTTTCATTTTTCACCACTTCTTTCGTAGTTTTAATAAATCCAGACAAGTTTTCTTAATACAACACTTTTTTTTCCTGTTCCTGAATGTTTGGCTTCTGTCTTGTGGGGCTATTTTTGCAAAAATGGTCCCTTCGCTGCAAAAAACAAAACAAAAACAAACAAACAGTTCTTACACATTAATATACAGTATATGTACGCCTGCAGTGAACAGTGCTTATAATGTGCTGGGAAGTTTTATGGTTAAACTCAAAGGGTTGAACAAAAACCAAAAAAAAAAAAAAGAAAAGAAAAGATATGGCCTGTCACACTGCAAAAAAAAAAATAACAACAAAAAATGATTTAAAACAAAACTGAAAAGCAATGAAATTATCTTAAAAAAATTATAACAAAAACTGAAAAAACTTGAATTTCCAAATGTTTGGTTTCTTTCTAGTATATTATTATATATGTAAGCCTGCAGTGAACAGTTCTTTAAATCTGTACAAGCGTTAACGGCATTTTTATTTTAGTTTTACATGTAGTAATTAAGATATTTATACTTTTCAGACACATTGCTGTTAAGTTTTACAGTCTACCTGCTGTTCATTTTCCAATTAGTTACATTTACGCAAGAAATATTCAGAGGCAGAATTCCAACTGGACTATGAAGCTTCACCTCTTCTCCAACTTACTTCCCATTTTCAGTGGATGAGCAGTGACGTCTCATCGAATCCATCACACTTGTAAAGTTGCTTTCAAACTCCCAAATATTTGTGCTTTCTTCCTTTAAACTGCGGTTGTAGGTGCCCAGGCTCTTCCACACTCATCAGATGAGAATGAAAACATCCTGACGGTGACAAACCTGGACATTATTCAGCTCAAAGTTCAGACGGTACTGGTGTGAGGAGGGGGTAACGCGTCACAAAAGTAACGCGCTACCACGTAATAATGGAATATTTTCAGTGTAATTTTTGCATTTCACAAGTTCATCCCACCGGACCCTTAGGGGGGCTGGATTTGGACCCCAGACGGCATGTTTGACATCCCTTTCGTAGACTTACTGAGCTATCTGTCCACATGTACTTCGGGGTGTAAATGTATGTGTTCCATCTCTTGTACGGGGGGGGGGCATTCGCCAAAAAGTAATATTGTAAAGTAAGGAATTCTTTTTAAATAACAGTAACAAGTAATCTGTAATGTATTAGAGTTTGGAAGTAACTTGCTCAACACCGGTGGAGGACAGCAACCTCAGTAAAGTGTCCAGACAGTGCAGACTTTTTGTCTAATGAGCCTCTAAGTGTCCAGATGGTCAGACTTACTTGAATGACCTTTCATTCAGTTTGTTGTAGATCATAAAACGTGCACATTGTGGAGCTCCTCAGACATCTGTCAGCTTAGAAACCAGTCCTTTCACTGTGCGTGTGTGTGTGTGTGTTATGAGGTTTTGTGTGAACATAAACACCCCTCACGTGGATCCCAAACACCGCAGGTCACTCTAATCATGCGAGCTGTGATAGATGTGGAATAAGTCAACATGAGCTCTGACATGAAGAATGAGGTTGGAGGGCAAACGGGCGCGATTTCAGCGCTCGTGTGATTTATGTGTGTCACATTGTAAACAGCACTTTCAGAGTTTGACAATGCAAACATTTCCTCATTCCTGAGATATCGAAGGAGTAGCGGCCCACCTTTGAGCGGTCCCACCTGTGCACAAGGTCAAAGGTCAGACAAATGCATTCAGTCGCCGACCGCTCACACACTCAGGTGCTTGTGCACGTGCACGGAAGAGTTACCAACAACATTCCTGAGAGCCGGTGAAGAGCCTGGATGAAGGTTAGATGAGGCGTGTACGTACAAGCAGAGGGGTGGGACGGTGCACACCGACGCATCCCTGCATGTGTGGAAGACTTCACCGGACTTTAGCGGAATGCTGCTGCACCAACAACAAGGCTAATAGAATCCAAGTATATTATATGGACAAAAGTATGTGGACAGGTTGAATTCAGGTGTTTCTTTTCTAACACGGGTCTGAGATGCAAAACAATAATGACAAATGCCATAAAATAGTTTTATATTATGATCAACACCATTGGTTAGTTTGGTTTAAATTGTTATCTTTGCCTCAAAAATGCATCAGAGATTGTTTTCATAAAATTTTTCTCAACATTGATTTAAATTTTATCCACGACTATGACTTTAAATGTTCTACCCCTAAATGCTCATGTTTATAGGTTTATAAAATATATGGCCAAAAATACGGGGACACATCATGACTACAGCTATAAGACATCCTGTTCATGCTGATTTGAGATAAAAACATCAATATTTCCTTAAAGTTCAACGCAGTGTTCTTCAACCTTGGGGTCGGGACCCCATGTGAGGTCGCCTGGAATTCAAAGGGAGTCGCCTGAAATTTCTAGTAATTGATAAATAAAAAAACAATGAAAAAAAATGTACTAAGAAAAATATATGGGGAGTAGACAATCACAATATATAAGACATGACAAACTGTGAAGCTGAAACTGAAGCACTGGTACTGTTTATCTGTCAAATGTTCAAACTGAAGCACTGTGGTACTGTTTA
>JAPQRP010000024.1:40293484-40305030 GCA_037367295.1 Apogon hyalosoma | reverse complement strand
AAAAAAATCTGCCAATGGAACAAATGAAAATTATGTTGGTAAGATTTCTTGAAATCAGATTTTCCAGATCTGTTGTCTATAAATCAGTTCTTATGTCTCACTGAAAAGTTACTCTTTAAATGATTCTGTCTTATTTTAAGTGTGATGCGATATTTGGACTAGAAATGAGAAGGTAAGATTTTAAATTTTTCCAGTATTTAATTTAATTTAATTTAAGGAGTGTGTTAGGTGAAAAGGATAGGTAAAAAACAAGCTTTTGTTTCTAGCCTATTCCTTTTTTTGTTTCTTGTGTTTCTTGTGGCTGTTGTACTGTGTTTGGCAATTAATGTACAAACCAAAAATAAATCATTCATTCATACAGTCATTGTACACTTACAAAACATTGGTCCTGTATGTTTCTACAAAGACCAACACACGTGCTCTACAGAACGGCACAGGAAGAGACAGATGCTTGTCACTTAAAACTGATCTGTGCTACAAACACGAAACAATAAGGACAGACTCAGAGAAACCACTGATATTCATGGTATTTTTGTTTGGCATGGAGCTTTGCCTTTGGGTTATTATTATGAAACTGGTTTATGTTTGCTATACATCTGTGGTGCACCAGACAATATTCTAACACGACATGAAGAAATGGAAGCTTTGACAGTGTTACAAGTGGCCCTGGTGTCATCTTTCCATGTGAAATATATCCATACTTTGGAGCGTTTCTGCCTCGACACCATGTTGGCTACTTTCTAAACCAGAACAATGCAGCGTACGTGTGACGTAATCATGCATGCACAACGAAGGCAGAATCGTTAAGCAGGCAGGCAAATGATTCCAAGGAATTGAGCTATCTGGAACGGTTCTCAAAAAGAACCGGTTCTCTATTCCCATCCTTACTTAAGACTGCAGCTGACTGAAGCAGGCTCCCAAGTGGGTATATTGGAAAAGTCTCAAATCTGTGGAAAGAGGCACAAATTGTCTAACATATTTGTTAAAAGTGAGTCAGCTCTCACCTCACTGTTAAACATGCATCATCAGTCTCCAGTGGGACGATGGCTTTTGGCATACTGAACTGTATATTAACAAAACTGTTAAAATGACTCAATTAATGTGTGTGTTTTGGAAACAACTCATGATAATAACCATTTGTGGACTGGATTTAACTTTAATCCTGAATTTGGCAGCCGTTGTCTAACCGGGCCTGTTGTGTGAGATTTATTATTTTTGTAGATTTATTTCATTTTTAAATATTGTGCAGGGTCACCCCTTTAAAGCCTGTTCAGTTGACAGCAGCAAAGTAAATAGAAAAGACTTATTGAATTGATCGAATGACAGTTCGATCAGTGATACATGATAGAACGAAATACAGTTGCCCAGGTCTCTATTCAGTTTTTTTTACCAAGACATCTGGAAATTATGGTCTGGAAAAAGTATGGAATTTTGAAATTTCAAATGTGTAGGAACCCTGTTGAAGTGTCGTGATTCTGGACATAATCATCTTCTCTGTTTGCTTCCTCTCAGACTCATAGCCAGGGAGATGGCTCGTATCCACGCCATCCACGCACACAATGGCTGCATCCCCAAACCCAACCTCTGGATAAAGATGCGTAAATACTTCTCCCTGGTGGCTACGGAATTCACTGACCAAGCCTCCAACGTCAGGTAAGAAGAGTTCAACTACCTCTGAGCAGTTCATGTTGATAATGATGCAAATGGCTCGCTGAGCGTAGCCTGATTTGCCTGCAGAATGTATTTTATTTTTTATCAGGACGGAGGGTCTGATAACATCCAGAAGCATTTAGTGAAATTTATCCTCCGCAGTTTTCTAGGTATGGGAAGTGTTTTATCTAACATGTAAAATAGTATTAATTCACTCCACTTTGAAGTCTTATCTCAGAGGAAACTTTCCACATGGTTTACAGTACATAGTACATTTTGTTTTGAAATAAAACTGCTCATATACTGATCAACCATAACATTCTGACCACAGACAGGCAACGTGGCATTAGCCTAACTTTGATTTTCTTAGCACGGTGGAGCCTATCAGTAGTCGCTTTTCCACTGGACATATGCACAAAACTTTACCGATATTTGCAAAATGTCAAAAAAATAGAAGCACGTAATGTCGGTTTTGCCATGAAATCACAAGTGTGATGATTTGTTTACTTATTATTGCAAGATGACACGAGAAGTCATTCCATAAATATGCCGACAAATGTAAATATCGTGTTGACTTACAGATATATTCATTATTATTATATAGTACCCCTCTATCCCATACTGAATTAAATAATGACTTGCTTAGTTTAATCAAATTCTCCCTTTGTGCAGTAATCTACACCTGGCTTTTTTGCCTCTGTCCATAATAATATACATTATATAGACTAAATGTCATCTAAAATGAACCTTTATGTACAACATAGTATAGCAAACTATTACACGATCAAAAACAATTTATTTTAGCAAAAAAAAAAAAAAAGTCTCTGTTTTGAATGTCTGGGGTCGCCAGAAATTTGTAATGTTAAAATGGGGTCACAAGTAAAAAAAGGTTGAGAACCACTGCTGTAACTTATGACAAACTGTCTTTCACATGTTGGAGGGCGACACATTTCTGTCTTGCTAAAATCTATTTAAAAGTCTTCTGTGGCATTAGACAGACTACACCTCTAACCACAAACTATTCTGATGCCTCTAATGTTAATAAATATATTTTAGGGAATTTTATTGAAAATAAAAGTACTCCCTGTAGCTCCTGCTGAAGACAATCTAGTTTGCATCTTGGTGCTTTGGACCAGACTGAGGTACTCTGTTTAGAACCTGGACAGCCGCCTGCTCATAGCTAGTACAGTTTCTTCTGATAATTAGATTGATGATTGGATTAAGTCAGCATGTGGTTTATATAACAGTAACGGTAATAGCCGGCTGGATTAGGGAGTCTGAGGCATGCAGCGGACCGGCAGCTGTTTGCTGAGCTCATCTTATCCGGTCACTTCATCGTCTTCCTTGGTGACACAGACAGTCAGAGTGACCTCGTACTCGACAGCAGACACTTAAAGCTCAGACTGGAGCGCAGAAGTCGCATGAGCATTAGTCTGCCGCTTCAAAGTTCAAGAGTCCTTTAGAATAGTTTCTTTTTCTGCATAAATAAGTTAAAAATCAATCATATTTTCCTAAGACTGAAAGTAAACTTGTTAAACAAAAGAGAGAAATACATTGAGCTTAATTACAATAAATAATAAATACAATAAACTTAATAATTTATTTATTGCAGAAAATGATCTAACCTTAAAAGTTTAGCATACCTACTGTGTAGCATTAGCAACTTTTTTAAAGAGATGTCAGAGTTTAGAATTTAAATCATTTGGAAGATAATCAGACTTAAACAGGGTTCCCACGCATCCTGGAAAACGTGGAAAATGATTGACCAATTTTCCAGTCATGGAAAACATATGGAAAATGAGAAAACGGGTCAAATGTCCTGGAAACGGTTAAGTTATCCTGGAAAATGATTTATCCTCCCCCTGCCTTGTGACCTTGTGTGCCTAAACTGAGATGAAACAAAGGAGATAATTTTTCAGTGATTTAATGAAAATATAAAAATATTTTTAGAGGAAGTGCAGGAGTAAAAGTAAGAGAGAAGAGAAAGTTGAGTTTGGAATTGTCCAGTTGAACACTATAACTAGTTTTTCATGCTAATGACGTGCTACACTGTAATATGTGTTGCGTTATTCTGTGATACATTTATCATAATTGTTTTTCATAGATAAATTATAGCCATAGCATGCACATCAAATGTCTGAGTAATAAACATAGAAACAATCAGGGTAAATGCAAGTTACAGCTGTAGAAAAGAACACTTCCAAAGAATGAGGAGGACAGGGGAATGGAGTAGTGTATGACGTGATAACTTGTCTCTGTAGTGGCTGAAAATGTCCTGGAAAAGTCCTGGGAAATAAGTTCAGGGAAAGAGTGAGAACCCTGTTAAATAATAAAAGTACAATATTTAAGAAAATATACGTTTATAAAGTCTTGATGCAGAAGGAAATTGTGTCAAAGTTTTCAGTCTGATTTAGACAGGTATATCTGCTCTAAATCTGGAAATGAGGCTGCAGGGAGAGTTTTATTTTTATTATTTTTTTTTTATTATTTCAAATATCAAAAACAAGAAAAAACGGAGAAATAAAAAACATTTGAAAAAGGAGCGGGATGAAGTACAACTTATATTCTCCCGCCCCCTCATGCCATCTTGTTCTACTGATCCCAGTCCCAAGTCCCATGTCAGTTCCTTAAAGTACCTTAACAAATCTTACACGTCAGAATAAATTCTAAACAATCCTGCACAAAACGCAAAAAAACATTATACATATCAAAATAAACTCTGTCCACTTCATAGCCATATTACGCATACATAGACTTCACTTTAAAAATAAGTAAATCCAAAAGGACACTCTAATATATGGAAATAAATTAACCAAAAAAGAAAACTAATATCACACAAATGTACAGCAATTTCACTGTGACTCTTCCACAACACTCAATGTCCGAAAAGGAACAGGAAGAAGAGTCAACACCGACATGGAGGCAGGTGCAACTCTCCAAGGAGAGGGTGTGTGAGAGGATTCCCTGAGTGCTTCACCGGCGTCGTCCCAGGCTTCCCTTTGTCTCCTGCTACCGGGACGACCGGATTAAGCCCCATAAGCCCATTACCGTTAGCGCTGGGGTCTCTGCCCAGCACAGCAGTCTGACTTAACCCTTTACCTGCTCAGCGGTAACACAGTTTACACACACAGGTTGAAGTCACATCTGCAACTGATCTCGCCGGCTTTCGCAGGTCACACGCCGCTCAGCTCATTAAAGTTCAGTCGGCTTGCGTCATAATGCACCGAGATGGAGGCGAGCAAATATTTATCTGCAGGAGATTCACAAATGCCACGTTCAGCATTGTGTGTACAACAGTGGATGGATAAATCATAAAATTATTCATGCTTATAATGGGGCTGTTGCCATAGCGACTCGGGGGGAACACTGCGCCGCTGCTTTATTGTCCGCCGAGAACTTGTTTTTTTTTCCGAGTGCGTCCCCAGTTGCCAGCAGGCCGCTGCCCTTCTGAGCCCATGTGCTGTCTGTGCACGTCGGGCTCAAGTGTTTCCATGTCACGTACGCTCCAGTTTCGTGATGAAACCAACACAAGAAAAAATAAAAACGGCAAGTAAAGCCACACGTGGGGCCGGTGTTGTACGTGGGCCGCAGTGGGTTTAGTCGTCACAATAATCCATGAGAAGAATCTGAGAGAGTTTGACCTTTCTCCTCACTTTTTTTTCTTCTGTTTTTTTCTGTGTGTGCGGTCTCCGTCCAGAATCCAGCAGGAGGTGCCCAGTAAGGCGGTGCTGGAGCAGGAGATGGTGTGGATGAAAGAGCATCTGTCCACGCTGGGCTCCCCTGTGGTTCTCTGCCACAACGACCTGCTCTGCAAGAACATCATCCACAACAGCAAAGAGGGTACGTGCTCGACACTCGACCCTCTACTGCCTAAATGTGTTCACAGCTATAGAAAAAAAATATTTGCGTTGTTGCTGTTGGGCAGATCCTAAATTAAGTGGAGATTGGTAATTTGAAAATACAGGGTTCCACACATGTTTTTTTTGGCAGTGTACAAAATTATCCCAATATTGGAATAATATCAGTGAAGAATTTGCAAAAAATATTGGGATACGAACTACCAAGGACATGGTCTGTGCTATATTTGGGTCATTTAACAGGAGATGTACCAAATAAAGATAAATATTTGATTAAAATCCTCTTGGTAGCTTCTAAAAAAGCCATCACATGAAAATAGTGTAAAGAGGGGACCCCCACCCCCCACACACACACACCCTAAATAATTGGAGAGATATTATGGAAGAAAGTCACAACATGGAGAGACTTACTTATATCATAAGACTACAGCAAGCAACATGCGAAGATCGATGGAAAAAATGGACAATATACAAGATGACAACTGACACAATGTTGACTGTATTGTGAAATTTTCAAAAATGAAACAATAAAATATAAGTTTGAAAAAAAAAAAAAAAGAAAATACACGTTTTCTGCGGGGTCTTTAAAAGTCTTGAATTTACAAATCTGCATTTAATACCTTAAAGTCTTTAAAAGGTATTAAATTTGGTATGGTAGGTCTTAAGTTATGTTGCCATAAACTTGTTCAGTGTATTGTGTTTAAATGTGTCTGTTAAATGTCCAAACCGCAAAGACAGTTACATTATTCTACTCATTTCCACCAATATATATTGACATTAGGAACCAATTATGGCTAACTTTGCAACCCCAGGTGGCAAATAACTCAGAATTATGGGGATCAAGGCATTGGAGTAAATAAATACATTTTCCTAAATTTTAGGAAATTTTTGCCAGTTTGGCTGTGCAATGGGCTTTAAATTCTGTTCTAAGTAGTTTTTAAAAAGTCTTAAATTGAACTTATAGAAACCTGTAGGAACCCTGATATAGCCCCTATAATAATTATACTAACACAAATTAGGGACATTAGACATAATTGTCTTATTAATAATTAGACAAATCTTCCAGTGTTGGGTATGTAGATTATTTTTATTGATGCTGCCATTGATCAGTTATTCGAGTCGACAATCCAAACCGAATGAAATTCATGAAATTAATACCGCTGTTACAGAAACAGGGCATTAAAATTGATCAATGAACATTAGGGATCGTGGATAACCAGCTAAAAGAGTGGAGTACTGAGGAGAATTGGCAACTGGAGTCTACACGGGGTTAACGTGGGACACAACAAAAGAGTTATAATCAAAGAAATGAATCACAGGGTAGGGTTTTAAATTCTAGACCCCATTTATACCTGTTATTAAATGCCTCAGAAATTACACCCTCTTAGAGTGAACGGCACATTAGCCTTGTTAGCACCGTTAAAAACAACAAAGAGAGGTTATTAATTTTAATTACAGATTTCTTCAGGCCTTCAAGAGTCCCCTGGGTTTGCTTCACTAACCATACGCACCTATTTCGCACATCAGGATCTGATTAAAATTCAGGCAAAATGATGATTATGAGGACACTTGTTCCTACTCAGATCCTGACGTTTGATTGAAGCGTATGCAGCCTCATCAGCAGAGGTTATGACCTTACAGGGAAAACAGAGGGAACGTGTGATATGAGCCACAGTCCCCTTAAATCTGGCTTTATTTGTACACAACAAAAGCTTTTTTTTTTTCTGAAATGTCTCAGTCCATCATGTCAAGTAGGAAATTCACTTCATTTCTCTTCTTTTGGAGTCAGGTTATGGGTGGATGATGAGGCCAAAGTCTTCTATCACAGTAGCTGTAATTTTTATACATAGTAACCATTTTGTCAGTGTGACAAAAAAACATCTTGTTCTTTATTGCATTTGATGATTTACTTATTAAGTTCTGCATAAACAAGGAGAGTTGCCTCATGAGAAAACCACTTCAGTTAACGACACACAACACAAAGGCGTAAGACTAACATTCTTTCAAAATGGAAGCCTTAAAGTTCCAAATGAGAACGATAATGTCACATCTTAAAGGAATATTTACAGGGTTTCTGCAGGTCATTAAAAAGCATTAAAAGTCATTTTGTGAAAATTAAAGCCTTAAATGGCATTAAAAATCATTAAGTTCAATGTCCAGAGGCATTAAAAAATTAAATACACTTGATGGGGGAAAAAAAAAAAAAACATTGTTCACGATTTTTTTTTTTTAATATTATAAACATTTAATAATTTTGATCGGAAGTAAAGTGTGACGATTGACAGGCAGAACCCTTTAATGGGCTATTGCTTATGTCGGAAAAATGGGAAAAGGCAAGTTTCAGCAGAAGTGATTGGAGGAGGAACTATTCAGAACCTGGTTAAAGTCTGTCAATGATAAACCATCATAAAACTGTATCTGCAGTTGGACATGGGCATTAAATTAGTTTTAAAGGGCATTAAAAAGCATTAAATTAGATTTGCTGATACCTGCAGAAACCCTGATTTAGTGACTTCAGTCAGTGCAGTTATGAAAACCACACAAATAAATATATCATAAGGAAAATTATTTGACTTTTCCTACATACATTTGTTCATCTTTCATTTCAAAAAGCTGGAAAAGCAGTGCAAACAGTAGATATGATGTTTGTTCTTGAATATTTTCTTGCAGAACCAGTTTAAAAGGTTGTGCAAATCATGTGTAAATCCTTTTCTTTGTTTTTACATATGCATCATGTTGCATTTATTTGAGATAATGGTAATTATTTTAGATAATTGTAGTGATTCATCTGTTTTTAAAACAGGTAATCATCAGTACCCCACCTAAGGGGACACAAGGGGTAATGTTTTTGGTTCGGTTTGTTTCTTTTTTTGTTCACACTTCAGCAGCAAAAGTTATTGGTTGAATTCTTGCCAAATTGGGTTTATAGATTGCCAGTGACCCACAATAAATGTGATTACATTTTGGGAAAAGTAGGTCAAAGTTACAGTTTTTTCTGAATTTTCAAAATCTTTTTTTCCGTCGTTTACTTTTAATGGCCGGAATTTGTCTATGATGACATTAGGCAGTGGAGAACTAGTGCAGTTGTTTATTTTGGTCAGTTGTATTGTATGTTGGTCCAATTTTTCAGTACCAAGCTTTGTGTATTCATTCACTCATTCATTTATTCATTCATATCTACTGTGTTCATTTTTTTAATCAAAGCAAAGAAAAATCTATCTAATTTTAAATTTTCCAAAATTTTGCTCCAATAAATGTCTGCCATTCATAAGATGTACATGCATAGTTAAACTCTTATTAGACTTAAAGTACAGGGGAGGCACCAAGTCAACAATTACACAATAATATCATTAATTCTTATTATTTGTTTGACTAGTAATCATCAGCTCAGATTCTATATTTCAGCCCTAGTGGGAACATGCCCAGCGGCCCTGCAGTCCAAATCACATTACCTTCCAAGGCAGCTGGATTTGCGAGATCGGCAAGAATCCGGCCCTGATTTGCTGCATAGTCTGTTCTAATTACACAGTAGTGACACCAAGAGACAGCGATGGGAACGACCTCATTAAATCTTGACCAGCTGACACATTACTGCTGGTTTTTAGTCTGAATATAAACTGCATAAGTGTCTGTGTCTTCAGATGTACGGTAGATGAAATGATAAAGTCGTTTCTTAACTTAACTTAACTTAACTTAACTTAACTTAACTTACCTTCAGTGTTTGGAGACGACAGAGCTGTTGCTGAGCTTGTATTTTGTTTGTGACTTATTGTCGTATCCTGCAGGTCACGTTCGCTTCATTGACTACGAATACTCCAGTTACAACTACCAGGCGTTCGACATCGGCAACCACTTCAACGAGTTTGCAGGTTTGTTCAAATGAAGTGAAATGTGTGTTTTAGACCTGTGACACCCGTGCAGAGTTCGTTGTTAGTACATCAACCACAGCCATCAGACTAGGCAACAGTTCTCAGTAAACCCCCCATCACACCATGTGCACGTGGAATCATAATGCAAATATGTAAATATTATTTGATTTTAATTGTAGTTCTGTATTTATATACATACGAAATGTCTTATTTTTCTCTTTATATTTCATTTTCCACTTGTTAGTGGTTTTTCTACCTGTATTTTTTTCTGTACTTGTCGTTGTATGTTGCTGCTGTTAAGGGTGAAATTTCCCCAAGGTGGGATAAATAAAGTCTTGTCTTGTCTTATCTTGTCTTATCTTGTCTTGTCTTATCTTATCTTATCTTATCTTATCTTATCTTATCTTATCTTATCTTATCTTATCTTATCTTATCTTATCTTATCTTGTGCTTATGAGGAAACTCTTATTAGTCTTGTGTTTTAAATGCACTTTTTTGATTTTAATGTCTTTATTCTTTTTTAATGTAAGATTTTAATATAATTAATGTCTTTTATTCTGTCAATGTATTTTAGAATCACGGTTTTTTCTCTGATGATTTTAATACCTTATTTTCCCTTTTTTTATTTTAATGTTATTTCAATGTCTTTTTTTTCTTCTGTGATTTTTTTTTTTTTAATGCCTTTTATAAAGCACTTTGAGTTACCCTGTGTATGAATAGTGCTATACAAATGAACTGTTCTTAGCTTACCTTACCTTACCTTACCTTACCTTACCAACATATCTCTAACTGTGTTTGATCAGGTATGGCAGAGTTGGACTACGGGCTCTACCCGAGTCGGGACATGCAGATGGAGTGGCTCAGAGAGTATCTACAGGCCTACAAACTGTTCACCAAGAAAACAGAGGAGGTCAGCCTGCGGGAGCTGGAGACGCTCTACGTGCAGGTCAACAAGTTTGCTCTGGTGAGAAATTACACGTTAACCCGCACAGCCGCTGTATCTGTACAATAACATACACACCCTGCTCTGTCTCACATTACTTAACCTCATTTACGTTATCTCCATCAAGGCTTCTCACTTCTTCTGGGGCTTCTGGGCGCTCATCCAGGCCAAATACTCCACCATCGACTTCGACTTCCTTGGGTAGGTTTCCGTTTATGCGTCACGAGTCGGAGCTGGATGTCAGTGTGTGGCCCCCCCATGTAGGATATTACATAAGTAAAAGCTTTTGAGTGAAGGCAATCTGTCACTGTGGCTGAAAACAGTATCATGATAGACTGAAACTGAAAACTCCAAAAGGCTGCACGTCTCCCATTTCCTTTGTCCGTTTTCCTACCGTTTAGCGTTGCCCACACATGGACTCGCCCAGTCTGCCTCCCTCGGCTTTTCACACGGAGCTGTTCAGTTAAACCCGAGGAGGTCGGGTTCTGAAATGTGACCTAATGCCTCCGGCCCCACAGAGGAAGCCAGTAGATCTACAGCTGCGATTATGACGCGAAAAGTCAAAATGTTCATATCGGGATTGGTATGGGTGCTTGAAATCCTTGAAAATGCTTGAATTTCAATGTTGTGTTTTCAGGGTCTGAGAAGTGCTTGCAACGTATACTCTGTTAACAGTATTAACTCTGCCAGGTTAGATGCCAAGTCAAAGCTACTTACAGAGAGGTCATACATTTTGAAAAATAAAACTTATGTTATAAAAGAAAAGTCCCAGGTGTTCTCAGGTCGACTCCAGGTACATTTTTATCTCAGTCTTTGTCTCAGTGCGAGTGTGCCTGAAGAACGTCAAGTGGCTTCCCTTTTTTTGGATAAAACTTTATGTTCTCCTTTAATTGCTACACTTTTTTTCTGTTATGAAACATCATTTTAGATGTTTATAGCTTAATACAGTGGTTCCCAACCTTTTTTAGCTCGTGACCCCATTTTAACATAACAAATTTCTGGTGACCCCAGACATTCAAATGGAGACTTTTTTTTTTTTTTTTGCTAAAATTAATTTGTTTTTGATCATGTAACAGTTTGCTATACTATGTTGCAAATAAATGTCAATTTTAGACATTATTTGGTCAACATAATATATATTATGATGGACGGAGGCAGTAAAGCCAGGTGTAGATTACTGCACAAAGGGAGAATTAGATTTTCCTTGGTCAGGATATGTACAGTCAG
>JAPQRP010000024.1:40215002-40225545 GCA_037367295.1 Apogon hyalosoma | reverse complement strand
ATGTTGTAGAAGATGACGGTGTTTCCACGGTAACTACGGAGCCTCTGAACGTCCAAATGGGTCATATCTGATGACTACGAAAAGATGAAGAACTGTATTTTACACCAATTATTGACATGTATCGATAGGATTAGCGGATCAGCAGATGGTTTTGGTCACCGGTGGAGGTTCGGGTCTTTATGGGTTAATGGCTCTGTGTGTTTTCCAGAAAAGTACGTATAGGCCAAGTATCAACTCTATGTACAGCCTTTTGGTATTTCTGAGATTATAACAGAAAAGTCAAATAATTTCAATAAGAAACTGTGACATTTGAGAAAAGGTCTGAGTCATGTCTCACCAGGTGTGCACCTCTTATCGGTCAGAAGAGCTGCAGTAAATTAATAACAACAACTGGCATGGTCCTCTACAACTTAGCAGCGCAAAAAAAAAAAAAAAAAAAAACAGGAAGGAAAAACCTGCCACATTCTGCCAAATGCATAATAATGTTGTTGGTGCATTTCGACACAAAGCCACCTGTGTGCCAGGGGTTTAAACCTGCACAGGCTGCATGTGAATGTGTGCGTACTCAAACTCTGAATCATAAAAAATCCATTTCACACAGCTGATGGGAACTAAAAAGCCCTGTCGCCCATTAAATACAGCTGCGCTCAAACTCATTTGTTGCCACCTGCTTGACTAATGTTGACACGATATCACGCTCTGTTATTTATGTGCATGTGACTGTGCCAGAATCTTGTTGTTACATTCTAAACTCCCTAAACAATCATCTGTTTTGGGCTTCTGTTAAGAGATTATTCCACAGGTTTAAGATCTAAATACTCCTGCAGAGAAACGTCTTCTTTGCTAAGCGCTGAGGTAAAATATCAACTACCAGCAGCTTTAAACCCTCAAGGACTTGAATCAGCCTAATCCTGTCTGATTGCTATTTTCAGGTGTGGTTTTGTGGGCACTAAGGAAAGAATGAGGTTGGAGAGATGAAGGCAGATAGGTGGGAAACTGTTTAGCCGCCGCTGCAGCCGCCACCGCCGCTATCCGTGAGGGGTTGATTGTGTGATGGCGGGGGGTCGGGGGCCGGCAGCGGCTGCACACAGAGTTTTGTCCCACGCTGGAAGTTATTCCTGGGTCTCCCCTCCACGTTCCACAGAGGCTGGACTGTAGAGCTGCCACAGGTGGCTTTCACACGCCTTTGCACAGACTGCGAGAGTGTATGTATGTGTGTCACCCAATGCAGAGGTATGCACAGAATCTCAGCAACCCACGGAGCTGTTGACAGACAGGAATGCGCTAAGGTGCACTCGTGTACGTGTGTTTTACAAGCGACAAAGGATTTTTTTTTTTTGTTTTTTTCTTTTTAAACAATGCCTTTAGTGTCTTAGCTTGAACAATACAACCAGCCAAGGTTATCACGCCCCACATCAGTCTCATCTAGTTAAACACACACTTAGCCTATCTGCTGCGTGCACCCGAAAGGAACCTGACCTTGTGTATGTACAGCACGCATGTATGTGGCGCTTGCATGGCAGGATTTCAATAGCATCGCCTTCTTACGAGGATATCTGATTGAGGCCTGTTTTCCTACCACCTACTGCGGTGTTCAGCTTTTTATTGGCGCTCACCACATGCCACTAAAACAGACCTCAGTGCAGCTGTTGTGCTAAGCAAAGTAGAACAAAGAGACCAAAAACTGCCATTTGAGACTTCAGAGATTATTTTCTCACATTAAATATATATATATATATATATATAGCCCTGTGAAATACTGACTGTAGTGGTGAGTTTAAAACAAATAAGTGAACACAGCACCCCAGCAGGTGAGACCGATGTAGCTTTCAGTACAAATATGCTTCAGAATCAGCACCATTTGTTTAATACGCAAGGCATGACTTGGAAGATAATCACAGTGATTTCCCTGTTTCCGACCACTTAACATCAGCGGCGGTGCAGTACTTAAAGCTGCAGTGATAATTTCATTTTATTTTAACAATGGACTAAAAGATTTCGCAATGTGACAGTACCACTGGTGGGTGTGAACCAGGTGGGTGAGATTTATCAGCCAGCTCTGAAGCACTATAAAGCGTCTTCTTGCTTCACAAACGGCAAACCAGTTCTGCATCCAGTCGGAAACCCATAAACGCAACTTTGAATGTCAGTGTGAATAGGTAACGCTGGCTGAAATCAGTTCTCATAAGCTGTCCATGTGTTTCATACGCACACGTGCATTTCACTCGTCGCTGTCGTCATCTTGGTTTTTTTTTTTTTGTGGTGCCAGAAGTGACCACCGTACGCAGTTAAGTTTGACGTCATGGTGCCATAAAACTTGTTTCCAGGTCCAAACAGTTAATTACCGGTGGAGCTGGTATGCTTGTTTACTATAATGTCTTTCTTAGATGAGGCACCAGTCAGGGTTCACACTCAAGTCTTTCATTCAAATCAAATAAAGTTATTCATGTGATTTTTCCATAGTCTGTGTTTGACCTGCAGTAGATGGTGATTTTAATTAATTCTCATTAATTCTCACGTGTGTATTGTGTGTATATACTATAATGTCTGTATGTATTTACTATAACGTCTTTATGTATTTACTATAATGTCTTTCTTAAATGAGGCACCAGTCAGGGTTCACACTCTAGTCTTTCATTCAAATCAAATAAAAAGTTATTCGTGTGATTTTTCCATAGTCTGCGTTTGACCTGCAGTAGATGGTGATTTTAATTAATTCTCATTTGTGTTTTGACCTAAATCATTACTTTATTTACTTTCCCTGAACTGGACTGGACAGATAAAGGACTGACAAACAAAACACCAAATGTGAAGAAGTGAAACGCCTAATAACAGACTTACTGTTTATTAGGATAATCAGTAATGATCTGGTCAGGCAGAGGTCGAAGGAACTGATGTTAGCTAGCTAACATGCTAACGTTAGCTACCACCAAACTTTGTTTTTTTTCTCCTTTGATTAAGAGTTTTACCTTTACTTCAACTTCATTCTCGTCCTCTGCTCTTTATCATTGCATGTAAAGTGGCAGAATGACAACCGGTTGTGTTTTATGTTCTCAGGTACTGCCACAGATTGAATACAGAGGAACGAACAGACTCTCAGCTTAACCAGAAATAGAGGCCAGGTCCTGGACCTTCCGCTGTGCACCATGGGACCTCACTTGGAAAATAATCTGGATGCCTGTCAAAGGTGAGAAACTTTTTACCGTTTACCCTGTTTTGTGCTATCAGCTGCATATAGTGGTGTCAAGGGACGATTTGAGTCATGCATAATAATGGGTTAGATTTATGAAGTGCTATTAATGCATACTCCAAAGCACGTTCAATGGATCCATTATCTATTCACTCACACATTGTCGCTCTGGTGGTGGTAAACTACATATGTAGCCACAGCTGCCCTGGCGCAGACTGAGGGAAGCGTGGCTGCCAATTCGCGCCAACAGCCTGTTAGCGTGTTCTTTTGTTGGAAGCTCCAAGAATTAGTCCAGATTCTTTTCCGTCTCATTTTTATAAATTTACTAAATTTGACTTGATCTGACCACAAAGTACAACTCGGCTGAGGATCCACCCCACAGCGGAAAATGGATCCGGACATTCCAACACACATCAGTTTTATAATCCTTGTAAACTGAGCCCCAATCTATGGGCTGACCCCTTGTGGGCTAGGTGGGTTGGGTCACCAACAATGGGCCGCTGTCATCTGACTCTAAGTCAAGCAGATGTTTACTCCTATACTGACAGTGTTTTTATATCTTATCTCCTGTGGTTTTCAATCCTTTGTGGGCATGTGGAGGTAAAAGTGTGTCCTGTGTTCATAAATCTGTCAGTTTGGTGTGTTGAACAAGATGTGATCCGTACTATCCTAAGAACGGTACCACTAACTAGTGAAACAAAGGAATCCTAACTTACAACATTACTAAAAAGATTCAACTAAACACCTCAACTGTCTAGATTAAAATAATATTTCAATTCCCCCTTTTGACATGGATTTTATCGTGTCAGGCCCCTCCGACCATTCATACAGTGTGAGTAGCAGCACTAGAGGCAAGGGCGGCTGTGGCTCAGTTGGTAGAGCGGGTCGTCCAATGACCAAAGGATCGGTGGTTCGAATCCTGGCTCCGACTGTCCATATGTCGAAGTGTCCTTGGGCAAGACACTGAACCCTAAGCTGCTCCCAGTGGGGTCTCTCTCTCTCCAGCCACCTACTGGTGTGTGAATGTGTCGGTGAATGTGAGGAAACACTGTGAAGGTGCATAAAATGCGTTATATAAATTCAGTCCATTTACCAAGGAGGGTGAAGTGTCTTGCCCAAGGACATAACGGCACAAGACTAGGACAGAGTGGGATTCAAACCGCCGACCCTTCGATTATTGAGCCATGCATAGAAGCGTTTATCTCTATCGGCCATCTTTTACGACTCGCTACGGCAACCTCACTGTTATTTGAGTCAAATTATGTAAAAGTACAGAGACTTGACTTTACCTTCAAAGAGTATCTTTCTAGAGATCAGAAGTGATTTTGAGACTCAGTTTATTTATGTGTCTACTTTCGGTTTCTTACACAGCTGTGAGCCAAACATTTTGATCTAAAACTGGGGGAAACTGAGCGGTGGAGGGTAATCGCATCGCTGTAACAAGTCTTTTGTCCTAGCGAGGTTGCCATAGCGAGTTGTAAAAGATGCCCGACAGAGATAAATGCTTCTACGTATGCGCGACTCACATCGTCTGGAAACTCAAATCATCCCTTGACAATGACAACAATAAAAGTCATCAACAATTAACATGGGGATTAGCATTAACTTATACAAAAGCTAACACTAACTTACTGAAAGCTATGTGACTAAACCGGAAATGCTGTTAACATTGCCAGGTAATATCATCTATTACCGAATAAAGCGGCAAAGTCAACATCGCATAATACGTAAAACTTGTGTAACAGTTGTTAGCAGGCTAATGACAGCTAACACACCAATACAGAGTTAACAGTAACATTAGCTAACATAGCTAAGTTATGCTACCAGTCCAGGTTGTGCTTCATGAACAGGTAATTAAAGAAACATCCATGTCATTAAATCCTTTGCTGGTTTAATAAGTATAATTTATTACCCTCAACCACAGAAGAGCAGTCTCTCCGAAAAAGCATTTTTAATGAAGTAGAATTTCTAGCATTTCAAGCTAGCAGGTAGGTGAGCAAACTGCCGACCACAACAAACAACCAACAAGCCACACGACACACATCAGTCTTCTGTTAACTCTGAAATCTAAAATAATGTACAGAACTACTGGTCAGTGTATTTTAGGAATTAGGACTTTTTTTGTTCATTCTTGTCACGCTGCAACTAAACATAAAAATACAGCAGCTTTCAAAACAGAAATCGATAACGTCAACTTTTCCGAAGACATGCAATAGAACGTGACTCCTTAAAATTGCCGATAATTTTAGTTTAGCAGTCGCTGGTGAATTGGGAGTAAAAAGAAAAAAAAAAAGTCTGGACTTGCACTTGCATCAGTCAGCCTTGGTGGAAATCTGTGACAGACTTTAAGATGAGATGAAAACTATTTGCACAGGGTGAAGTTTTTTATGAGTCCTGAGTGTCTGAGTATCCCACTGACCGCAGTAATGGCCCTGCTCCTGAATGCACCGTGGTCCTGCTGCGAACACAACACTCCTGTGGCAGCAGAGAACAGGGCGATGGAGGATGACAGTGGATGGAGGGAACGAGATAAAAATCTGCTCCTCTCCTTTGAGCGCTGACAACAGTGAAACCGTACACTTCCCACGACACAAGAAACACTTCACACAAAACCTTCAGTTACCCAACAAGTTGTAACATGTAAAACCCCTCATTTGCCCCCAGGGGTATTGGCAATGTAAATCCCTCTGTTGTTCTCCCTTTCTTTTCCTTTTGTTTTTTCTCTCTTTGTTTCCTTATTCTTTCTCTCACTGTTTTTTTTTTCCTTCCTCCTGACAGAAGCAGCTTGTTGGGTTTATTTCGTCCTTGTCGCTTTCCAACTAGTGCCCGAGGCAGAATAGCAGGGTGTAGCACAATAGACGAGAGAGAAAGTGCCAGGAGCCAGTCTCAGTGGTTGAGAGCAGCAGGATGAAGTGTTAGACATCTAAAGAGGTTTTACTTGGTGATAAACAAATAAAGACATTCTCATTGTCAGCCCTGAGACTGACAGCTGTAATGGCAGAAGGTTCCCTGCAGGAACGCTTCAAAAACAGAAAACCACAACATGTCTCAGTCAGCTGGCTGCCTATAAACAAAATTAAAGAAGACAAGTGTAAAACATTTCACAGCCTGATCTTTGCATATTTCCATAACCAGTTTCATCACACTTTCAACATTTGCAGTAAATTTTCTCACTTTGTGTTTTTTTTTTTTTTTTTTTGGCTGTCGATGGTGCTTTGTGCCAACGGCAGAGCTCTTACAGTAAGTTTCAAACCTGCTGTGCAGTCGTGTTAAGACAAGTGCGAACCGATGTATAAACAAATGTTTGGGGAAATGTTTCACAGTTAGCAGTATTTGCTTAGGGATGATAAAACAATTCAGCATTCCATGCTGGTTAGTGCCTTTCTGCCCACAGGGCCTGGCTCGGGCTGATCACGGCAACAGCTTCCAGCAACTGACACATCAGTGAAAGCGACTGCATTTAATCTTAAATGTTTTTTTTTTTCCTTCTGACAAATATCTCTGTGACTCATCTGCCTCTTTTAACCTGCCTGTCTGGAGTCGCATCGATACAGAAAACATTTAAGTATAAAAACACTTTAGACTTGAAGGTTGTACGGTGCAGAAAGTAATCCATAACGTGCAAAACAGTGATTTCAACCTCAAATTTAAAGTTCAGAGAATGCTCTTTGCTACTGGATCGCTCCACGCACCTTCGGTTTTCTGTACTGACCTGTTAGTGACGAATGGATGTGAGTAGATCCACTCCCTGACTGGAACTGAGCTGCTGACACAAGTCATGGTGACTGACTCTCCCTCACCACTAACGCCTGTCTTTTCTACTCTTCTGTTACCTCTGACCTAACAAACCAACCACCCCCCCAAACACCTCCACCCCCACCATCTCTCCTCTCCTCTCCTCTCCTCTCCTCTCCTCTCCTCTCCTCTCCTCTCCTCTCCTCTCCTCTCCTCTCCTCTCCTCTCAAGAGGGGAAGTACAAAGAGCCTCTTCAGTCCCCGTCGTACAGCGGCTTCATTTGCATAATTAGTATGTTGTTACAGGTAACCCTCGCTGCAGTCCAGACAGATGTGATACTGATCGGACATCAACCCGTTAACAGGTGTGATAGTGGTTTGATAAGGGCATTCATTGCCTTTAGACACTTTCTAAAAAAGTCAGCTTTATAGTCCTCTATGAAGTCCTGAATATGTGACCTAACCTGGGGACAGATTAATGACGGGGGTGATGAAAAGGCCACGGGAGAAAACAAAGCGAGACAGGACTGGAAGACATTGTTGTCAGTGTTTCGTGTCATTCCTAAAGTTAAGGAGCGAGTTGTTGTGTATTTTAGCATCAAAATCTTCAATTTGCTACCAATTCTAAAAAGCGTCAGTAACTTAAAAGTCATGCATCTGGCACATCATCCTCAGATCCCTCCCCCTTTTGTTTTCCAGAACAGCAGCAGAGACCAAATGCCATATTTTAAGGACACAAATCAATCAATAATCACAGGGTTTCTGCAGGAATCAGCAAATCTAATGTAATGCTTTTTAATGCCACTTTAAACAAATGTAATGCCCACGTCCAACTGCACATACAATTTTATGTATAGTTTTATATGCACATTTACCGTCCACAGGCTTTAACCAGATTCTGAATAGTCCCTCCTCCGATCACTTCTGCTGAAACTTGCATTTTCCCATTTTTCTGACATTTCCTAATATTCCCTCCGCTCTTTCGCCACAGCACGAACACGCTCACAGCACGTTACATTCCAAGCATCCAATGTTGTGACTTCATGTATCGGCCATAAACAATAGACAATTTAACGGTTCCACCTGTCGATCATCGCACTATACTTCCGATCCAAATCATTAAATGTTTATATTATCAAAATAAATCGTGAATAACAATGATTTTTCCATCTAGTGCATTTAATTTTCTAATGCTTCTGGACATTGAATTTAACGCTTTTTAATGCCATTTAAGGCCTTCATTTTCACTAAATATATTTAATGTCTTTTGATGCTTTTTAATCACCTGCAGAAACCCTGAATCAAAAATAGGTGATTTTATTCAGTTTGTACTTGTTTGCTAAAACTGTTCAGAACAGGTTCTTAAAGTTGTAGCAAGTAACGTCAAAGAATCACAGTAAATTCTTTAATTGTTCATACATTGGGTCAAGAAAAGCTCAGTGCACTGCAACATAAGAAAACATGCGTAAATAGACAAAACATGTGTTTGTACGGTGTTTCTTTCTATTCCAAAGCGCATGTGTTGTCAAATGGATGATATTTGCATGTGTTTTCTCAACCTGCAGTGCGTTAAGCTCTCAGGGCAACCATATACAGGGTGTCCCAAAAAAACCTGACATGATTTGAAATGTCCATATCAGAGTGACTACATGGTCAGGAGAAATGATACTTAATAGGATTTATTTTGGACACAAAATGTTCTATTCTACAAATTTCAAACCAAAAATTCTGGGGGATGGTAATTTTATAATGTTCCAAAGTTCTTACAAATGTTCAATGTGTGCGCTGCTTGTGACGTGCGTTCACATTTGACTGAGTTTGTTCGTACTTCAATACACACAATGCCTTTTCTGCGGCAGTAAACGGCATGTCTATTCCTGAAAGCAGAACAATTAAAACGATAACACTTTTTTTGGGCAAAAAGAGCAAAGAAATTTTAAACAAATCATTAAGTGATAAAATGATGTTAATTTTTTTTTTTTTTGGGACACCCTGTATTTATTAAATTTATTAAAACTATTGTAAACAACTTGATGTATTGCATTTAAATAAAATCAGGTTGAATATGAAATTTCGTTAATATATTCTAAAATTATGCAAATAAGGGAATATGTTTAAGAAAATCACCAATTGCAAATACATTAGTTTAAATCATTTCTGTTAATTATATGCATTGAAATTTGATCATATTTGATCTTTTCACGTCACCTATTTAAAGTTTCATGTATTCTAAGACCCGCACGTTACACAAAACTGTTATATATTGTATCAAAAATGTTTAATGTATTAGAGCCTCTGACACCAAACTTGAACTATTTTAGTGGGAATAATAATTTTGCCATTTCCTTTTAACTGCAAAAATCTTTCCAGTGAAATATACTGTTTTATTTGTAACAGGATGCACGGCACAGTTTACATTGGTCACAAAAAATGCAGCTGCAGAATTTGATCACATTTCAATGACTTGTTCAGCCCGACCATCTCCATCTTAAAAAGCTGGGAGCAGTGTGTAAATGTGAGCGCACTGAAGAAACCATCAGTGACGGTAGCTGCACATACTGTACCGATGAAAGCAAAGTGTCTGGATAATGATGCTGGACACGAGGAAAAAAAAGATCCAACATCCAAACCTGACACGCAGCATGACAAGGTGACGTCTCCACTGTCTTCAAAACAACAAGTGGCACAAAGAGAGGAGAGGTGGCTCTGACAGCGGACGCCCTGATCCATCTATCAGCTAATTCAAAAGGCTGAAGCCGGTTCTTTTGATTAGTGTAAAGACCAAACACTGTGTTTATGTGTGAGGTCCAAAAAAAAAAAAACCCTCAAAGCTTCAATAACACCTTGTCCAGAGCTTAGTAGGTACAAATTAAAGCCTGCACACTCAGTGGAAACTATAACTGTCAATTTACACGGGGTACACACAGAAGGATTTTCTAAATCTGAGGAGATGTTTTATCTGTTACAGACCCCACACATGAAGAAGGAACGGAACAGTTTTGATGGTACTGTGTGTGGTGTGCTCCGATCATCTCAGCAGAGCACAACACACGCATAACGATTCTGTCCCACCACCGATCTAGAATCTAGTCCTCCAAGACGGAAATCTTGCGTGATCAAACGTGATCTGCACCGGACAAAATCTAAATCTTACCAAGTGTATTTTTCTCATTTCTAGTCCAAATATCTCATCACGCTTAAATCAGACAGAATCACCTATAGAGGAACTTTTCAGTGAGATATAAGAACTGATTTATAGACAACAAATCTGGAAAATCTGATTTCAAGAAATCTTACCAAGATCATTTTCACTTGTTCCACTGGCAGATTAAAAAGCAACTTACGATATTCAGTTCTTAAAGCTGCGTATGACTTTTGTCACCAATTTTTCATCATATCCATGAAACCCGAGTCATATCCTAAGTATCACAAATCCGTAAGTCTTTCCGTCATTACGCACCTGAATCTCTTCCCTCACGGTGAACAATTTCAAAGTGCACTCCACCTTAAACACTCCTTTTGTTGACAGAGCCAGTAGGTCACTCGGGCATTTTCGGAAATTTGTTGCGATTCCACTTCCACTTCCCACAGTGCACGTCGCAACAAATTTCCGAAAATG
>JAPQRP010000024.1:40170451-40185211 GCA_037367295.1 Apogon hyalosoma | reverse complement strand
TATGACCCATTTGGACGTTCAGAGGCTCCGTAGTTACCATGGAAACACCGTCATCTTCTACAACATTGATTCACCAGAAAACAGTGGATGGACACATTTGTTTTGTTGCTCAGTCAGTGATAAATTTGCTGATAAAGTCACTTTTTCGTCAGTTTTCTCTTTTTGTGATACAATAACCCTCAACTTTAATCGGAGCTTTTATGAACATCTACATGATCAGTGAATTAAATATAGGAAACTGTTTGATTTAAACTGAAAAAAAAGCAAAATACAGACAATTATATTTCAATAAATGGTGATAAATCACTTAAGAAAGGTTAAATCTGGAGAAAAATTCATTTGTGAACTGCCACAAAAGTAGCACCGGGTTTTTACGGGTTAAAACCATCATTCAGTGCAGGTTAAACATGGAACTAAATACATCCACCTTAGTTAAAACAAAACAAAACAAAAAAAAACAAAAAAAAAACCAAAATAATAATAATAATACTGTTTTCTGAGACAGAAATAATTCTTGTCAAACTGCGAATTCTGTTTTTTCTTGTGAAAATTTGCAGTAAAAAAAAAAACAAACAAAAAAAACCACATCAAACATTTATTTAATGAAGAAATAAGATGTGTTTTCATCAGAACAAATACATAAATTCTCCGTTCACACTAACATAGATATTTAACTAAACAGATATTTTCATTTGTCTTTCATTTATTTTCAGTATCTGCCCACATGACGACACAAAGCCGACTCCAAACGGGTTCACAGTCTCAGATGAACCACAGTTGTTGTTGTTGTTGTTATCCAACCTGTGGACACCGTGGATAATAGTGGACGTAGCCTGTATCTGATGGTGAACATTTACAATCTGCTTCACATACCTTGAAGAACTACTACTTTATTACGTTGGGTTTCAATAGTTCCTCCATACTCTCATAAAGAAACTGGTTGAATCATACTTCCATGTGTCTCCGTTGTATCATGTCGTGCCAAATATACATGAATAAACTATTATACTATCAAAGACTAAACTGAGGACACAAAGACCCACAAACAGGCAGTAACTGGAGGCGTCTGGAGTAAAGGCCTGAAAAAGTAACTCCAGGAAGAAATTCAGCGTCTGAGATTCATGGGTTCCAGACTTCAGACGCAAGGTTATAGAATAGAAAAGAATGAAATAGAACACAACACAACACAATACAATACAATGCGAAAAATGTTACAATGTTAGTTTGTCCTTTACTTTTGAGCTTCTGAAATGGAGGGAATATGTTTAACCCTATAACACCAAACGTATCATATTTGATACATGAGTTTTGAAGCCCTCTACATAATCAGCATGATATGTGTATATATTTTTTTATTTTATTTTATTTTTATTTTTATTTTTTTTCGGTTACTTTTCAGATAATCCACCGGGCGGGTGGAATTCGTTCACCAGAGGCCTTTCCAGTGACACTACAAGACTGTCACGAATGAGGAAGGAGGACGAACTGTGACAATTTAGAAAAGGAATTATCAGTTTGTTAGACATGTTTGTGTTCTATTATGTTTTTGTTCGTTCAAAAATAACAGTATTTGAGCATTGACACCCGATGTATCAAATATGATACAAAAGTGGAAATTGTACATGGAAATTGATATTTGAAAAACATTGCGGGGGGGGTTGTTGTTGTTGTTTAGAGGGAAAAATAAAGGCTCCGGTTTCAAAGAAGTGGAATTTCCTGTCAGTGATTTCATGGTTCAGGCTTTACAGGGTTAATAACTACTGCTTTATACTTTAAAGTGTTCCTCCATACTCTTATAAAGAAACTGGCTGAATCATACTTCCATTTGTCTCCATTGTATCATGCCAGGAAGAAATTCAGCGTTTGAGATTCATGGGTTTCAGACTTCAGACACAAGAGAATAGAATAGAATAGAATAGAATAGAATAGAATAGAATAGGATACGATACGATACGATACGATACGATACGATACAATACAATACAATACAAGGTGTCCCCAAAAAAAAAATTGACATAATTTGACTTGTTCATATCAGAGTGACTACATGTCTGGAGAAATTATACTGAAAAGGATTTATTTTGGACATGAAATGTTTTATTCTGCAAATTTCAAACGAAAAATTCTGGGGGATGGTAATTTAATAACGTTCCACAGTTATTCCAAACGTTCTTGTGGACTCGGTCTAAACGTTTCCTGAACTTGGTTTACCACCTCCTCTGAAACGCCCGGCTCCTCCTCCAGATCCTTTTTTCCCACACAAACAGCCTTCCTCTTGAAACTTCTTACGCCACGTCCAAATCTGTTTTCCTGTTGGTTCTTGTTTATGAAATTTTCGACCAAATTCACGTCGCGCGTTCGCATTTGACTGAGTTTGTTCGTACTTTAACACACAGGACGCCTTTTCTCTTGCACTAAACATATGTCTATTCCTGAAAGCACGACAGTAAAAATGTTACACTTTTTTTTTAGCAAAAAGAGCAAATTAATTTTAAACAAATTATTAGGTGATGAAATGATGTCAGCTTTTTTTGGGACACCCTGTATAATACAATACGATGCGAAAAATCTCACACTGTTAGTTTGTCCTTTACTTCTGAGCTTCTGAAACGGAGGAAATATGTTTAAAATGGATGTAATTCCTAAATGGTTGGTGCGATATTTACGTCAAACCCCTTGAATTGAAAGTCACACTGATTGATTCATTTCACGTCCAATGAAGTGGCGTACAAAAAGCAAAACTACAGCACTTGTAGAACTGTCTAAATACTTACACCTGACTAAAAAAAAATCTAATTCAACAAAGCAACCAGAACAAAAACAAGGGAAGCTGGTGTATTTTAGAGTGTGATAATCGATGAGAGAATATCACCAAAAGAAACAAAGGGATAATTATAAATATCATATGTGTTTATTGTTGCTCTTATGTGTTAATCAGACAAAGTTAATACTTCATGTCATATCCATTGGGATCTCATTCGGTCTGACCTGATGCTGTGAAACTCCACACTAACACCGGTACATTTCACAAAGCAGCCTGAAAAACTTTCCTACGTTTGTCTGTAAAGGATCAGTGAACAGCGCTGACGTCCTACTGGTTTTTTTCTTGTTATCGCAATAGAACACTGTCTTACACGACTACCTCGCACTCAGTCCAATTTACAGGTACAACTGGGACGAAAGTGACCTTTGAACTTTTGCTGGCGCCTGTAGGATTCACACAGAACCAGGTAATAAATATAGACCCGGATTAGACCCACTGAGCCGCTGCATAACGTTCATATTCATTTTATTAGTAAAAATAAATACATTTTTAAGATACTGGTTATTTCGTAAAAATGTTAATGCAACACCATGAAAATAAAATAGGGCGTAGTAGCTAACAATGCAATCCCTAACGTTTTACTATTATATGTGATGTGCGATTAACCCATAGAGACCCAAACAGCCACCGGTGACACAAACCATCTACCGATACCTGTTGATCCACTAAGTCTATCAACACATGTAAATAATTGGTGTAAAATGCAGTTATCCGTCTTTTCACGGTCATCACATGTGACTCATTCGGACATTCAGAGGCTCCGTAGTTACCATGGAAACACCGTCATCTTCCACAACATTGATTCACCAGTAAAACCCGTGGAGTTGGATCCATGACAGTGGATGGACACGTGCTCATATTTACATGCAGAAAAAGTCACTTTTTCTTCATTCTTCTCTGTTTTGATGACATTAACTTTGAATTTACTCTGAGATTCCATGAACATCTGCATGAGCTGCGAATTAAATATAGGAAAATACATGATTTACAGCAAAAAATGCTAAATACAGAGGATGATATTATTTAAAAAATGGTAATTAATCATTGAAGAAAAGGTTGAAATAGAGAAAAATTCATTTGGGAACTGCCACAAAAATAGCACCGGGTCTGTAGTGGCTTTACCTTTAACTACTAATATGGTGTGGAAAGGTTCAACCTGTTGTATTTTTGATGTGTGCATGAATGAATGTCCGGATGCTTTTCTTTGTCTTTATTTAAATTTAAATTTTTTATTTATTACAAAGTGTATTACAAATTATTACATACAATTAAGTCGACAATTCATTTGCAAGATACATTTTGTAATAGAACAGTCCTCAGCTTATAAATGGGGGCCCTTTAACATGTGGTAAAACACAATTTACATTATTATAATCTTTAGTAAATTAAGATGTTCTGAAAAACTACAAACGCATTTAAAATATTGCCTGTCTATCTAACGACGTTTTCATTTCTTTTCTTTTGTCTTTGGATATGCCAGTCCTTTTATTGACGTATATTAAGTCCAACGTTCAAAATCGGCCACAATTATAAATAAACAAAAGGGGTTATTAAACATAAAAAACAGTGAAAACGCCGAACGCTAAATTCACCCTGTGGCTCACGGTCAGAAAATTGTTTGGGGCTGTCCTTGCACACACTCCGCCCACCTCACACGGCAGGTATGGGTAACTTTGTCACACCCATACCAACACCCATGATGATTTGCACCTGTGGTGATCATCACAGCCACACCCGCTAAATAATTATTAAATTAAGGTCAAAAGGCTCCAGCAGGGCCTTTACGGGTTCATTTTGCTGCTATAGATGACCCAGTGCTACTCCCAAATTCACGTTTCTCTCAATTTCACCTTTCTTCAGTGCTCTATCATCATTTATTATAACATTAGCTTCTATATGTTGCATTTTTCACTGTAAATCATGTATTTTACTATATTTCATTTCCAATACTTAATTTGGACGCTCACAAAACCTCTGAGTAAATTCAAAATTATACATCAAAACAGAGAAATCTGAAGAAAAAGTGAGACTTTCAGCAAATCTATCAATAACTGAATGTAAAACCCAGTGTGTCCATGCACTGTCACTGATCCAACTCCATGGGTTTTACTGGTGAACCAGTGTTGTAGAAGATGACGGTGTTTCCACGGTAACCACGGAGCCCTTGAACGTCATATCTGATGACCATGAAAAGATGGATTGACAGGATTAGCGGATCAACAGGTGTCAAACAGTTTATATCAGTAGATGATTTTGGTCGACGGTGGATGTTTAGGTCTTAATGGGTTAAGGTTGAACTCACTTTTTATCAACTTCATAAATTATCAGTAGGTAAATCTACTGCAGTGCATCATATTTTATCAGGTCATCATGTTTGCAGCGTCAGTCTGTTATAAGAACCACATTCTGTGTCTGTACAAGTTTCATGAACTCAAAAAACAACCTTAAACAAGTCTATTTAGCTTCTAAAAAAAGTGCATTTTATTAATTTATATTTTATTGTGATTTTCCAGTTTTGAATATCCAAAGGTTATTCATCACTTTGCAGAGCTGAGACGAGTTGAAAAAAAGAGAAGGTAAATATTAAATTTAAAAAAGTCACAGTTTGAGTAAAATGCAACAAAATAACAGTATTAAAGCTAATGATAAGAAGAAAAAAGACAAAAATAGCTAAATAATAAGACAATAACTCTATACCAGAATACACAAAGAAGTGCCTCAAAAACAGACGAATAGTTATTAAATGTGCATTTTCTAATTTTGAGATAAACAGGTCTGGTATTTTCCCCTCATTTTAATGTTCTTCATATGTGGTTAACCTTCCACGTTCAAAGCATCAAAGATTGAAGTATCTCAAAACCGTGAAGAAACTTCGTAGACATTACCCCAAGAACGGTACATGTGAAATTTGAAATGAATCTGACCAGGAGTTTTATGAGAGAAGATGTTTTGAAGAAATAGTGAAGACAATGATGAAGGAGGTGATGATGAAGATGACGACGGGGATGACGATGAAAATGACAGCGATGAAAACGATGATGAAGATGACAACGACGATGACAATAAAGACGATGACGACTAAGACAATGACAATGAATACGACGACTATGAAGACAGTGATGAAGACAACGACGAGGGTGATGATGAAGATGATGACAATGACGGAGATGACGATGAAAATGACAATGATGAAAACGATAATGATGATGATGATGACAACGACGATGACAATAAAGATAATGACGACTAAGGCAATGACGATGAATATGACGATGATGAAGATGACAAAGATGATAAATATGAAGAAGACGATAACAAAGACAACAACGAAGATGACGACAACGACAAAGATGATGACCATGAAGATGACAACGAAGACGTCGACGAAGTTGAAGATGACAACAATGATGAAGATGGCGACGACAACAACAAAGATGACAAATACGACGATGCAGATGACAATGACGATGATGACGAAGATGATGATGACAAAGATGATGTCAGAGATGACAACAAAGACAACGACGAGGATTAAGATGACGACAATGATGAAGATGACGACGACGACAAAGATGATGACGACAATGACGACGATGAAGTTGATGATGACAAAGATGATGTCAGAGATGACAACAAAGACAACAACGAGGATGAAGATGACGACAATTATGAAGATGACGACAAATTCAAAGATGATGACGAAGATGATAATGAAGACGAAGACATTGACGAAGTTGAAGGTGATGACAATGACGAAGATGACAACAAAGAGAGAAATACGACAACGGAGATGACAAAGACGATGACGACGAAGAAGATGACGAAAAAGGTGATGTCGAAGAGGACGAAGATGACGACGTCGACGGAGATGACAACGAAGACGACTAAGACAATGACGAATATGACGACGAAGACGATGATGACGAGGACGATGACAACGACAAAGATGGGGATAAAGACAACAACGAAGACGACGACAACGATGAAGACGACGACAACAACAACGAAGATGACATCCAAGGAAACGACAACAGTGAAGAATACAGGAACAACAAAGATGACGAAGACGACGACGAAGGTGATGATGAAAATGATGACAATGACGAAGACGACGACGGAGATGACGATGAAAATGACAGCGATGAAAATGATGATGATGAAGATGACGACGACAACAAAGACAATGACGACTAAGGCAATGACGATGAATACGACGAAGATGACAAAGATGATAAATATGAAGAAGACGATGACAAAGACAACAACGAAGACGACGACAACGATGAAGACGACGACAACAACAACGAAGATGACGTCCAAGGAAACGACAACAATGAAGACGACAGGAACAACATAGATGACGAAGACGATGACGAAGATGATGATGACGAGGACGATGACATCGACAAAGATGGGGATAAAGACAACAATGAAGATGATGACAACGATAAAGACGACGACAACAACAACGAAGATGACATCCAAGGAAACGACAACAGTGAAGAATACAGGAACAACAAAGATGACGAAGACGACGACGAAGGTGATGATGAAAATGACAACGATGAAAATGATGACGATGAAGATGACGACGACAACAAAGACAATGACGACTAAGGCAATGACGATGAATACGACGACGACGAAGATGACAAGGATGATAAATATGAAGAAGACGATAACAAAGACAACAACGAAGATGACGACAACGATGAAGATGACGACAACAACAACGAAGATGACATCCAAGGAAACGACAACAGTGAAGACGACAGGAACAACAAAGACGACGAAGACGACGACGAACGACACCAGACGCAGCACCTTCGCATCAGCTCGTGTCCTATCGGTCGGTGAGCTAAACCCCAGTGTGTGTGTGTGTGTGTGTGCGTGTTTTCGTGTTCTGAGCTGCAGAGGATGGTGGGTACGGTGCTTCTACAGCCATCGGTCGATTGCACCGGTTTTGTCTGACGTGAATAAAACCATAAAGCGCATATTGGTGAAAGGAGGGATGGTGCGCGGTGGTGAACCATGAGGTCATCTACAGTATTTGTGCACAGGGTCGCCTCATTCATCACAGCTTCTAAACAGGATTTCTGTTCAGTCCTATAAAAGAGACAGCGTGTGAATGGCAGCACATGTAGATCTTTAATATTTAATATTTAAAGCATGGGGTCAATGTTAAGACCCTTCGAAAAACTATAAAATCGTACATTAACAACCGTAACTATGTATGGAGGGCTTTGGTTAAGTTTTAAGGACAAGGGTCCAAGGGGTGAAAGCGTTTATTCGGAACCTGCAGATCTGACACTGAATATCCTCAAAGTTTAGATGGAAGTGTCGTGTTTTACACTTTTCTGAAGGCAAAAACGCAGCAGTTTGAATGTGAGATATGGATTTAACGGCGTAGAAAACCTCTCTCACAGCCAAACACAACCTCCTACGTCTGCTTCAAGGTAAAACGCTGACAAACTTTCCCAGCTCAGCCTCTTTGACGACTGATTAGAGAAGTATTCATTGTACTTTGGTGATTAATTAATATCAGAATCAGAATACTTTATTAATCCCGGCGGGCAATTTTATGTGTTTCAGTTGCTCCATTCAAGTAAAACGAAAAAAAAAAAAAGTAACAGGAAAGAAATTATCAGAAAACAAGTGGCTCCAGGCACAACAAACCCCGCCCCTCGCATGTGTTGTAGCTTATTTTAGCGTCGATCCAGCGGATGTCATCGTGTCTATGCATGTGTTGATGTCAGAATATCAACTGCCTCTGTATATGTGCCAATTTTGAAGTAAATTGAAACAAAATTGATGTTTTTAAAGACGTGAAATTTCGCCACTTATAAGTAAATTTGGGGGGGTGGGGTAAAACATTCCTACAAAACTGAAACTTTGATCTACTTTTCCCAAAATGTAATGAGATCTATTCTGCATCACTGGCAATCTATAAACCAAATTTGGTCAGAATTCAACCAATAGTTTTACCGCTAAGGACATTTGGAATTTCGCCCATTATAAGTAAATGGGAAAAATAAAAAGATTTGAAAAATTCATAAAAAAAAAAAAATCTGAAGTTTGACGGAAATGTGTTGTCATCAGTAGAACGTGATGCTGGCACAAAGGACACGATGGCTGATTTTGGAAATGTGGTGGACAGAAATACATGACATGGTATACAAACCCCGCCCCTCGCACATATTTCATATTCAATGGGAAGATTTTTTTTTTTTAATCATAAAAAATTTTAACTTTGACCTACTTTTCCTAAAATGTAATTACATCTATTCTGCATCACTGGCAATCTATAAACCCTATAAATTCATAATAATAATAATAATACATTTTATTTGTAACGCACTTTACATTTTTAGATAAAAACCTCAAAGTGCTACAGCAAATTACAGTATCATTAAAACAAAAAAAAAAAAATTCAACCACTAGTTTTGCTGCTTGAATGTTAACAAACAAACCGAACCAAAAACAATACCCCTTGCCTCCTCTTCGGGGGGGCGGGGTAAATATATAAAGATCTAACTATACAAGCATATAAACATTGCTCTGAATATTAGCATATATTCCAATATACATATTAAAACACTTAGCAATTTGTACAATATGTACAAGACAATATATTATCAATATGATAATTAAAGAAATATACATAAATAAGTGTGAAAAATAAAATAAATTGTTGCGTTATTAAAATGATCTGGTTATAATGCGGAATTAATTAACTTAATTGGTGTTCCTACCTATGTTATGTTATGTCATGGCGGTCTGTTGGTCTTCGCTTGTATCCACGTCTAACTTTGCGATACAGTCACAGGTTTAATGTTATTACCCAGTCGCTTGTGCCTTTGTTAGATCCAATACACGACCCCATCATATATGAATAACAACCCAATACTTTAAACAAACAGAAAAGCAGGATGTTAGCTGAATTCGGTTGAACTAGAATAACTCAAAAACAGATCATGAAAACCACAGAGTGACAAAATAACACAATAGGTGCCCTACTGTCTTAGCCTGTGGTGAAGGTATTGTTGTTCTTTTATGTGTCTGTCCTGTCCGTGAACCGTTCAGACGTGGGCTGTTTGGATCGTACATTGTGAGCGTTTGCTTCAGTTTCTTATTCTTCTTCATTACAATACTCCATGAAAAGATGATATTGTGAATGCGTCTCAAATGATTATTCAAGGCCTTTCTGTCTACTTTCTGATATTTCTGAACTATTTTCAGAGACGCTTTTGTCGACTTCCTTTGCAGTATCTCTCACTGAGATTATTGAAAATGCCATAGGGTCGTATACTTACAAGACGTAGCAACAGTTACTAAGGGGGGGCGGGGCTTAGCAAAGGGTTAACTGTCTCGATGGGATTTCTTTCTTACTTTATATATTGTTTTGTGTCGTCATTGGGAATGAATGTCGCTTTTGGCTGCGTAATAAATTCGCCTCTTGGTGCTAATAGAAATTTCTTAACTTCTAGACGAAGTTGGAAGTTGAAGTTTTATTTTTGTATCTTGGTCAAGGGCGTTGACAGGAGACACAGTGTATGGACAAAAGTTTGAGGACACATTATTTTTATTTTTTAAATTTTTATTATTATTTTTTTTTGTCTTGTCCAGCATCATAGCAGCTGAATGGTCATGTAACTGCCTTTTGGTGCTGAGCAAATTTGCTTTGCCAAGGGAAACTTTATAATGTATAGTATGCTCCCTTTGATATTCTACTGTTTTTATTATGAGTTTTGTTGAGCCACATTTCGATGCCGGACATGACATGGAAGAACGGTGGGGGGGGGGCAAGGAAGAAGAAGGTGCCAAAAACCCTCACAAGAATATTTCAACAATATTATAAACAATAAAAACCACACAATAGCAACAGCAACCAGAACAAGAACTGAGCAAAAAGACAGAAAAAAAAAAAAAACACCAAAAAGGGCTTAAACAGAACATCACAAACGATGACAGCCCAGATGATACCTGCAACAAATCCACACGACAGCAGTTATTCACATTAATCTGCGACAGAGTGACTGCATCAGAGTGAAGCAAAGAGAATGAGGTGATGTCAGTGATGAACACTGAACATCTGAGGACACATTAAACGAAAGTGTTTCATTGCTGTCAGGGGACTGGAACACAAAATAATGACGACAAATCAATGGCCGACGTACGGAAGCCGAGAACGGTCGCGGATTTACGTGTTATTTTATGGTTGTTAACGCGTGATGACGAATTAATTAATTTGATTATCACGAGATAACAAATTTAATTTCATTTGTTTATTTGTCTCAAACTGAAATAATAAAAAAAAATAAAAAAAATAAAATAAAATCAAGAAGTCAATTCCTTATGCAGCCATCAATGGTCATTAATCACAGAAAAAGTAACGAATACAATAAATTTAACACAAATGTACGTGTGAATGAACTCAAAAACACAGTTTAGTCCCGCCCCTTCCGTACTGTCTGTCAGATTCAGAACCAAATATACTTCCTTCATTGGCTGTTTATCACATTAAACTAGAGAACAAGGAAACTAGTCATAACACCTTTATATTGGTTGGATCACCACTGTGCAACCGTTCTGCCAGAAATAAACATGAACAAATAGAGACTAAACTATTCGGGGTAGAACATGTTGATTGACAAATCGCTTTCTCGTGATAACCAATTAATTTATTGTGTTACTTTGTAAAAGAGAAGCACAAACAGAACTCAGATGCAGAACAGACACTCGACAACAACTGACACATAAGTTACAGTAACTACGAGAAAACGAACTTTGTTATCTCGACATAATGACTTAATTAATTTATTATCATGAGATAACGACCATAAAATGATCTTTAAACCCATGAACCCGTGGCCGTTCTCTGTTTCCGTACCGATGAAGAAAACCTCCTATCTGAAAATTGCACTTTGTTGAGAAAACTTTTTAAAAAAAACCTGCTGTTTTCTTGCAGAAACCTAATAAATAACATGCAAATTTTTGGACTAAAGTACTTTTTACTAATAGAACCCTGCAATAAAACAACAAGGGTTTTTTTTTTTTTTTGTTTTCTTAAAGTGCATTTTGCAAATAGGTTTTATTTTTTGACCATTGAAATGTCATAAATATACACATAAATTTTTAAAACATTCTGTCTTTAGGGTTAATTAATATCACACTGTCGTTTATGCTTACAACATTATTTTCTTTTTATTGTTTTCATGCGAAAAACCAAATGTTTTAGCATTAAAATTGTTTTAAACGTTCGACCTCTAGATTTCTGAAACATTCGACACATTCTGATGATAAATAATCAGTTTAAACCACAAATAAGTGTTCTTACTCTCAAAAAAAAAAAAAAATCAACCTTTTAAATATTGATTTGACATTTATCCTGATAATTACTGACAACAATTGACATGAATGTTCTAGAATCTGTAGGTGTGATGTGTCCCTGTGTTTTTGTCCATATAGTGTAGGATGGAAATGTAACAGGCTGTTACACTGTTGGGAATATTTGACATAAATACACGAGTCAACTCAACATGTAACCTGGGCTTAGATGTTTTTGGGCATTTTAACGTACAAATGTTAGTTATTTAAAGTCTACAGATTTTTTTTTTTTCCTAAATCACAGTGGGATATATTTACCAGAACAAGAATCGGATAATGTGCTTTTCCTGTTGAGGTTGGTCGTTTTAATCACACGCATCAACACATTTACAGTATATTAAGTCCAAGTTATGAATTTTACAGTGAAAAGTTGTCCCACGTGTAAAAACAATTAAAATCATTAAAAATAGAAGTGATGTAGTCAAATGTGTGCGGAAGACAATGATAGGCAAGGCAAGTTTATTTGTATGGCGCTATTCATACACAGGGAAACTCAAAGTGCTTTACAAAGGCATAAAAGAAAAAAATCACAGAAGAAAAAAAAAAAAAACAAGACATTGGAATTACATTAAAATATAAAAAGGGCAAAAAAAGACATTAAAATAATCAGAGATAAAATGTGATTTTAAAATGCATTCACAGAATAAAAGAAAGACATGAATTATATTGAAATTATACATTAAGATTAAAATAAACTAGAAAAGCACTCGGAGAGCGCAGACCTCCGCCAAGGCAGACCCGCCACGATTAATTCACTCCTAAAATTAACTTCTGGACCTTGAAAACATGTACGTAGCATTGGATTCACATTAATATTATCTATATTGTGGAGTTCTATATGCATATGTTGAAACTGGCCTTATCTCGCAATGATAAAGAATCCTTCAAAAAATTCCTGGATCCAGACACTGATCTGGATCAACACCAAAATGTAATCATTTATTCCTTGTGCCAGTATCGACGTTTCCTGAGAATTTCGTCAAAATCCTTCCACAACTTTTTGAGTTATCTTGCTAAGAGACAAACAAACAAACAAACAAACAAACAAACAGACAAACCTCGATAAAAACATAACCTCCTTGGCGCAACTAAAAATAAGAAGTCTGAGTCTTCTATCATTTTTTATGTCCTCTGAATGAAATCCAAATATGGACTCAGATATCGAAACCAGGGTTTTCCAATTATTGCATTTCTTAAGTGCACGTAAATGCATAAGATCTGATTATTACAATGATCTGATTACTCCCAGTTATCGTATTTATATGGTCATGTAAACAGACTAAATGTTGCAGAAGATGACGGTGTTTCCATGGTAACTACGGAGCCTCTGAACGTCCAAATGGGTCATATCTGATGACCATGAAAAGATGAAGAACTGTATTTTACACCAGTTATTTATGTATGTTGATAGGGTTGAAACATTATAGTCAGTGTTAGGGGAAGGGGAGTCAAGGGGCATTGTTTTTGATTCGGTTTGTTTGTTAACACTTTGGCAGCTAAACTATTGGTTGAATTCACACCAAATTGGGTTTATAGTTTGCCAGTGACTCAGAATAGATCTCATTACATTTTGGGAAAGGTAGGTGAAAGTTCAAAATTTTTATGATTTTTAAAAAAAATCTTCCCATTTAATATGAAATACGTGCGGGGGCGGGGTTTGTATACCATGTCATGTGTTTCTATCCACCACATTTCCAAAATCAGCCATCACGTTCTACTGATGACAATAAAATCCTACACCAGCTACTTTTTGATGCAAAAATCCAAATCTGACCAAGTGTATTTTTGTCATTTCTAGTCCAAACATCTCATCACACTTAAAATAAGACAGAATCACTTAAAGACCTGGAAAATCTTATTTCAAGAAATCTTACCAAGGTCATTTCCACTTGTTCCATTGGTAGATTTTTTTGCTTGAACTAAGCAAAAAAAAAAATAAAAAATCTGCCAATGGAACAAGTGAAATTTCAAAAATCCGATTTTCCAGATCTATTGTCTAAATATCAGTTCTTATATCGCACTGAAAAGTTCCTCTTTAGGTGATTCTGTCTTATTTTAAGTGTGATGAGATATTTGGCCTAGAAATGACAAAAACACACTTGGTAAGATTAAGAGTTTTGCAGCGATCACAGCAGCATCTAACCCTTAAAGACCCGGTGGTACTTTTGTGGCAGTTACCAACTGAATCTTTCTCCATCTTTCACCTTTCTTGAGTTATTTATCACCATTTATTGCAATATTATCCTGTTTATTTTAAGCTTTTTCAGTGTAAATCATGTGTTTTCCTATATTTAATTCACAGATCTTGTAAATGTTCGTGCAAGCTTAACGGTAAATTCAAAGGCTATTGGATCGAAACAGAACAACTGAGTAAAAAGTGACTTTTTCAGCAAAAATATCATTAACTAAACATAAAATCAAGTCTCCATCCACTGTGAATGATCCAACTCCATGGGTTTTGCTGGTGAATTGACGTTGTAGAAGATGACGGTGTTTCCACGGTAACTACGGAGCCTCTGAACGTCCAAATGGGTCATATCTGATGACCA
>JAPQRP010000024.1:40152311-40163023 GCA_037367295.1 Apogon hyalosoma | reverse complement strand
TCGAAGTTTGGACATATTTTCAGTTTTTACTCCAACCGCTGCTGCTGACAAACAATTATGTCAAACTGGAGAAATGTTGGTCTGAAGTCTGGACCTTATATGTGCAAATGTCGTGACGTAACAAATTAAGCAGGAATTCAAACAGGTTGGAGAAATCCGCTTGATTTTTGCCCTAAAGATAGCTTTGCAGCACCTGGAGGGTACAAATTCAAACTTTTTGAACTATTAGGGTCCAAATACACAAAGAAATGAAGCACAGACTAAGAAAAGTGGGTTTAGATGAATATGAGCCCTTTAAACGTACTTGAATACTCATTTTGGCTGCACCGCTGCGAGTACTGTGAATGTAAAACGATGCAAAAACGGCGCAGAAAACTGAGTATAAAGTGACTGAGGGCTGTCGACGGGCGGTAAAGGAGAATAATGACCTGAAAACGGAAAATGTTTTTTTTTTGTTTTTTTTTTGCATGAACTGAAAGTAAAATCATCTCTGTGCAGGTGCGGGATTACTTTCTCTGGATTTATTACACATCACTGGCCCTCACATTTTGGTATTCACATCCATCCTATAACTCCTAATTAATCCCATTTATTTACCCGGCCTTGTCCTTTACCCTGTATCATAGGCAGCTAGATGCTAACATTCCATTCTAATCTATTCCTATTTATAATCGCCTTTTCTCTGCTCTATCCTATTATTTGCTATTGCAGCGGCTCAATATCCTCAAGGGAATCATTAAAGTTTCATCTTCTAAACGTCCTGGCACACAACTATGGAAACTGTGGGGCTCCAGGAGCTCAAATGGAGGCTGAAGCTCCAGCTAACAGTGACTGAAGGAGCTGTAGCGACTGCCCCGTTTGGCCACATGCAGAACAAACAGAGCAGGCTGGCACGGCTCAGCAAGCCTTGGCTGGCTTCATCAGCATAGACAAAGGTACACGACCTGAAAGGCAGCAGGGAGAATAAAGCCACGAGATTGTAAAGCTGGCACCGCCGTCCCTGCTAAAATGAAAAATCTGCAATTTGTGTGGACAAAGCGACATGTTTGTGGGGAAAGTGAGGCTCAACTTTTACTTCAGCACTTTGAGGCGGCGTTCTTACCAGCTCCTGAGATTCAGATTTAGATATTTTTACTCACGCACAGAAACGAAAATATACTATACATGAGTAGTTTACAACAGACGTACATGAAAGGGAGCCCCAGAAAAGCAAATGTGCCTATAGATACGGGACCCAGGTCTGCCTCGGAAATACGCAGCGTCTTATCCCCATGACGTGAGATAAGCAACGGAGTAACAAGGCATATTGTAGTGTTGTATAGTAACGAAGTAATGCTACTTCACTACTGTACTCAAGTATGTTTTGGGACAGTTTGTACTTTATCGAGCAGTTTTTATTGTGTTTACTTTCACTTTTACTTCACTACATTTCCTAACTCAATTGCATACTTCTACTCCGACACATTTTTAATGCACAGGATCGTTACAAAAAATAAATGAAAGGGAATTTGGTGTTTTCGCTACTGAGATTACCCGTGAGCACAACAGAGTCAGAGGCGCGTTAGATTACCTGCCGCAGCCTCTGAGCCTGGTCAGCATCAGAATGTAATTCTAGGACATGGAGATCATTCATAAACAACACTGAAGCAGGAAATGGCGCTAACATTAACAGTATCGAAAGAACCCGGAGGAGTTTCATGTTAGCATCTGGGACAGAGGATGCCCCGCCTTCAGAGTCACCGCCCCCTTCACTAAGCAGCCAATCAGAGATGTCCCATTGGTGCAGTTTAATTGGATGCTGTGGTTAAATGTTTCTACACATTGGTGGTATTTAACCGTTTTGCTGTAATGGAAGCTCTGTCACTGTTGCAAAAGACCTTAGTGTCATCTTTACTGGTCAAATATAACCATATGTTAGAGCGCTTTTGAAGCAGAATACGGAAATGACATGATGATGCATTTGAGGTGATGATGCCAAGGAACCGATAAGTGTAATTTTTAAGCAAGCAGACTAATGATTCTAAGGACTTGAACCACTGAGATATGGTTCTCTACAAGAACTGGTTCTTGATTCCCATACTTAAGAATAACGTTAACCCCCCCCTTTGAAGGGGAGGCAAGAGGTATTGTTTTTGGTTTGCTTTGATTGTTTAACACTTTAGCAGCAAAACTATTGGTTGAATTCATACCAAATTGGGTTTATAGATTGCCACTGACCCAGAATAGATGAAATTACGTTTTGGGAAAAGTAGGTCAAAGTTCAAATTTTGTATGAATTTTTAAAATCTTGGGTTTTTTTTCCCATTTACTTATAATGGGCAAAATTTCAAATGTCTATGAAACCATCAATTTTGTTTCAGTGTACTTCAAACTTGGCACATATATAGAGGCTATTGATATGCTGACATCAGCACACGCATAGACATGATGACAAAACAAGCTACAATACATGGGGGGGGGTTGTGCTTGGCACCATTTGTTATAATATTAAGATTCTTTATTTGTCAGTATATGGACATGCGTAGACATGCACCACACACCGAAATTAACCTTCTGCTTTTAATCCTGTAAAGCCTGAACCATTAAACATTGACAGAAAATTGCAGTTCTTTGAAACTGGAGCCTTTATTTTTCCTTCTGAACAACCAAAACATTTTTTTTTCAAATATCAATTTCCATGTATGAGTTTCAATTTTGTATCATATTTGATGCATCAGGTCTCAATGCTCAAATATTATTATTTTTGAACAAACAGAAACATAATATAACACAAACGTGTCCAATAAATTGGTAATTCCTTTTCAAAATGATCAAAGTTCTTCCTCCTTCCTCCTTAATGACAGTCTTGTAGTGATACTAAAGGCCTCTGGTGGACAAGTTCCACCCCCCTGGTGGATTATCTGTGTATTGCATGTATCAAATTGGATACATCAGGTTTTTCAAGGCAAAAAATATCACACTGATCATGTAGAGGGCTTCAAAAGTCAAATCAACTCAAATATGATATGTTTTGCATTATAGGGTAAACCAATCACGAGAACATGCAGACACCACACACACTGCAGACTAGGAGCAGTGGACTTGCCATATTAAGCGTCCGGGAAGCAAATGGGAGGTTAAGTGCCTTGCTCAAGGGCACATCAGTCAACAACTTTTTTTTCTGCTAGTCCTGGGAATTTAACTGCAACCCTTCGGTCACAATCCAATTCTCCGGGCTGCCCCCATGACAGTGTATATCACAACTGTAGCGCAGAAGGAATCCTAACCCATAGTGGCTAATAGTGTGTGTGGATTGGTTCGACAAACACGTGCAGCCCCACAGAAGGACGGTGATTATCAGCAAAGCATCTGATCTGTGTTTGCCAGCACCGTCTTAGATAATATGAGGCTGTTGGCACATGAATGAGGATGCCAGCTGAGGAGGCAACCCTTCGGTTTAGCTCAGAATACATTCAGACTCAGACAGCTCAGACAGGGCGGACATACACTATATGGACAGAAGTATTGGGACACATCATGGCTACAGCTGTAAAATGTTCTGTTCATGCTGATTTGAGATATAAACATCAATATTTCCTTTAAATGTAATGGGAGATTTTTCTTCCTGAGTGAGATGTGAAGAAAGTAAATGGTTAGTTGTGGTAGAAAATTATTATTCACAGTCGGAGTGTGAAAATGTTTTAAGAAATTTAGAGGAAGAACATTTGAAATCATGGATTAAAAAACAAAAACAAAATTACTGTTGAGATAAATTAAGTAAAAACCATCTCTGAGGCATTTTGGAAGCAAAGATAACAATTTAAACCAAACGAACCAACGCAATGCAATGATATTTATCACAATATAAACATATATTATGACATTTGTCATTATTGTTTTGTATCCCGGACCCGTTAGAAAAGAAACACCTGAATTCAACATGTCCACATACTTTTGTCCATATAGTGTATGTGGTTTAGATCATCTCACGGAACTGTCCTCCTATGATCAGATCACGTAAAAACTCTGTGAATGAGGCCAAAGACATGAACCCTTTCAGTGCAGAGGAGTGTTGTGAAGAGGAGAAGCTCTGTTGATGTTTCTCCTCTTATGTAATGAGACGGTTGGTGCACAGAGGTAATATGATGCTTCCTCCACTGTGGACAGTTGGACTGGTTCTACACTCGCATGTTAATACAGTAACAATAGTACATAATGTCAGCCTGGTGAAATAAAACCAAACACATTAAACTCAAAGCCACCTCAGACTGTAACAATCACTGTGCACGTGATGCAGTTTTAACCCATAAAGACCCAAACATCCACTGATCTGAACTGTTTAACACCTGTTGATCCACTTAACCTATCAATGCATGTCAATAATTAGTGTAAAATACAGTTCTTCATCTTTTCACGGTCATCAGATTTGACCCATATGGACGCTCAGAGGCTCCGTAGTTACCGTGGAAACACCGTCATCTTCTACAACATTGATTCATCAGTAAAACCCATGGAGTTGGATCAATAGTCTCTTTGCCACTGACCCTCAAAACTGCGCAAATATAACTTGCTCATAAAAATTTACTAAATGGAAAAATGACAATTTCGCCCAAACTCTCATTTTTCAATTAAAAGTTTTTGTGCTGGCAAGAGGTGGTTTTTCGGGAAAAGTGCAATTGGTATATCATGCAAAACTACAACAGAGAAATCTTTTTCCACAACTAGAGTCACGTGAATAAAAAACCCCAAGTGAAGAAGAAGAGTTTTAAAGAAACATGTAGGTATGTGTGGACACACCAGGAAACAGAATCATTTTTTAATTTAGTTCAAGATAGAGGGGTAATATATAATAATAATAATAATAATAATAATGAATATATCTGTAAATCAACACGATATTTACGTTCGTCGCCATGTTTATGGAATGACTTCTCGTGTCATCTCACAATGATAAATAAACAAATCATCGCATCTGTGATTTAATGGAAACGCCGACATTATGCACTTCTGTTTTTCGAATTTTAGTAAATATCGGTAAAGTTTTGCGCAGATGTCCAATGGAAAAGTGACTAATAACAGTGGATGGACAAACTTGTTTGATGTTTAGTTAATGATATTTTTGCTGAAAAAGTCCCTTTTTCCTCAGTTTTTCTGTTTTGATCTAATAACCTTTGAATTTACTTTTGAGCTTTTATGAACATCTACATGATTAGTGTATTAAATATGGGAAAATACATGATTAAATGACTCAAGAAAGGAAAATTATGGAGAAAAATTCATTTGGGAACAGCAACAAAAGTACCACTGGGTCTTTATGGGTTAAATGCTGGTGTGATAAAGGTTTACAGCAGGGGTGTCAAACTCATTTTAGTTCAGGGGCCACTTAATTCAAGATTTTTTTTTTGTTTAATTCAACCAAAAAAATTTGCCAATGGAACAAGTGAAAATTATTTTGGTAAAATTTCTTGAAACATGATTTCCAAGATCTATCGTATGTCCCAATAAAAATTTAAATCAGACTTTCTGCAATAATAACTTGAACAATAGAGAATCAATCAAAATGCAATTCCAGGGCATGAAACTATAACTTATTACCTACATCTTGCAGAAAACCCCATTCGATTTGCTTCAGTGCTCACAGAGAAATGGGGATCTTTGTAAAGCATTTCAGAAGAGACTCGTTGTTCATTGTGTTCATGCCTTGTTTGTTTCAATGTACTTTAACACAATGAATGCTCTCTGAGCTGACCAACTATACCGAATCTGCAGTTTGAGAATTTGAGAATTGGATTGGTAAGAATCAAAGTGAAATGCTTGTCAACAGATGTTAGCTCCTTAGGGAACAAATGCAAAATGGTAATTGAAAGATCAATGCATCTTTCAACAACAAAACCTCACACGTGTACACACCATTGATATAATGTTATGCACAGAATTTGAATTCATTTGTTCGTTGCCTTGTCAGTTGTGAGCAAAATATTTGCATTCATATGAACAAGAAGAGCATCCAAGTGCCAAACTTGGAAGAAATGAACCCATGACATGCTTTGCATAGATCCACATTTGTCACTGAACCAAATTAAATGGGGCTTTTTTTGCCACAAGATGTACATAACAAGTTTTAGTTTCAAACCCTGAAAAAGCATTTAGATTGTTTAATCATTTTGAAAGTTATCAACGCGGAAAGTCCAATTGTAATTTTTTTTGGTACATACAGCATTGTCTAAAAATCTGTTCTTATATCTCACTGAAAAGTTACTCTTTAGGTGATTATGTCTTATTTTAAAGGTGCTGCACAGACTTTTTTATGATCTTGAGAAAGTCTCATTTTTATATCTATGCCTGATCGTAGTCCACAATTTAAAATGAGATCATCAGCACCAAAATAGCTTATTTCCAAATGCTCTTTCCAGCTTCCCTGGTCGGGTCGGACTGGACTGGACTGATTTACTGCAGACTTACGTCACTATAACGCCACACCGACCGGCAGTTTAACAGTGAGAAGTAAACTGAACCAGTGAGGAGCAGGATCTGTCCTTTTTCCTAAACAAAGGGATTTGTTTAGTTGTGATGGTGGACACTGGAACTGGAGCTGGACTGGAAAAAGAAAGATAAACGGTAGAGTGATAGATCAGGACTAAAACACCAGTAAACCTGTGCATTGATCCAACAGACAGAACTAATGGAGTTAAAGGAATGAAAACAGAGCTGGAGCTGTCCCTCTTCCTTCTTGTTTCAGTCCAAACTAAGGGCTTTGGAAATGTGGGGCCTGGATACTAAAGTGGCCTTCAGGAACCAGAGCGTTCTAACAGTAGAACAGTGTGAATGCAGAAGGATGAAGCAGCTGGAGCTGAACTGCTCATGCACAAGGATGAAGGTGTTGAATGACTGAAGGAGTTTAGGAAAACGCTTGAATACTTTGGGGAAAAGTTAGTGCAAATGTATATTATTGGGACACGTCTTATAGCACTGGTCTATGAATAACGCTCCAGAGAAAAACAGACACAGAAGCAGCAGTGGGACTCCAAATTAGGTTTCACTTTCGTTTTCACTCCAGTTACTAAACTACGCAAACTGACTTTACGAAGTTTACTTGTTGTCTCGCTTCAAACGTCACTTTGCACCCTGCGAGTTGCTGTGTTTAAAAAAAAGAAATGCAGAGTTGTAAAGAGGATCTGCCCTTCATTCATTAGCTTCAAAACAAACGCGTGCCTTTCCCAGAGTTCTGCCCTTACCACAGCAGAGCTAATGCTCATGGGAAGCGGAGTCTGTGTCCCTTAAAAACACCACCGATTCCCGCCGAAGGTGTCGCTGCAGTCCACCTTAAACGAATTCTCTGCACAGCACCTTTAAGTGTGATGAGATATTTGGACTAGAAATGAGAAAAATACACTTGGTAAGATTTTGACTTCTTCCAGTGTGTTGTCGTCAGCAGAACGTGAGGCTGGCACGCGGGACATGACTTTAGAAATGTGGACAGAAACACATGGTACACTTGCACTGTAATCAGTAAAACAGAGGAATATGTCAGTGAATGTGGCCAGCGTATGGTTTAACTAATCACTGATGAAAGCGCTGTTTTCCAGATGCGCTGTGTGCTGCAGCCGCTGCGGTGAAGAATCTGCAAAATCAATACGATCAAATATAACACCTGAAATTAAAACTGCCTGGAAATAAAATAACACTGGTTATAATGTTGTTTCAGTCTCACTTGTTTCATTAGCCAATGAAGGAAACAGGCATGTTTAATGGATGTGGCCACCTCCACAGTTCCCACTGCTTCAGGGTGCAAAAACTGACAGCGCTGGATTACAATCGTTCGCACCACTGCTATGTGTGCAGTATTAAAGAGAAACATGGTTCATTTTATCTCTCTGCAACACAGATTTGAATCAACCGGCCAACTTTTCATCTACATAAAGTTCAGCTTTTGAGTAAGAACTGCTCGCGCTGCAAAGCCACAGACACAGTACAAACATGACAGTGCTTTGCTCCTTGCGTTTCGCCTCGGTGTGAGCAGGCGGGTGGTGCAAATGCAAATCCTGGTAATAACTGACATGAAAATTGCACTTCACAGCTTGATTGTTACTGGAACTGCACCTCTGCCCCCACACTGGCACTGTTACACGCACTGTCTGTCACCAAAACACCAAACAGCCACATGTGAATAATTACCTATGTATGAAAATGCCACTTTCCTGCCACAAAGTCCCATCATGCACCAGGAGCCAGAATGAAGAATGAGCCCATAGCGCTTCTGTGTGCCCAACGCGTGGAGATATCTGATTCTATGTTTTCAAAATATGCCTTTCTTGGAAATTTCATTATTTTACTCTTTGAAAAAATAATGGCGCTAGGTGTGATGATTTTAGTTTTATTTTAACAAATGGCCATTTACCAGTCGTGAAACAGAGATGAAATATGATTTAAAATGCAGCTGCCACCTCTGTCAGCATGCGTACACCAGTGGGGTGGACATATTTTTATGAATACTGATTATTTTGTAAATATTAATATGCTATTGAATGACTTGTACCATTTTATTATTGGCTCTGGTTTTCCTCAGTGTCAGTGTGGTTTTCTAATAACGGCAGCTGCACAACTTCAGACATTTTTAATATGAATACAAAAACAAGTACAATGAAAACAGAACCATAAGTAAACATTAACAAACAAAACATGCGGACAATTCTTCAGAAATCCTCAGTTTCAGCCAGTTTTATGTTCCATGTTAGGCAGGCAAGGCAAGGCAGGTTTATTTCTATAGCACATTTCATGTACAAGACAATTCAAAGTGCTTTACATAAAACATTAACAGTATTACAGCAGGGAAGCAATAAAAAAAAAAAAAAAAAGCTACACTCATGAGGTTTTACACTGTAAAGAACTGGTGCCTGTGATGAAAATGTACTCGTTCTATAACTGCAGAGTTCAGGAATCTAACAGTCAAGAATATTCTAAGAGCATGAATAGGACTGGAGCCGTGTTTTAACAGAATTACCACCAGTACACTTATTAAAGCGGCTGAATTTAACATCTGAGACACTTAAACCAAACTTTAAGCCAAGGAAAAACCACTATGGCCTGATTTTCGAGCCTGGATATGCTGTATATCTTAAAGCGTAATAGTTCAACGACACAAATGGTCCCCGAAAACATCAGCTTTCTGAGCTCACACTTGAAGGTTAAAGGTGGGGTAGGAGATGTTTTCCTGGAGCATTTTTTACGATATTGCTTAAAATCCCCATCACACCTCGATTGCAACCAATTAATTAAGGAAAGGCAAGGCAGGTTTATTTCTACAGCACATTTCCTGTACAAGACAATTCAAAATGCTTTACATGAAACATTAAAATCATTACAGCAGGGGAAGCAATAAAAATTACAAAAAAAACAGATAAAACAAATAAAAACTTGAAGCTTAAGAGTAACAGTGCAGATCTGAACTTCAGAGTAAGAACTCTATTCAAATGCAGCTGAGAACAGGTGGGTCTTTAACCTGGATTTAAATAAACTGAGTGTTTCCACTGATCTGAGGCTTTCTGGGAGTGTGTTCCAGACATGTGGAGCATAGAAGCTGAACGCAGCCTCTCCGTGTTAAATGCTCTAACACAAGAATAAAAAAAACCAACTTTTAGCCACCTGTGGAACGGACAGGACTGAAAAAACACCGTCCAGTCATTTTAACGGGCCCATCTCGGAGGCTGAGGTCACTGGAGCAGAACCTACTTATGGTCCCTCGCTCTCGTTTCCGGACCCGAGGAGACCGTTCCTTCCAGGCTGTTGCACCAAGGCTCTGGAATGATCGTCCACTCTCTTTACGACCACTGGACTCTGTTGATGTTTTTAAACTCAAAACTCACTTGTTTCTCCAGGCATTTTAACGGCAGTAGATAAAGGATTGTTATATGACCAACTTGATTATTTTAAATTTATACCTTTTTATGACTGGAATTTTATCTGTACTTTATTGTCTTATTTGTATTTTATAATTTTTTTGTGAAGCACTTTGTGACGTCTCTTGTCTGTGAAAGGTACTTTATAAATAAACTTTGCTTGCTTGCCCATCGAAATGATTGAATGGTGATGTGTCAACTGCCATTTGTCCCTCCCCCCTCCAGGAGTTCAATCCGGTACTCTGGAGGCGTGGGTTCGGGGGAAGTCTGAAAAAAGGGGTTTGGACTTTTGAATAGTGTATTTTCAAAATTGTAGCTTGCTCGAACCGTTTTTCCAGGATCTCCTACCCTACCTTGAAGATCAAATCTGCCAATGCAGCGTCTGTTTGGATGCTGGTGACGTTCATCACATGCAACAAGAGATGCAGTCCATTCCATTCCACACAAAACTGGATGTTACGTGACAATCTTTGCCACAAACCATGACTTTTTTGGTTCATAAAATTGTCTTTTAACCCTTTAAGCCTAAACTTATTTACAATTATATTTAAAAAAAAAAAAAACAAACAAAACAAAACAAAAAAAAATAGATGACTTTTTTGGTCATACAAGCATTCCTTCCCATGATTTTTTTAAAACAAAAAAAAATAGTTGTATTGTTGCTGCCAGCTGAAAGCAAGAGACTGCTAATTTGAATATAGCAAATATCCACCCCTGGAATACAATAGATATGATGCAAATTCTATGCTTCTATTCTACAGCGAATCTTACATGAAATTTTCACAACTTCTAACCTGTATCCACTGGACCCCCTCCACTGCTCTATGCGACCCCCCC
>JAPQRP010000024.1:40096054-40115433 GCA_037367295.1 Apogon hyalosoma | reverse complement strand
TTATTATTATTATTATTATTATTATTATTATTATTTTGCTCTGTCAGTGTCGTAGTGAGTGCAACACTTGTGGTTGGTTTTTCCTTTAATTTGTCACAGGTGTCATCAGGTGGGTGCAGTACTGACCTCCTACCGAAAGGGGCGCTGTTTATCATTAGGAGACTTTTTTAACAGTGGGATTCCACGCGGAAGGAAACCCGCCATTGGAGGCAATTCACAACGTGAGAGCATCGTTTTACTGCACTCTAATAAGGTGCAATTTTTTGGGTCATTTTATACCTATTGCTGGTATTTTGTCGGAGTGATGGCGTACAGAGGACAAGGACAGAAGGTCCAGAAGGTTATGGTGCAGCCCATTGTATCCTTTTCACTGCAACGTAGGACCGAAAGCTACAGAAACTTAGCATCAAGGCTAACGTGATGCTAGTCATTCATTTTCTTTGAGTGGAAGCGATGACAAAAATGGTTGTTTTACTACGTCTTAGAACAATTCAAAGGTTTTAGGCATTTTTGCAAACCGTACCGTCTACCATCTCGATAGATATTACTTGAGAGGACTGTTGTGTCTGTCTGGTCTTACGATAGCAGCTAATGCTAACGTGTCTTAACGTATTGAATGCGAATACGCCGAAATGCACAAAACAATGTCAGTATTTAATCATTTGTAACCTATTAGTATTGACAGGGGAACTTAATTTCATTTTTTAGATATAAATCACTTCTCATGGACATCAAAATTACTTAGCTTTCAATTCTTATGGAATTCTGTAGTAAGATTTTGCACCTGATTTCAAGTTTATTAATGGTCAAGATGGAAGTTATTCTTGTGAAACCACTTAAGGATGCTCTCCTGTGCGTGTATTTAATAATGGCTTGTATTTGTTGTGATCCAATGAGAAACACACTTTAGTATTATTGTTTACCTTTTATTGTTGAATTTCCTTGACTACTCCTATCAGAACCTTATTTTCAGGTATCTGCAAAATGTAAGTACTTTATTGAATCAATATTTGTTGTTGGTTGTCGTGTTGTAGATTTGGTGTCTGTGTAAACATGACAAGATTCACATTTTCTGTTCTTCTCAACCTCAGCGCTCACGGATCCAGGTCTGGTTGTATGAACAGGTGAACATGCGGATAGAGGGCTGCATCATTGTAAGTAACCTTACTACACTCTTGAAGCTTTATTGAGCCAAATTATACATATAACTTCAATGTTTACAATTGAGAAGGAAAGAAATTACACAATTGGAGAAATATGAGGTTGGTTTGACTGAACTGACTGCTTAATGTGAAAATGTTATGTTTCCTTTGAAAGGGTCCTGTGGTCTCTTTTATAACTGTTGTTTGTACAACAACAAAAAAGCTATATTCCAGCTCCTACACCCTAATTGGGATGAGTTAAAAACAAACCTGATATCAAAATAATAAATGAAATGTGTATGGGAAATTGGACCAACACTGTTTTCACTTCTGAGATGTGAATTTGGTGCAAATGAGGAGATGGTGAATTTAAGTCAGGTTTTTCAATAATAAATTTAAGAGGATGCCATGCACAAATACTGATGCCTCTCACATTTAATTTAACTTAATATAACTCATCTATATTATAAAAGGGAAGTGGATTCTGTTTGTGTGTGTCTCGGGCTTCACACAAAATCCAGAAAGCGCTAACTGCTCCAGTTTGGCATACTTATGTATTTTTTGTCAAGGAAGAGACTAGTGAAAATGGCAAGTTGATAGGACCAATATTTTGGGAGATATTTGTAATTTTGGAATACAGTAGCCTTACAATCATATTGCTGTGCTCAGAATCATAGAATTGAAGTGGGTTACCTAGCAACAGATAAACAATAGGACCATATTGTCATGGTGTCAGATTTCATGTGCAGAAACAGACAGGCCAGCTGAGAGGTTATTCAATTGAAAACAGTACTTATAAAGTATAAACATCTCTTCCCAAAAGTCAGCTCTCCCCAGCATAAAAACTACCACATCTAGAACCTGTAGTTCCCCACGGGTCAATGCACTAGTTATCTGTAGATTGACGCCATCATTCACATTCAAATCATTCCCTTCCCTTGGAAAGATCCCTCAAGGGTTCATTAACATAAAGCTACGTCATCAGATTTTGCGAGACTGTTCCATTGATAAGTGTATTTATTGGTAAGAAGGCCTCTGGTGTGGTCTACTAAGGAAATATCCCTGGCTTAGAAGAACACCCATACTCTGTGTTTTACCTGCTTTCATCATTATTGGCTGTGCTATAAAACATTTTTAAAAATCACAAATAAGTGAAGATCAGTACTGCAGAAGTTTTTATGAATATCTTCATTTTATGTGTGATCATATTCTGCACCAACTATGACTTTTGGTGGTAGTTTTTGGCTTATGCATGTAACATAATTGCAGTAGTGACCTCTGTTTGGCTGACAGTACAGTAGAACCACCTAGCACATACTTAGTACTTGCACACAAACTGTAATGTTATTCATTCGTTCATTATGCACTTTGTAAAAACAAACAGTACACATGGTAGTTATCAGTATAATGAGACTTGAGACACTTGGGGCTGGGTACCAAACGTTAGAACTTGCATGGCATCAGTAAACATGTATTGAAAAATACATGGTTTATGTTTGATGGCAAATTTCTAAACTTGAGCAGAAAATCTATTTCATGGTGTTTATTCATTTTTATCAATTATGAATGGACAATTTCAGTTTGTTTAAATTGGTTCATGTTTAGGTTGTAAAACTGGACTTGAACTCAAGGATAAAGCTAAAAGATTTTACTGTAATGTGCCATTTTGAAATTGTTGTTTCTTTTTTTCATTCTTCCCACCTAAATGGGTAATAGATATTTAATAATTACACTCACAAACACTTAGGCTTAAATACTGTAATAAAATTTAATCAAGAAGTAACACTGTGGGAGTATGTGTGATGATGAGGAATTTCTTGCAGAATATCAAAATTGTCAGATGACGTCAAGTTTTATGGTGGAATTTTGCAGAGGTGTCATCAGTACCAAAGGAATAATACCATGGTTACTGCTGTCAACTGACTGAAATACTTCATTACTAATATAATAGGAATTGAAGAGCATGATGGAATGGTTAATGATTTAACTAATTAATAAAATATTTCAAAGAACCCTGATCTGTGCTGGAGTGTTAGTGTCCCTGTGGAAGGTGGATACACATGTTGTCGTATTTGATGACTAGCACCCCTTTCATAAAATTATTATTTAGGTTACAGACCATGTTTTGACCATTGCCTCTTTGTGTTAGGGTTTTGATGAATACATGAACCTGGTTCTGGATGATGCTGAGGAAGTCCACATGAAGACTAAAAACAGAAAACCACTGGGTAAGAGTTCAGTCCATGTACTTTGTATTCAGACATCAGCCTTAATCTTCATTCACATCCATTAGACAGAAACTGCATGTGTTATATCTGTAAGTTTAGCAATGTTAGTGTGAACTTGTGATAATGTACAGTTGTGGAAAAAATTATTAGACCACCCCTTGTTTTCTTCAGTTTCTCGTTTATTTTAATGCCTGGTCCAACTAAAGGTAATTTTTTTGACAAATATGATACCAAAAAAAATAGCTCGTAGTAGCTTAATTTCAAAGCTGATATCTATCCATTTTCCATGTTTTCTTGATAATAACCCAAATCACTCCAGTTCTTCCATCAATATCTTATGTCATTGTACTGACAAAAACAGTGCTTTTATTCATTCCATGTTTTCTTTTCTGTCTGTTTTAGTCACATGATACACACAGGAGTTAGGACTAGATTGCATAACCATTGTTTTTGATGACTTTTGATGGTCTAATAATTTTTTCCCGTGACTGTAGATGTGTTGACTGCTGAGACATCCATAAGCGAACTGACACCAGACCTTTCATGTTTGTCCTGATCTACATTGACTTTGATTTCTGCCTATTTTCTCTGTCATGTCCCATAGGGAGAATCATGTTGAAAGGAGACAACATCACCTTGCTGCAGAGTGTGTCGAACTAGGACATGGGCAATTTCTACAACTCTTATCTTCTCTAGAAAGAATAGATTTTCTTTGTTTCATTTTTATTTCTCCAGATGGTGTTGGATATGATTGTTTATATAACATGAGTATTGTAATTGTTTCTTTTGCCTCGTTCTTACATTTTGAGAATAAAATTGTTTTCTTACAGTTGCCGTCAGTGTTTGCATTTACTCTTCTATATTGCAATCCTGTGCAGTCGAGTATATAGGTCATTTTCCTGCACCGCCATCTAGTGGTGCAACTACATTACTGCAATGTCCTTATGTAGGTCAAACTCCCAGTTCTTAACATGACAAACTCAACACTTGTATTGACAATCTATTTGTGTTTTTTGTAGGAACCCTTTCATATTTTTTGGTATTTACTGTTGTGTATAACAGGTATAGAGAGGAGTTGAGGCTGATCGTTGGATATATTGTACGCGGTGTGAATTCAATCACATTTGAATATAGAGCATTTTCAGGTAAATGAAGTGCAGAGCTTGTTTTCATATATTGAATGATTTATCATAGATCACAGGCGTGGAAAAGAAATGATGGGATTCATTTTTGTAATATGGAAACTTAATTCGTTCTATACAGTATATGTTGAAGCTGTATAGAAAATGAGTTGATCTAAATGTGCATGCCTGGCTGTGAAGCACCTGATTCAGCTGGTTTCTGCAGAAGGACCTGCTGTGGACATTATTCTACTCTAGTATTTATGTTTGTATGTATATAATGCAGTGTCCTTATCAATAGAAACGGAAAGCAGAAAAAAAAAATAAATTTGTAAGTGTGCGTTTAGACATCGTGACTGCCCGAAACTCAAAAGGTGAACACTGAATTAGATAAATGAAATGCATTCCGTTAGAGGAATTGATTAACGTAATTACGTCGTACTCTGCTCGACGCGACGTGTCCCTGTTGTGTGGACTGGGAAGCCCCTAGCGCGGAGCTGCCAACGCCCGGCGCAGAGACACAAATAGAGGATACGGTACGGAAAAAATCTCTCTTATTTACATTTATTGCCTTGTATTTGTGTTTAGTTTTAGCTCGGTCATTGTCGGCATCACCTGTTCTTTATACCTGTGGTAAATGCTTTGTAGTTGTGAATTTTGACTTCTAATTCAGTAGCAGCATCCGCTCCGGGTAGCTCAACTGGTTAGCTAGCAAGCCAATTGGGTAGGACATTAGCTAACGTTAGCAAAGCAACCAGACGGACTGTCTAACATTAGTCTGCCCTGTCAATAAACCTGCTGGGGTTGTGTACCCATCCAGTTTCATTGTTAACTTGTAATTGGTTTTACCGTTTTTGATAACTGATGTGTCCCAGTCTTGGGTCAAACCAGCAAGGAGCATAAGATTAAACTACTTACTAGCTAGCGGTTAGCTAGTTAAGAAGACGATTAAAAGGTGTGATGAAGGCCAACGAACTATTATTTAATTTTGTAAGTATCGTTCAAGGTATATGGTAGTATTATTTGTCCGTTAACGTAGATGTTCAGTGTAGTCACCCGGTGAGAACGGTCGGTTCTGTGTTTACTGTTGGCTTAAACTGCCGGCAGGAAATTAGGCCAAACTGAGGCCGGAGAATTGAACCAAATAGATCAGCTAGAGCTAATGCACCGAAGCTAACCGCAGATTGAAAACATCTACCATCTAATACCAGAGTTGAACATACGTCTTTAGGAAATGTAGCTAGTTTTAAGTAATTTCAGTTCATTTTTCATTACACCAGCAGTGATGACACATTTAAACATATTGCCAAGTTGTTGGCTTGTCTTTGACAGGTTCTGAATATCAAGGAATGTTTCAATTTGTGATTGCTTTGACTTTGGATCTCGGTATTTTTTTTTTTTTTTTAATGTTCAGATGTCAAGGACTCAATGTCCCTGTCATTCCCAACCTTTAGTACATTACTCATAGCGTTGAACTTGAAGGAAAGCTGTTGCTAAACTTGTGACTAATTGGGGAAGTGTTGCTAATGTTTTGTAAGCAATGCCAATGATTAGGCGTTTGGTTGTGGGCGTACATTGATGATAAAGAGGTTGTTGAAGTTATGCATTTTACAGCCGCATATAGCCAGTACCTAGAGGACATGCTGTAAAGTTTCTTATTAGACATGCTTGTACTCAAAATAGATTATAATTTGATATTATCTCGCATAAAGATGAGATAATCCTTTATTAGTCCCACAACAGGGAACATCAGCAGCATGAGGGGTAGAATATTGGGCAAATTGTCAGCATTGAACAGAATCTCTGCTGTTTTCATTCCTGCCCTCTAAGCTGGTCTGCCCTGGGAGTGCTGTCCTATAAACACAAATGCGTGGATTATGTCTGGCAGCATTACTGCAGCTGCATCCACCCTCTGTGGCCCACAGCCGTAAAGTTGCTGCAGTGTTTAGCTTCTGCAGTTTGACTCATGATTGTCTCCAATCACGTCTTTGATGAAAAGACATAGCCCCTGTACACTTCCTACACTTTTTTTGTATTATATTAAAAGTAAATGCTAAAAGTTTACAGCTGTATACCTCTATCTTATAGCAGGTCTAGTCTTTACTGTTGTGTTCTTATTTTGTAAGGATGACAAGCAGGTGGCAACTATTAAACCATAAAAAGGTCCAAATGATTATGTTACCACAATTGAATGATGGGATTAGTTAAAAAATAGGAGATGTGTTACCAGAAAAACAGCATTGTACACATTATGTAGCGCTAGGACTGTGCAGTAGCACTGGACACCATTTTCCTACTTAGCACAACTATCTTAATTACAGCACACAACCACACATGACATTCCACAGCCAGGAATGAAATCCAGAGTCTCGCTGGACTGTTTTAAAGGGATTTATTTATTATCATGATTGTGGTTGTTAAGATTGCTTTGAATTGATGTGTGAACTTTTTTCTTACATGTCATGCCTTTACATTAAGCATTCAGACATTTAACTAATCAGATGGAGCTCCAGCGAGCCATCAGCTGCTCTCACATCAGCTTGATTCAGTTTAGTAAGGAAAGCAAGGTTAGATTGTTTATGTACTGCAAGTCATAGGTCATCATAATAATAAACATTGTTATCATACATTGTAGATTTTTACCATATTGTACATTCCTACATGAATGTTAAAAACAAACTAATGCTAAAAAAAACCCAAAACAAAACAGTCTTGATTTAAATCCAGTGATGATCCCTGTCACTTTTATTTTTCATGGTTATCATTCCTCATATAGGACTGTTTGTTTGTAGGAGGCATTTGTATTAGTTTGCTAATCTGTGGCATAGATTATTGGTTTTGTTGAGTAGCAAGGTATTAACATTTCACATCCGATTTTAAAGCCTGCCTGACCTTTTTCTTCAGTTTTTCTAGGAACAGGTGTTAAAGGGGTCATATTTTGCTAAACCCGCTTTCATTAGTCTTTGGTTCATTCATTTGTGTGTTTGGACCCTAACAGCTCATAAAGTTTGAATTTGAACCCTCCAGGTGTGGTAAAGCTATCTTTAATCCATTCCGGCAAAAATTGAGTGGATTTCTACAACCAATTTCAATTCCTGCTTAATTTTTTACGTTTTATAACTAGTTGCATCATGATATTTGCACATATAAGGTCAACACTTCCAACGAACATTTCTCAGAGTACGACATAATTCTTTGTCAGCAGCAGTGGTTGTAGTCCATACTGAAAATATGTCCAAAGTATGAGCTGATTACCTAAAATGTTCAGTTGTTGGTTGTATTAACAAATGCGAGTGGCTGAACTGGATAGAAAGCACGATCAGCAACCCAGAAGGGGGTGGGGTCATGTGCATTTAAAGGGCCAGCACTCAAAACAATCTTTCTGGTGTCGTTACTAAAAATTAGGGCTGAAGATGGACCTGTGTAGTTGAATTAATGAAGAATTTAGACCCAACTATAGCATTTACAGTTTATGTAGACCACAGGGAAACATTTTAAAATACATACTTCCATTTAAAAAGGCAAAATATCACTCCTTTAAGTCATGGTTGAAGGATATTTAACCTGTGCCTCAGTCTGAGCTACATGTGCATATTTAGCATAGTTCAGTCTATTCATTTCCACTCTGATGTAATGATAAGAAGATTATGAAAGAGAAGAATTTTCCTCAACATCGAGAAACAAAGAAAAAGGGACAAATTGTTTTAGCAGTGTGGAAGATTATTCCAACCTGTTTTCACCTGCTTGCTCAAGTTGTGTCTCATATTGTTTGGATTTTGCGAAGAAGAAAAAGTCACCGCAAATCACTGTAACATGATGTTTACACTAAGTCAGAGCAGTGCCTTGTTTTGGTTGTCAGAGGCTGTAAAAGCCACCACACAGGTGAGAAAGGTAATGTATCTGCTGAGATGACGTGGCTCCTGTTGTGCAATAAGGAGACCATTGGCGTGTTTTGTTTCATCCCTTATACAGTGACAGCTCCAACGCACACAGTCAGCATCAGCTTAAAAAATGCTTTTCATTTGACCTTACACATAAATTAATGAAATACCATTGTCTTCATACTACAAGGAGAATGTTATTTCTTTCATAGATTACAAGACTATACTCAATTTCCAAACACTATAAACTATTCAAGCTTAATACTGTGTCCAGTCAACACACACCCACTCTTTTGTATCACAGCCATAGAATCCAGTCCCTCAATGTAAAGGACATACTGTACCTACAGTGTCATTTATCCCCCAGCAGGTCTTCAGCAGCAGGTTTACTCAGTTTCTCATGGAGGTGATTCTCAGCCACTGGTAATGTAGAAAGTGACACCTGAACCGCATCTGGGTCACATCTATTTCCAGATTTAGATCTGTTCTGTTTTACAGTAATGCTTCAGAGGGTTTCACTATATTTTTTGTAAATAATCATTTACAGGCGAGAAGGAAATTTGTTTTTGGGCTTCATTACTGTTAAATGAAACTGTTAAGCCCACATCTTTTTGATATTGATAAAACTAATCTGTGTTTAATATCAGGCTGTACTGCCTTTGCAAAATGTTAAATAAGATAGGGCAAGTTACGCGTGCTGTAAGCGATTTTATGTATCGAGGACGATGCTTTGAATGACACACACAGGTGTTTTCAGTGTCGTAGCACCTTTTTTTTTTCATCTGTGTATTTATGTGTTAAAGAGGTCATATTTTACAAAACCCACTTTTATTAGTCTGCGGTTCATTTATTTGTGTATTTGGACCCTAATAGTTCATGAAGTTTGAATTTGAACCCTCCAGGTGCTGCAAAACTATCTCTATTAATTTTAGTAAAAATAAAGTGGATTTCTACAACCCGTTTTAATTCCTGCTTAATTTGTTACGTCTTATAACTAGTTACATCATGACATTTGCACATACAAGGTCATGACATCTGATGAACATTTCTCCAAATACGACATAATTGTTTGTCAGCAGCAGCGGTTGTAGTCCGTACTGAAAATATGTCCAAACTTTGAGTTGATTGCCTAAATTGTTCAGTTGTTGGTTGTATTAACAAACACAAGTGGCTGAATGGGACAGAACAGCACAGTCAACAACCTGGAGGGGGCGGGGCCTGAAGTAGCTCATTTGCATGTAAAGGGCCAGCGCTCAAAACCACCTTTCTGGTGTCATTACTCAGAAATAGGGTTGAAGATGGACCTGTGGAGTTGAATTAGTGAAGAATTCAGACTCAAACATAGCATTTACAGTTTATGTAGACCACAGGGAAATGTTTTAAAATGCATAATTCCATTTAATAAAGCTAAATATACTTCTTTAAACTATGATTATGTTCCTAATATCTTTATTTAAAAAAAAACTTTTCATTGCTCTCTACTATTAAATAATACATGAGTCTTTACTGTTTATTATAGGACATATTTGTTCTTCTCTTTTTGCTGCTGTACTGAAACCACACCAAGCCATGATCCAAGAACTGAGGCGCATACTCACCAGTGAGCGTTCTACAGGCAGTCGGACCTTTTCTCAATAGTGTCTCCAGCTGGAATAAGCAGTACACTAAAAGAAATTTTAAAGTATATGCACTTTTTGCTTTTCTGTTTCAGATCTTGAATGAGTAGCAAAGACTGTAAAACACAGCTATGCAGACCATCAAGTGTGTTGTTGTTGGGGACGGTGCTGTGGGTAAAACCTGCCTGCTCATCTCTTACACCACAAACAAGTTCCCATCCGAATATGTACCAACGGTAAGCATTTTAATATGGTTAAGTTTGTAAAGTCTAAAAGGCAAGATGTATTTTTATGTATATTCTTAGTGTCAGTATATGTGTGAGATGTGCTGTAGAGTGGATTACTAAATCACTTACAGGTTTACATAAAGTGTATTATGAAGAGAAATTTGATATAAATGGGTAAAAATATCCTAAATTTGACGCCATTTCGCTTTCATGTGTTCTTTTAAATTATATTCATGTATTCATTGGGCAGGATCATGTCTCAAAATCTATATTTTAATGTCTATAATTATTGAATATTAAAATATTATGTGCACAGTCATCTAAATGTATAACTGGTATACAAATGTGTATATCAGAGGTGTATAATTAATCAAATTGGAATTTCATAAAAACTTCTTACAGTTATTTAATTGCAAAAAGCTGTAATTCATTGTTCAGTCATTGTTGAAAATTGTACTTATAAATATATGGTTGATTGATTTGACAGATTTGAGTAACAAATCTGCACAATTTTGATAACCAACAAGCAGATTCAAACTGCGCTATGTATTTTTTTTCAACACACTGGGCACCCGAATGTTGATGATTTGTCAGAAACAAACAGCATTTATAGTGAAATAATGAGTAAATAAGTTCTTGTTGTTTTTCGTCTGTGTGTTCTAGGTGTTTGATAACTATGCTGTAACTGTAATGATTGGAGGCGAGCCCTACACCCTGGGCTTGTTTGATACAGCAGGTATGCTTTTCTGATTCTTATTTAGACATGGAATTCTTTTCTTTCAGACTGTCCAGATCGTCTTATTTCTAGTATCAGTGTGAATATCAGCTATTACCTCTTAAATCCTTCTTAATTTACTATTGGAACCACCTGATTTGCTTCATCCAGTACATACATTGCATCAACGTTTCTGAGTGTAGAATGTAATGACTGTAATTGCAGTTTTTTCTACACAGTGTTTATAAATTTGATCATCACGCACCTCGTGTTTGTGTCTTGTCCAGGTCAGGAAGATTACGACAGGTTACGACCTCTGAGTTATCCTCAGACAGATGTGTTCCTTGTCTGTTTCTCTGTTGTGTCCCCCTCCTCCTTTGAAAACGTCAAAGAAAAGGTACAGTTGGCTTTGTTACCAAGATGAGTAGTCACTTTCTCCTACAGAATTTTGTAGACAACTGTCAGTGATGTTACATAGCACAAGTTTTCATTTTAATGTAATATAATGACTTTTACTGGAAAGGGAAATTGATGGCAGGAGTTTAACAGGAATTGCATGTTTCTCCATGCAACTTAAGCTGTAGCATCAGTTTATTTAATATGTACTTAATTTTTTTTCCCTAAAAATTAAGATTGCCAGGACCAGCTTTTGTATTTTTATTTTTTTCCTCATTTCTGTCCAAAACTGGGGTCAGTGCCAGTGACATGAGCATCCCTCAGAGCTTTAGTTGCTTAGTGCTAGTCATTGTTTTTTCTTTATTAAATTAAAGATTTCATAATTGATCTTACAGTTAACCACTCTGTACCCATTTAAATATCCAATTATTTGCATAAACTCCACAAACATACAGATTGTAGCAGCTGCAAATGAAGAAAACGTAAATGTTGGACACTTGTAACGTTCAGTTTTTGCCTCTCAGTGGGTTCCAGAGATCACCCATCACTGTCCAAAGACGCCCTTCCTGCTAGTTGGGACTCAGATTGACTTACGGGATGATCCATCCACTATAGAGAAGCTCGCCAAGAACAAGCAGAAGCCTATCACTCCGGAGACAGCCGAGAAGCTGGCAAGAGACCTCAAGGCTGTGAAATACGTGGAGTGCTCAGCCCTTACACAGGTAACACAATGGAAATACCTAAGTATGATACACAATGAGGGATTCATGACTTTTTTTTTTGCAAGAACTAAGAAAGTGGAGGAAAGAGGAACATGTTTGCATTTTACCTGAGCCTGTGCATGGTTAATGTGCTTTGGTTGGCATGCCGTTTGGTGTCTGTGACCGTCCGCTCCTTGTTGCAACCATCGGATGGTTTTCATGGGGGTTAAATCATGCTGAGTTTTGAGGCTGTACAATATACATTATGGTAGTTACTGTAAGTGGAGTTGTGTCTTCTTAGGACCTTTGCTTTCACTCCCATGGCTTAACCTCTTGTAACTAGATAATGCCACATCAAGAAAACAGAAGTGAAGCGTGCAGAGCAATCTGCTCAGAGCTCTTTAATTCACCGTCAGCCTCGTAGGTGCAGCTGTTAAATAGTTACATGGAGTCAGGAGGCAACAAAAGTTAAATAGACTGTGTCACTGCTCCTTTCACCATTTGAGATTAATACGTAATAATTGCTCTTTTTATTTTGTGCCATGAGTGTACAGTCACGGAAAAAATTATTAGACCACCCCTCGTTTTCTTCAGTTTCTTGTTCATTTTAATACCTGGTGCAAATTAAGGTCCATTTGTTTGGACAAATATAATGATACCAACAAAATTAGCTCGTAGTAGTTTAATTTCAGAGCTGATATCTATCCATTTTCCATGTTTTCTTGACAATAACCAAAATCACTTCAGTTCTTACATTAATAGCTATGGCACTGTGCTGGCAAAAACAGTGCTTTGATTCATTCCATGTTTTCTTTTCTGTTTGTTTTAGTCACATGATACACACAGGAGTTAGTATTTGATTGCATAACCATTGTTTTGATGACTTTTGATGGTCTAATATTTTTTTCCGCGACTGTATATGTAAAGCTAGTGCTAGCTTTTCACAGATAATTACTAGTAGTGTGTCGTGCAGAACAAGTAAAAGTATCTGCAAATGAATTGGAGTTCCACCCAGATAATGTTACACAGCAGTTGAAATGAAACTACAGCTGTTCATTCATGCAGTATTTCATTCATAAATAGCAGTAGTGGAAATAAAGAAAGTCTGCTGTTTGATGGAGGATGCTTTCACTTCCTCTAAGGATCATTAGGAATCTGTTGAAGAAAAGACAACTCTTGAAACTTATTTTGAAGGTGCAAACCGTGGCTTGTCCTGCAGTGTAACTTTAAAGCATTTGCATGTAGCAGCTGTGGAATTGTTTTTCAACCAACTTTTAGCCTGTTCACTTTAATGTCCAGTCCTTGTTTCCGTTTTACTATTCTGGGCCAATTTTTGCCATTTTTAGACAATGATACAAGGGAAATGGCAGGAAACAGGAGACACAGAGAATAACATCCAGTAAAATGTCACTGAGGTTGAGATATAAATGTTATATGTTTTAATTATTATTCTTCAGCTCTAACTTTCAGCATATTATTTGATCCAATAAAAGATATTAGATTATTAGATTTCTTTGAAGGAAGACTGAAAACTTGGGATTTGTAGAAGATTGTAAATGGATTTACTGATCAAGTGTTGGATTGTGCTACTGATAAGTGAATTACTACTCTAATAAGTCCATTTCTCTTCTGATTACGTGCTCAGAAGTTGTGGTAGAAACTTGGTGAGGAAAATGAAAAGCAGAAGGAACACGACTGGAACATGAACAGATGTTTTGGGCCTCACTCACTGAGAGAACAATAGTGTTGATGGAGCTAAGGTGCAGCCCCCCCTCCCCCTCCCCACTCTGCTTCTTCCTTCCTGCTCCCCATTTCTCCCTGGCGGGGCTGTTGCATAGCTGCTGATGTCATTTCCTGTTTCCTGCTGGGATCTCAGTCCGCACCCCACATTTCTCCAGCTGCTTTCTGTCTTTGCAGTTGAACACGTTTCTTTATCACTGCTGTTCTTTGCACCTTGTCTTTTCTGAATTTCCTACAAGTCTGTCCTCCCTGTTCTGCATACTCCTCTGCCTCCTCTGTCTCTTTCTGTGTTTGCTAATCGTGCTGTATTTCTCTTCCCTCTCTTGTCATTGTAGCGAGGGCTGAAGAATGTATTTGATGAAGCTATCCTAGCTGCCCTAGAGCCTCCTGAGACGCAAAGACAGAGGAAATGCTGTATATTTTAAAGACTGACCTCATGTCTTCTCTTCTGATTACTAACATTCTCTGCATTTGTGTGCTTCACCAAAACCCACTTCCTTCAACTCTTTACATTTGCTGTTATTGAAATCCAGACCAATCTCAACTTTGTCATCAAAATGGTAACAATAACATCAGTGAGCTGCTAGTTTAACCTCTGCTTTGTATTTAGAGGACATGATAAAAACTGCACTGTAATGATCTTTACTTTTAATATTCGGTTTGCTGGTTGTGTATGGTTCTTCTGGAGTTACTTACCTCAGCGTGGTGTTAACTTCAGCATTATTCCTGGTTTTCATACCTGTTGGCCAGTGGCCAGCAGTAGAGCAGCAGTCCACAGAGGATGTAGGATGTAATTTGGGATGTTGCCATTGTTTTCTGCAGTTACTTCACGCAGTCCTTCCCATCTGTCCTTCTGTAGTCATTCCTGTGGGGATGATTTGGACTAAAACTAAGGCGGTGGCTCCCCTGAGAGTACTTGTACGACTGAACAGTTGAATTTCCAATGCTCTGCTCATGTACTTTGGTGTACTACAGCTAATGTGTGTTCACCAGACTGTGGTTACATAGGACCGTTAAGTTATACACAGTGTGTTTGGCCATTTCTTAACATTCATACAAGATGACTGTTTACTTGTTTGATACTACAGAGGATGGGCATTTCAAGACAAAGATCGTTCAGTAATTATTAGGTGGTAGTTGACTATTTTTCCAGCATTTTGTCGGATGAGATTGCAGTTATAAAGCAAAGATATTGTGGCTGCTGGCTAACATGCTGTTTTAGAGCAGGTGGATTATGTTGACCGTCTGCAGCTTGTGTGACAGTGAATTCATGAAACTAGAGTTGTAACGATGTCATGGTGTTACGATTAATTGCAATTTTAAACATCACAGTTAATTAATCGTCAAGGCTGCCGAAAACCGTCTCAAAGTACAGTAGATTAAGAGCAGAACCAAAGACACGCCAATATGTGCTACCCGCACGGAACGGAAGCAGTGTTACAGAAGCACTGCATTCAACATTCCACGAGTGAAAATGACAGAGAAGGAACAAGCTTCTCAATCAGAAATTCAGACAGTTTAGAAAAATGTCACGTATTTCTGATTTGTCTTGACCTTAAATTTATTTTCGATGTGGGCTCACTTTTGTTTCCATAGAGTTTGCGTTCGCTACTGCCATGTATACAGCTTCCATTCAGGCTACCATTGTCCAACCCATTCACAACAATCTGTTTGCATAACTTTCATAGAGTAAGGCCGTTCTTCTCCAGCTCAGACTGTCATACAAGCTTCAGGAGGGTGAACCTGTGAACTGATGCAGTAAAGACGCTCTGTTTGATCACAATGCAAACGGCATAAAATATTCTGATGCCTCACAACAGCCGGAGACAGAGGAATTAGTAACGCACATTAAGTTTCACCTTCATGGGGGTGCTGCGGGGACCACACCTCCACGTATAAATCCTGCAAAACAACCGTAGTAATCGTGAAACTGAGATGATTTCTCTGCCGATAATCGTAGCACTATCTCTCTAATCGTTACATCCCAACACGAAACAAGACTAAACTCCACCTGTGAGATTCAAAGGTTCATCTTCTGCTTCACATTTGCTACAAACATTTCTGTCTCAGTCTTAAAAAAAACAAGCTCGAAACCAGTGTAAATGGCTGCACACTACCTTTGCATTAAGGTAGAATGTTAAAGAGTATTAACTAAGTTGGTTGCGATTGGCCACTGAACCCACTTGTGGATCATGTATGCAGCATGTTGTCATGTATACCCTGAATGACAGACACAGGACCACCAGGACCTGTCCCAGTATGTCTGACAACCCCTTTTAACAGGCACTGCTGCTTCCCCTGAGCAAAGGAAATGTGTTATTCAGTGTGATAAGCGAATAAACTAGTCTTTTTTTTTTTTTCCTTTTAACGTTCATTCCAATATTTGTAACATATGGCCCATCCTTAGTACCATGATACTGTCTTCTGTCTATAGTCTGCTTTGTTGTGGGAGTATACTTCTGTTTCTTCCATTTGTAGTTCTTTGAGAAAATCCTTTTGTGGGCCAGTTTTTTCTTTTTCTTTTTTTTCTCTACGTGACACTAATGTGCCATTTACCTTGGTACAAATCCTGCTAATACAAAAAAATTAACACTGTGTGATATGACGTGTGAAACGAATAAAGAAATGGATTTAACCCCTGTTTACTGGCTGTCTTCCTTGTCCTGTGGTTTCTCACATAAGTATTTAGTACAGTAGCTTACAGCCTTGAGCAATGCTGATGGGCTTAACCAGTTTATTGCACAGAGCAGCCCTGTGTGTCTGCAGCTCCAGTTACTTCACATGACTGGGCTCATGGTGTAAAGCAGCTCTGCTCTGGGGCAAAAACACAGAGACAAAAACACCCACATCTGAGGCCAAGTGAAGGCACAATCTGTGGAGATTAGGGTGTTGTAAAATATGTCGTCAACATGCTGAATGTGCGTTCTACTTATTTAAAGGTAAAAGGATTGTGTGCCTCGTTTTTTTTCCTTTTCTTTTGTTGTGCACAGAGTTCTGATGTTATGCTCTCCTGTTCCTCCACTTTCTGGATTGAATTTCTTATGATTTGAACTGTTATGTCTTGGCTGCACTTTGCACTTCGTTATTGACACCTTTTCTTTGTCCCCCAACAGCACGCTAACACTTCACTGTTTCTTAGGACGGCCCTAAGAAAATAAAAACTCTCAAAGCTTCAACATGTGCGATTCGTACAAGCGTGTGTGTTTCGTGAACTTTGCGCTGGAGTCTGGTTCGTGTTCGGAGCTGGTTGTGTCTTTCAGCTGACTCAGTTTCTAAAGCCCAGTTTACACGACAACGCTCTCGGGTGAAAACAACAAAATATTTTATCAGATGTGCCTTTCGTTTAGACGGCAACTGTGTTTTTGGGGGTTGAAAACGCAAAAAAGTGAAACCTCCTTCCAGAGATGGAAATTTTAAAAACGCTCCACTCTCACATCACCGTCTAAAGCAGAGGTGTCAAACTCCAGTCCTTGAGGGCCAGTATCCTGCATGTTTTAGATGTTTCCCTCTTCCAACACACCTGATTCAAATGATAAGCCTATCATCAAGCTCTGCAGAAGCCTGATAATGACCGTCAGGTGTACTGGAAGAGGGAAATATCTAAAACATGCATGCAAACTATTAAATTTCCCCATGATGGGATCAATAAAGTCTTATCTTATGCAGGATACTGGCCCTCGAGGCCCGGCGTTTGACACCCCTGGTCTAAAGGGTTGAAAACGCAAAACTGTGCTTTCCCGTCGCGTAGAGTTTACATCACAGGCACGTGCCAATACAGGAAAACAACAACATATCGGATTATTTCTCTGCGACAGACCTTCAAGTTGCCCCAGCCACTGTAATTTACATCCAAGAATCGTTTCACCAATTGTCACAAATCTTTATAGAGAGTAGTAGAGAAGGAAGATGTTCTGTTTTCTGTTTTGTGATTGTATTTCATGCTAGGAGAGAACAGGAAGAGAAGTAAAACGGTTCTACGCAGGCGCTCGGTCTTGGCGTTGGTGCCACCTAACCACTTGGTGTGCATACTACATCGATAAATAAGAAATTTCACACAGTTTTGCGTGTCCGTCTGCATGCAGATTTTCCCCCCCAAAGTGATATTTCACTTGATATTTCGTCAGTTATAATCTGCTTGTCAGTCGAGCCAGTTGTAGGATCATAAACTCCTGCTTTACACGTCAGGCTACGCGTTATTTTCTCTCCAGCATGTTCACATCATATGTGACTTAATTACAAAGTACATGCAGAAGATCTCCTCTTTCAAACAGTATGTAAATGAATAATGTTGTGAGTGAAGTATTGCATCCCCACAGCTTTTATAGACAAAAGTTAGAACAGAAGTCAGTGCAGATGAGCTGTGATTGCTTAAACGCTAAACCATGCCATCTCAGTTCACACTACAGTTTGTGTGTTACTTTATAACTGTCATATCGTTAGCCTCATAGCATAATTACCTAAGTCATATTTCTGGGCCAATGACATCTGCATAACTTTACTCTCCTAACACTGCAGCTTCATTTTATACACATACACAGTTTAGCCAAAAATATGACTTAGGCAATTATGCTGTGAGGCTAACGATAAATATAGACACTGTTCAGAACCTTTTTATCGATCAGTCAATCAATCAATCAAAGTTTATTTGTATAGCATTTTACAACAACATAAAGAAGACCAAAGTGCTTTATATCTAAAAGCATGATTAAATTATAAGATGGCAACAGTTTGATCAAATAAAATAAAAATGCACAAAACAAGTCACAACGCACAATGATAAAACAGACCGCATATTTAAAACCTAATAGTGTCTCAGTGCTTTTATAAATACGAACATCCAAAACAGTGTGTAGAACTAGTGTTTGTGATACTAAAGGTCGACCAGTAGTGGATTTTTACATTCCAATATAATAATAGAATCTACCAGAAATTTACCAACCGTCAACAGCTGCTGAAATAAACAGTGGAAATGTTCAACTGTTGATTTTTATCACAAAATAAGAAAAACTTTGACCTGAACGTGGACATCACAGTAAAAAATACGTTATTAAATCAGTGATGTAAATAAATCTGGAACCAGGTGATTGTATGTGGAGTTTTTTTTTAATAGTCTGGTCAGTTTCAGTTCTGAAGTCTGAAATCAGCCACTGGATCTGCAATAATCAGCTAATCCGATTAGTTGACACGTATTATCTTGGAGATTGCGACATCTAACATTAGCCAACAACAGGCTCGGAGCACAAAACAGACTCCAGCGCAAACTTCACGTGAGCATGTGCGAATGATACGTAGTGAACCTTTAAAAGCCGTGTGTCATTCGTTCTTTTCATATTAAATTGAGAATCCACAATCAGAAAATGGAAAAATGACTTATTTCATTATTCATGTACAAATCAAAAAAATTTTCATTCTTTCAATTGTTCGCACAAATTAAAAATTGGAAATAATCAAATGGACCAAATGTGGGGTTTCGTGTTGACATTTTTGGTATCTAATTTGGTCTGACCTGGAAGTTCCTGACTTCCTCGCGTGTTTCTGAAGTGTCTTCTACTTAGATTGTCGACCATGGACCCACTGGATTAGACTAAACAACAATACCTGGAAGATCCGCA
>JAPQRP010000024.1:39973786-39987065 GCA_037367295.1 Apogon hyalosoma | reverse complement strand
CACCACCACACACACACACACACACACACACACACACACACACACACACACACTACCATGGCCGTGTTCGATCCTTCCTTGATGAGATCTTCCAAACAGGTGGACTGGACAGAGGGGTTTGGTTGAATCCCCTCCGCGTTCACCAGACTTTTTTTATGGGGAACCTAAAAGACAAAGTCTGCGCTATGAGACCTGCAACAGTCGCTGAATTGAGAGCAGCCGTTGAATGTGAACAAACTCAAATACCATGTGTGTGATTCCACTGCTTGGCGTTGTCAGCGGTGTCTGGACCAGAACGGACGTCAGTTTGAAAACAGGCGTGACAAAACAATAAAATGATGTTTGCAAATTCTATTACATTGTGAAAATGAAATGAAGTTTAATAAACACCTACTTTACAATTATTTAAAGTGTGTATACATTTTTTGGGAACACCCTGTAGATTAAAAAAATAATATTAAATCATGATTAATCGAAATTAATCCAAAGCAACCCTGTGATTAATCTGATTAAAAAATGTAATCGTTTGACAGCACTAATAAAAATATGAAATGCGGACTAAGAATTGTCTTTACAAAACAGTAAGTAGTGTGAAATTATGATGCAATTCAAAGTGAGACAGTAATTAAAGTAAAGCATCTGGATGCCTGATTCACCACCACTGCTACCGCTGGCACTGGTTAATGTGCTGCCTTGTGTGTGTGTGTGCGTGTGTGCGGGTTCAGTGTGTATTTGACTGTGGTATTGTGACAACAATCCTCGGGCATAAAAATGTCAGTCTGAATCAGAGACAGAGTGGGAGAGGAGGAGGGAGGGTTACAAATTCTCTACAAATTGGCTCCTGTTCAGGACACAGAAGCCCGTTGATGACAGACGCTCAGGTACAGAGGCTGACATTTAATGCCGCTCTCTCTCCGCCTCCTTCTTCTCGGTTTTCCACATGGTTCTTTTTTTCCTCTTCTTTTTTCTGCTGTTGTTTGTTGGGTCATACTCATAAACGTGTCCTGTCGTCAGGTTTGCTGCTGCTCTCCCTGCGTGGCGGCCCGGTCGCTGTGATTCGCCGGTGACACAGGCCCATTCACAGGCCGACACCCGACACTGAGCCTCGGCTCTCACACACGGATTAACGCTGGCATTCCTCCATCCATCCCTCTATCCTTCCATCCCTCCATCCATCCCAGATGATTCCTCCTCCTCATTTCCTACTTTCACTCCTTTCTTTTTCTAATGCTCATCTTGGTTCCTTTCTTTTTTCCTTTTCCGTTTCTTACCAGGTTACTTCCACGTCTGTTCCTCTGCTTCTTCTTCATCACTGCTTCACTCTCATTTCTTTCTTTTCCTTCCAAGTCGACCACTCATTTCCTCCCTCCTTTCCTTTCTGCCTTGCTCTCTGACTCCCCTTCTTGGCTCCTTCTTTCTTTTATTTCTTACCATTTCTCTTCTTTTCTTAACCGTTACCTTTTACCTCTTTATCCTCAGGTTCAGTCAACTGTTCCTTCGTTTTCTTCACTGCCCTGGTTGTTTTTTGAGTTTCAAGACAGTTTATCTAAAATAGTACGAGAGTATATGCAGTCACAGAAAAAAATATTTTACCAAACAGTGGTTGTGCAATCCAGTCCTAACTCCTGTGTGGATCATGTGACTAAAACAGACAGAACAGAAAACATGGGATGAATAAAAGCACTGTTTTTGTCAGAACAATGACATAGATATTGATGGAAGAACTGAAGTGATTTGGGTTATTATCAAGAAAACATGGAAAATGGATAGATATCAGCTCTGAAATTCAACTAATATGAGCTATTTTAGTTGGTATCATTATATTTGTCCAAACAAATGGACCTTTAGTTGGACCAGGCATTAACATGAACAAGATATTGAAGAAAACAAGGGGTGGTCTGATATTTTTTTCCACAACTGTATAATGTCAAAGTTAAATATCATGGGAGTTAAATTAACAGTTTCTAACTATTAGAAAACAAAAGCCAGATCCACAAATAATGGACTGCACAATGTTTGCACCTGCATCCTGCTCCTTTTTTGCTCCTATTCAAAAACGTTTTTGCACTGACGCTGCACTAGTATAAATACACCAATAAAGTTTGGATGGTTCATTTTTTTTCTCGCTAGTTTTTCTTGGTTCAGCTGGACTAGTTTTGCTCTTTTGAAAACATTTGTCTCCCGTCCAAGATAGTTCTTCAGTTCTAATAGCTGGTGGGGGGAAGTGGACTTGGACTTGGTCTGTGGAGGTTGTTTTTTCACATATTAATGACATTAATAACGTAATGATGTTTTGAAAAGCGCAAAACTATTTCAATTGAACTTAACAGAGATACAGAAAGGAACAGTGAGTCAGAGATGATGAGTTAATACCAGCTTTAATCAGGTGGTAAATCCACCAGACAAACTGTGTGTAGAAATTTAGAGAGAGTTTGCAACAAGGCTTATTTATATGTTTGTAGAGGTTTGATGTGACGTATGAAAATGGAATATATGTGGTTATTTTTTGAATTTGGGTGCTTCTATGAAACTGGAGCTAAAAATTCAACCCAGATGTCAACTAATGTTATGAAGCAAGTTTGGAAGCACTTTGGGTCTATTTGAAAAATAAATACTTACTGAGATAAAAGAGAAACTATTTTTCAGATAAAACACATTTTCATATTATTTTACATTATATTTAATACAAAAATCTGCATGTAACACAGTCAAAAAGACACAAAAATACACTTTACAATTTTTTTAAAAAATATCTCTTTATTCTCTCAGAGGTACATTTTGAGAATTGAACTAATTATGCAAGACAGTGAGTTTCACAAAAATGGCCGCTGTTGCAAAATCATTTGCAATTCATATGTGTTTAAATAGGCAGGTTCTGTATGTAACGCAAGTGGACACGATGGGTTACACACAGAACCTGGAATGAGACTGAGATTCATGAAAAACCTGCTGTTCTGGATTAGAAAAACCACTAGGATCAATACATTTAACACAGTGTCTTTATTTATAGCGCTATATAAGACCATTTCAAGCTATGTTTTCAAGATGAAATGCACTGACACCTAGGGAGATTTAACTGTCCCAATTTTGCTCCTTTTTTTGGTCCCAATATTTTATAAAAAATACATTAGTTATATGATGGATCAGAGCAAGAGTATAATTTTTTTGCATTTATCTGAGGTCATCATAAGGTACATCCTGGGGGGAAATATGTCTAAACTTCTCTTTTATTATTGGGTCTAAAAAGCTGGAAAAGTGCCAGATACCAAAATGAACCCAGTTTCACAGAAGCATCCATTAATGTCCATGCACATGTCACTGGTGCAACAGTTTGCAAGTAGTTTGTGAATATTCTGTATTTTCCGCCTCATTTGCACCCACTTTGAACCCACAGAAGCTGCAAAATCCTGATCCTTAGTTCAAACACAGCTCATTCTGCTCTTTAGCCCATTTCTCAAAGCTGTGTAGATGTGGCAGATTGTGCTATGACTGACATCTTGTCACCTAAAACACGTGTGACTTGATCATTGAGGTTAAACCTGTAACATAATCTTAAATAAGTATTAAAGTTTCCAGTGGCTTCAGTCACCTTACTTCCTTCCCTCCATCCTCATTCCCTCCCTCTCTCCTCTCACTCCCACCATCCTCCTTGAGTGCGCGACATGTTATGGTGGAAATGAATCAGTTTATGAGGGGAATTAAGTTTCATAACCCTCGATCTCTCCGACCCTGGTCACATTACTACAACAGCCCCGCTGCACATTTACATACACACACACACATGAACACACACTCTAGTGGGTCCAATAAGAGAGGGAAGTGTGCTTGGATGCAGCTCAACAGCAAACCCACCTTTAGCCTTCCCCTGTGGATCCTATAACAGCTTATATCTCATAGCTGCTCGGGCCCTTCGGAAAATCATTATTCCAATTCACACATCCGCTTTTCCCATCTGCACATAAACTGGACGAGATCGCTGAAGCTGACTGTGTGTGTGTGTGTGTGTGTGTAAAAGTAAATTTACATGTAAAGTGCTTTACTGCTTCTCCATTCTCCACTTTTATGGCTGTATCATCTGAAAATATAAGTTTGGAGTCGATTCAGGTGGGAGAATTTGACCATTTGTATTCATATGATGACAAAGTAAGAAAAACTACACAAGTTCAGAAGAATCAGAGTGTTGTAGGAAACGCAGGCGAACATATCGGAGCTGAGGTGCACAAATTGCACCTTCATATTATGGAACCACAGACTGAGTTCCAATAGAAAACACTGTCAACATTTTCTATATTCTTTAAAGCTACATATGACTTTTGTCACCAATTTTTCATCAAATCGGTAAAACCCGAGTCATAGCCTCAGTATCATGAATCCGTTAGTCTTTCCATGATGACGCACCTGGACCTCTTCCCTCACGGTGAACAGTTTCAAAGTGTACTCTACCATTTGTTCACAAACAGAGCTGGTAGGTCACTCAGGCAGTTTCAGAAATTTGTCGCAATGTGCATTGTGGGAAGTGGAGTTCCACGCAGCTGCAGGCAATGAAGAGGCAATGAAGCCGTTTCCGTGTTTGTTGCCGCTGTGGCCATAATGCGGCTGCGTGGAGCTCCGCTTCCCACAATGCACGTGTGTGAGAGGCCTTGCTTATGCAGCTCAACAATCTGACCACATTCAAATAAAGAAAGCTTTTTAGCCTTTGCCATCAGGAGGTCTTGTAAGTGTGAATACCTGACAGAAAATGACAGTGAATCCACATTTTTTTGTGGTCTTAAACCTTTGATCGGCTGATGAGCGGACTATTTCAGTTTAATTGTTGTTTTCAATAAATTACTGACTCAATTTTTTTTTTTTGTCTCACTCCCATTTCTTCTTTTGGCATTTTGAAACTCTACTTAGAACCTTCTTAAGATCCAACAATGCAAAGTGTAAATTCATGCAATTTTTTAACTGGTCTGAACTCTATAACACCAAACATATCATATTTGATGCATGAGTTTTGAAGCCCTTTACATGTTCAGTGTGATATTTTTTTTCTTAAAAAACCGGATGTATACAATTAGATACATGCAGTCCACAGATAATCCACCAGGGGGAGGAATTCGTCCTTTCCAGTGACACTACAATACTGTCATTAATGAGGAGGGAAGCAGAACTTGTGACAATTTAGAGAAGACATTTCCTTATTTGTTTGACATGTTTGTGTTGTATTATGTTTTTGTTTGTTCAAAAATAATAATATTTGAGCACTGAGATCTGACGTATCAGATATGATACAAAATTGAAACGCATACATGGAAATTTATATTTGAAAACATTTTTTGGGTTGTTCAGAAGGACCAGTAAAGGCTCCAGTTTAAAGAACTGGAATTTTCTGTCAGTGATTTAATGGTTCAGGCTTTACAGGGTTAAAACTTTGATCAGGTGTGTATAATTACTCTGAAAACCAGTGTAATTATGTTTTATGTGTGTGTGACTTTCAGTTGCTTAGACTTTACATGTCAGAAAGGATCAACCTACTGTGAATTCGGACTTCTTTGTAAAATCGTTATAAAATATCTGGAGCCAAAAATAAAGACCTATTAGAGAAAAATCATCGACTTGGACAGAGTTGTCAGGAAGTGGAAATGGGTCAATAGTGGCACACCTGACAGATGCAGCTACTGGAAATGGAGGGATTTGACTGAAGACTCTCTCTCGGTCTCATCACCTCTCTTTGTGTCTGTCAGCGCCCGAGCCTTCTGCTTCGATCTTATCTCTCAATTACTGCACCAGCACATTCTTGTAAACCACACACGTACAACACATGCATGCACACACGCACACCTGCACCTCCGACGCAAACCAGCCTAACATGAAGTCACAAGCAGGGTCGCATAACTTCACTTATATCACCCTCGCTCATATTTCAACAGAACGCACAAACAACATTCTGCTCGCGAGTAAAATCACCAGATTATGAAGCAGCCGGAGCGACTTTGTCTGATGATGGATGCGTAATCGCTCCATTTTTCGTACGTTTCATTTAAATCATTTAAACTGTTCCGGCACACACCCGTCACATTCACACACTCGTTTCTCACACTCATTCACCGAGCCCTCGGAAGAACAAATGAATCGCAAACGCTCATAAAGAGTTTTGAAATTCTTACTCGCTGACTCATGTTAGTCTAAGAAATGTCACAGAGCATGAGGTCCACACACACACGTAGACCAGGAAAACACATGTGCACCCAGGGGCCATTTTGACAAGTGAGAGCCCTCCGAACTGTAATAACACAGCTACTCCCTATGAATCATTAGAATATCCAGAAACAGACAGAGTGTGGGTCTGTGTGTGTGTGCGTGCCACACACTGTGTATCAATCATAAAAGGTTCTGACAGGGGATTTCGTGGGAATTGAGAAAGCAAGAAGGGTGGACACCTTTAGCTGAAATCAAACCAACTGACAAGATGCAGGATAAAGCAAACACTCACAATCACACACAATCAGTCACAATCTAAAATGCACACATCTGAGCCGCTTGATGAGGTCCAGAATTATGTTAATAGGGACTCTGCATTGTTACCTGAGACAGATTAGTCCCATATTATCATAGTAGCCAGTCCCTGCAGAGTTGAAGGAATATGCCTCGAGGTTAAAGCGCAAACCAACTCTTCAACACCTCTGACACATGTACACATCAAGAACGGATATTTCATTTCACTCTTTGGGGGGCGATGAAGAGAGGAAATTCTCATGAGCAAGTCCTGAGGGAGACGTCGTGAAAGCAGTTTTATCCAACGTAAATAGAATAAACCCTTATTACCAGTGCACATCCTGGATAATTGATAGGTAGCACTAGATCAGTGCAGCTGTTTCACATGTAATATGTACAGGGGGAGTTAAAGGTTCAATATGTGAGATTTGTTGGTGTTTGTGTGCTTATGTGAACCACACGTCATGCATTTGTAATGGAAACTGATCAAATGTTCAGCAACATGGTAATGTTAAAGATAAAGCTCCTGCCACCATAGACACATTGGCTTCCCGTAGACTGTTTATAATTAGTTTGAAGCCAGAAGAATGTGCTTTGGCAAATGTCATATTGGCAAATTTAGAGCCTAAGGTGAGGATCAATTAATGTTTAATTAAAAATTTTAAAAGAATTAAAGAAATAAAACCAATAAAATGAACACGACCAGACTAACTTCTTAGATTGTGTTTTTTTTTTTTTAGAAAGAAGGTGAATGTGTAAGGGAGCCAACACCCACTGGTTATGAGTCGTACACTTAATTCCAGTACTTCAACACTGGCTTCATTTTAGGGCAGAAGTCTTTGCCCCTTTAGGTTGGACCTTATTAATATGGAGTTCAATACCTGACACATCTTTTATTTTAAATGAACCTTTGCACAGTATCTCCTTATTGGACATCAGCCATTTTCTCAGAGACAAGGTTTGACGATCATATTTTGGTTCATGTTAAGATTAAATGTTGCCTTCGATCAAAAAAATGACGACACTGGTTTAATTTCTACAGTTCTCATTTTTCTTATTAATGAAAAGATGCTGTTTACTTTAAAGGAGTGATATTTTGCTGTTTTAAATGGAATTCTTCATTCATTCAACTCCACAGCTCCATCTTCAACCCTATTTCTGAGTAACGACACCAGAAAGGAGGTTTGGAGCGCTGGCCCTTTAAATGCACGAACCACTTAAGGCCCCGCCCCGTCCAGGTTGTTGCCTGTGCTGCTCTGTCCTGTTCAGCCACTTGTGTTTGTTAATACAACCAACAACTGAACATTTTAGGTAATCGGTTCTAAGTTTGGACATATTTTCAGTTTAACTTCAACCGCTGCTGCTGACAAACAATTGTGTTGTACTCGGAGAAATGTTCGTCGGAAGTCTTGACCTTACATGTGCAAATGTTGTGATTTAACTAATTATAGACGTAACAAATTAAGCAGGAATCGAATCGGGTTGTAGAAATCCACTCGATTTTTGCTGGAATTAATCTAAAGATATCTTCGGAGCACCTGGAGGGTTGAAATTCAAACTGCATGAACTATTAGGGTCCAAATACACAAATAAATGAACCCCAGGCAAATATAAGTGGGGTTTGCAAAATATGAGCCCTTTAATACAAATTTCACACTAAAATGTGTATTGTATGCTTTATATTTATGCATATGTATGGCGCACCTGTATAAATCCAGGTTGAGGAATGATACATCTGAGTCAAGTTCAACTGAAATTCAGCAGAAATTCCACAATGACTTTTTTTTTTTTTTTTTTTCAAATAATGAACACATTTTTCTAGTATTAGTAGAAGAGCACAATAGAACAGTCAGCAGCTGATACTTCTATAGTACTTTGTCCGTAAATGATCCGTTGAAAGACAATACTTGAACACATTATCTACATTCCTACATGCAAACATACATACACATACCTCCAGGCACCAGCAGATCTGTCTTACACCCTGCCTATATTTGCATTGCTGCGTTTTATTGCACTTCCTCCTGTTCTGAATTTCCCTTAATAGGTGATCTCCTCACATTTGTAGAGCTTGCACACACTCGCAAACGTACAGGGAAGAAGACCGGACAAGACTGGAAACCCAAGCACTCACAGAAATATGTGGAAAAATATACTCGAGCACGTTTTTACAAAAACATACTGTCGTAACCGAGTCTTAATTTGTTCTGGATCCTGCTTGAACAGGATCTGGGGCCTTCCAGCACCAGCTGTTTGACTGGATCTGGCACCTCTTTTGTCACTATCAAAATTCTCAGCCAGGTTTTTTGTGATAATTTAGCAAATGTTGCCTGTTGTGTGTCCTTAGATTTCTCAGTAAATTACTTGTTTGCATATTTTTGGATGCATTCAATTTCAAAATAGACATGTAAAGCTGCTGTGGTTGATAGTTTTTTGGCATCTTGGGCAAAACTGCCATAAATGCCTTTTGTAATTCAAGCAATCTGAGAGGAAACAAGAGGTCTACATGCTTCTGTGGACTTGCAGGATGAGGAAAATCTAAACTATGATGCAGACTTGGGGTAATCACAGGTGTTCTAAGACAGGGAGGGGTTAAGTGCATGATTGACAGCTGTAATTGCCAATCACTGTAAAAACTTCCTCAGAAGTCTGGTTGACTCCACAGCTTGACAGAAAAGCTTAGAAACTTTCCTGTTTTTACATAATGGTGTGAAGAAGTAAAAAGTCAAAATTTTATCTCAAGAAATCTTACCAAGATCATTTTCACTTGTTCCATTGGCAGATTTTTTGCCTAATTCAAGCAACAAAAACAAATCTGCCAATGGAACAAGTGAAAATGATTTTGGTAAGATTTCTTGAATTAAGATTTTCCAGATGTATGGTCTAAAAATAAGTTTGTTTATCTCACTGGAAATTTACTCTTTAGGTGATTCTGTCTTACTTTAAATGTGATGAGATATTTTGACTAGAAATGACAAAAATACGCTTGGTAAGATTTTTAATTTTTAATTTTTCCAGTGTTCAGACTAAATACGTGGAAAAGACGTAGAAAAGAGACAAGTGGGTGGGTTTTCTATCTAAACGTATTGCAAATTTTGATCAAATTTTGGGTAATTTATTACAAAAATGTGTAATTCTGTTCACTAATGTTAGCCTATGTGCATAAAAAGCTGGTTCTTCATCCATTTTACTTGTTCCGCTTGTTCCATTGGTACATTTTTTTGCTTGAATTAAGCAAAAAAAAATCTATAATTAAGCAAAAACATGTGCATTCTTGTGAAAAGAGAAAAAAACCCTGCTGTTTCAATATCATTATTTTACATCCAAATATGGACCAGCTCATTTTTTCCAGTTTGTTCTTCTCTTTCTTCACTTTATTTTCCCAGTGCCAGCAGGAACGCACACTACACCTACACACTCTCCTGGTTTTACATGAGAAAATGCCTGGGCTCCTCTCTCCAATTCTGACCCTGTGCCCCAAACAAATCCTGAATTAATTAAAAAGGGAAATCCCAATGGTCCACGGGCAAAGACACACACTCTGTCTCTTTCTCCCACCGACACACACACAGATTGAGTGTCTCTCACCCTCATGCGGTGGTAAGGGATTAGCAGGGCTTGTTCAATGATGGGAGTGTTTCCAGGTTGACAGAGAGTGACGAGGCTCGGTTCAAACATTACCCGGCGCTTCGCTTTAAGGACCGCACCGAGGTTTTGGCCATGAATTCACCAGTGTAAGGTTTGCAAGGATGGATGATAAAACAATGAAAAGATGAATGTATTTAAATATCGCAGTCGCACTTTTAACTCAACATTTACAGCAAGAAAAAAAACATGGGTAAAGAGCTGCAGACGACTCTTGCTTTGATATAAAAAGTTGCCGGTAGAAAGTTGGGGAATAACCTGAAATCCTACATGACGAGCAACAAATATGTACCTTTGGATTTTTTTGTCAGATAAGACCGTCTTCTCGCTCCTGACCCGCATCCTTATCCAACAGCCTCTCATGGATTCTACTGAAGCATTTAAATTGTGTTCGATTATTATCTGCGTTGGGGGGAAAAAAAAGGAAGAAAAAAACAAAAGTTTACCAACTCATCCACATAACATTTCCAGCTCCAAGCCTTTCCCCCTTTTTCATGTGCAACCAGGCACTTAATGGTGCTTTTACTGAACACCTGATCTGTTTGGTTCAGTTCAAATAAACTCTCAAACTCCTTCAAGCGTTTCTGGTGTAGAAAGTAATTTGATCAACCAGAAGATTCTGCGATTGGAGATAGTGATAGATGGATAATTTGTGCATTATTTCTAAAACTAAACGACTTTCAAGCCTAATGCTGCACATGCAGAGTTACTCCTATGACCATACACTGCACGGAGCATAGCATATTTACTTGGATTGTTATTTATTTTTTATTTATTATAGAAAAAAATAATAAATTTAAGGCTGAATGTGGACTAATAACCTATGATGACCCTTGACCTTTTGTCCACAGTACCAACTTGTGAACACATTAAAGAGATGATCAGTCTGGTTCACCTGTGAACTGCGTCTACCTGTGACAGACTAACTAACCAGAATACACAAATGAGATGTTATAGAATATAAACCCCCTAGGGCTTTGAGGTCACTCAGTCCAGTCCAGAGTTCAAACTAAACATGGTGAAGAAGCTTTTAGCTGTTCTGCTGCACACAACTGGAACAAGCTACCAACTGACCTGAAATCAGCCCCCAGTGTGAACATTTTTAAATCCACCGTAAAAACACTCCTCTTTTCATGTGCTTATGAGTAAACTCTTTCCAATCTTGTCGTTTAAATGCACTTGTTTGATTTTAATGTCTTGCTTTATTCTATTTTAATTTTTATTTTAATGCATAATTTTAATATAATTAATGTCTTTCTTTTATTCTGTGAATAGTTTTAGAATCACGTCTTATCCCTTATGATTTTAATGTCCTCTTTCTCTTTTTTTTTTATTTTAATGTAATTTTAATGTCTTGCTTTTTTTTCCTCTCTGTTATTTTTTTATGCCTTTGTAAAGCACTTTGAGTTACCATGTGTATGAACAGTACTATATAAATAAACTTGTCTTGTCTAACTACTTCAGCCTGTACATGGGTTGCAGTGGGCTGCAGGTATATTTGGTGGTAGACGGCTAATATTTAATATAACTTGTTTTTCACCTCTACCACTCAATGCGTACAACACACACAATGAGATCCACTTATAACATTCCTACTAGTAATAGTTAAGTGAATAGTAAGATAACATTATGACTACCAATGGTAATTAGTGAAGCTATACATACATGTTTCCAATGGGCTCCATGCACAGCCCCACTACTTCCTGAACTTCAGGTGGCTTCTTTATTTCCTGTCTTTCATTATTGGACACACTGATTAATCCAGGTGTGCCTGATTAATCAGTAGTCACAGCAAGAAGTAGCAGACACACCTGGATTAATCAGTGTGTCCAGTAATGAAAGACAGGAAATAAAGAAGCCACCTGAAGTTCAGGACGTAGTGGGGTTGTGCATAAAGCTACTTAAATTCACTGACTGATACAAATTGATACTGCTGCATGTTTACACCTCTTTTGGTTCCAATTAGCCAATGTTCATAAGAAAACTAATCCAACTTAAAGACACATGTAAAAGCAACTGAGATTACATTAGAACTAGTGGAACCACCCCCTCCCTGGCAAAGAGGCCCTGACAGTGTAACATTTTCACAAAGACATACATGTTTTAATGCGGCGTTTTCTTTAGACATTTTAACATCGTAGCTCATTAAAACTGTTGCACCAAAATGTCCCCAACACACTTTTGCAAAGGTATTGTCGCTACATCCTGTGCTTAATGCTGCCCAAGACTACTGTGATTCATTTAGAGAAATATAAACTAGCCAAACAACTCAGACAGCGTTTATTCTTACTATAGAATGACAGTGGATGGTGCCAAACCTTCTCTGGGTCTCCAGCCCTGTCACATCACTGGGACCTGGACTACAAGGAGGACACTCAAGGTTCAAGGACCTCACCTCCAAAAGGTGAAATACCATCAATGGCTGCTGGGGTTGGTTCCAAAAAGCCTTAGACTAAGTATTCTTAGATAGACGTTCAAGTCTAAGGCCATCATTCCGATCTCATTCATATTATTTGGACCCCATTAGTGATCTGGTCCATCTTTAAATCACTGCTCTGTCACTAAGATCTCAAGTCGAATTAAAAGCTCCCTCACCTGCCAAGTCAGACCTCCAGTTTCATGTTTGCTGTTTCATAAAGCACAGTTTTCTCTGACGCACGCTTAACTGCAGTTGTAGTTAATAGGTCACACTACCATGACTATGGGGTTAGGGTTAGTTAATAAATTAGAGGAAGTTGGAGTGAACCTACACAGACATGGGAAGAACATACTAAATCCATACACAAAAACCCAAACCAGTCCTGGGCTTGGATTGGGACCTGTTTACTTTTAAGCAGTTTGTGATTTATAGAATTTTACCATCACCAGTCTGTTGTCAACTTATTTGACACAACAAATTAGATTCCTCCGTGTATCGTTCGTTCTTTTCATATTAAATTGAGAATCTATAGTCGGAAAAAAAAAAAGACTCATTTCATTATTCATGCACAAATCATAAATCAAAAAAACGAGTTGTTTTTCATTCTTTCAATTGTATGCACAATTTAAAAACTGGAAATAAGCAAATGGACCAAATGTGTGGTTTCGTGTTGACATTTTTGGAAGTTCCTGACTTGTTGGTGTGTTGATCTGGACAGTGGTGGGTTTGCTAGTATTC
>JAPQRP010000024.1:39920545-39936811 GCA_037367295.1 Apogon hyalosoma | reverse complement strand
CATCTTTTCATGGTCATCAGATATGACCCATTTGGACATTCGGAGGCTCCGTAGTTACCGTGGAAACACTGTCATCTACAACAACATTGATTCACCAGTAAAACCCATGGAGTCGGATCAATGACAGTGGATGGACACACTGGGTTTCTGTTCAGTTAATGATATACAGTTGCAGAAAAAATTATTAGACCATCAAAAGTTGTCAAAAACAATGGTTATGCAATCCAGTACGAACTCCTGTGTGGATCATGTGACTAAAACAGACAGAAAAGAAAACATGGAATGAATAAAAGCACTGGTTTTGTCAGTACAATGACATAGATATTGATGGAAGAATTGAAGTGAGTTTGGTTATTGTCTAGAAAATATGGAAAATTGATAGATATCAGCTCTGAAATTCAACTACTATGAGGCCATTTTTGTTGTTTGTGCCATTTGCATACCCGAAAAATGAGTTGGACCTGGCAGTAAAATGAACAAGAAACTGAAGAAAACAAGGGGTGGTCTAATGATTTTTTCAGCGACTATTTTACTGAAAAAGTCACTTTTTCTGCAGTTTTCTCTGTTTTTGATATAATTACCTGCAACTTTAATCAGAGCTTTTCTGAACCTCTACATGATCAGTACATTAAACACAAAAAATACATGATTTTCACTGGAAAAAATTAAAATACAGAGGATAATATTACAAGAAATGGTGATAAATTACTAGTAAAGGTTAAAGAGAGAGAAAAATTCATTTGGATACTGACACAAAAGTAGCACTGGGTCTTTATGGGTTAAACTCCTTTCATAGTGGAGAAAATCACATTCCACTGAGGGGTAAAAGTGTAAAAGGTATCAATAAAGTAACGACGACCTTCTTCCGTTATCCCAGCTGAAACTCCAGTGGTGTAAGTAGAGTATTTCAGCATTAACAAAAAACCAACACTGAGCTGATGGAGAACCTCAGGAGTGGAAACAGACAGACGGACAGATGGACAAGTGAAGTAATGAGACAGAACAAGGTGAAGGGAACAGCTGAGCCGGGCTGCGTCAAAGAACTGCGAGAGAATCCAACACACACAGATTGAGGAGAAATCAAAATAAAGTCTAAATTAAGACTTGGAGCAGTCTGTGTGTGACGGTGGAGTATAAGGCTGTTTGGCTTGGCTGCGGCCGCTCTGTACAACATGGCAGCCAAGCAAGGCGGCAAGGCCGACCTCGCAACCACACAGGCTGAATGTGCAGCGGCTGACTCTCCTGCTGCTGAGTGGCCCTAAAACCTCCCGGAGCCTAAGCAGTGACCTGGCTTACCCCGCACCCAGCCTTCTTCTACTTCTTCCTCTGTTGCATAATCTTTTCCCTCTTGGTGAAAAAAAAATCCTTCCATCACTGGCTTCTTCGGTGTATCTCTTAATTGTAGTGCAATGAGGGATGATTCACTGTGACAAATGGAAACACCAGGGAAGATTTCCTTAAAAAGCCTGCTGTGATAGGATTTGTCTCAATCTGATGCTGCCCTCTGAGCAGTGGGAATGAAAACAGCTTGTACTGCTACCTGAGAAGTCTAGCTGCAGTTATCAGTGGCTTGGCAGAAGGCCCTGCTGTGTTCCCATTAGCTTCTGAATGCACTACGCCATCTAGCCTCATGCACCGGAGCTGCAATTTGCATCATGCGGTTAATGGACAAACACATGTGACAAGAAAAACTAAATAAAGGTGCAACTAGGAGAGCTATAATACCCTGTGATATTAATGACGCACTCTCTGAACTCTACTGGAATGTGTAACTGTCTTCCTAAAGATACTCCTTACTTTGCTGTTTTTGATGCTCATTCCTAGGAAGAGATACCAATGCAGAACAGCTTTATTTATCCTCAAAGGGAAATTCATGTCAGGGTCTGAGAAGAGCGAAACCCAAGTGCGTGCAGTGGTCAGTGGCAGGAGGACTCGCACAAGCCTGAATAAGATTAATAATGTATTAATCCACAAAATATACAGATAAATAACAATACACAAATAGAACCGAGGAAGCAGAACCTGAAACAGCAAACGTGGTAATCGATAACAAGAATCAAGAATCTTTATTGTCATTATGCAAGGCACAACGAAATTTTGTGCAGCAGCTCTTAGCTTAAGGTACACAGTGGACACATAATATGAAAGAGACACATAATACGAAGAGACACGCCTAAGATATACCTAAATAAATAAGTATAAAAATAGAATAAAAATAGAATTGAAAGTAGCAGTGCAAATCAAATCTGAGGTGAAACTGGCACAAAACAAAAAAAAAAAGAAAGGCAAGACAGAAACAGAAGACAAATACATATAGCGGTCGACACACACTCGTGGATAGTAACAGAAAAAGGAACAACAGAAATAAGCGTGACGGTCAGAACACACTCACGGAGGAACAGGAAACAACAACAAAACAAAACCAAAGTAAAAGCGGATCACGACAATTCATTTTCTATCGGCGCAAGAGAATACATCACACGACCAAATCAAATCAAACCAAATCAAATCAAATAAATAATCATCAGCTTAAGGTGTTGTACAGTTTGATGGCAGTGGAGATGAAGAGTCTTCTGTAACGTTCAATTAATGAAATGAGTCGACAAATGTGGGGAAGATGATCCAGACCTTCAAAGTTGCCCCCCACCCTGTTCCTTTCTAGAACGACCACTATCTAGTGCAGACCTGGGCATGTGAAGGCCTGCGGGCCACATGCAACCCAATAGAACCCAGACTGGCTCGCATGAGGTCATTGGCAAATTAAAAGTCAATGCAAACGGGTGCTTCTATGAAATTGGTCCCTGAAAACAGGACATGGGGGCTAAAAATTCAAACCAGATGTAGACTAATGAATGAGAGACTATTTTTCAGAAAAAACACATTTTTACATATTTAAAAAAAATTTCTTATACAAAAATCTGCATGTAATACGGTAAAAAGGACACAAAAATTATGCGCTGCTATTTTTTTGAATATCTTTTTATTCTTTCACAGGTACATTTTGGGAATTTAACTAATTATGTAAGGCAGACTGTTCCACAAAAATGGCCGCTGTTGCAAAATCACTCACAATTTATTTGTGTTTAAATGGGCAGGCTCTGCATGTAACATGAGTGGACACGATGGGTTACACACAAAACCTGGAATGAGGCCGAGATTAATAAAAAAAAAACTAACACGTCTGGATTAGAAAAACCTCTAGGATCGTCAAATTTAACACAGTGTCTTTATTTATAGTCTGTATAAGAGCATTTACAGCCATTATTTTCAGATCTAATGCACTGACACATAGGTAACCTTTCATGTCCCAATTTTGGTCCTATTTTTATTCCCATTATTTTAATAAAAATGCATTAATTTTGGGATGGATCAGAGCAAGAGTATATAGTTTTTCATATTCATCATTAAGTACATCCTGGGAGGAAATACTGTATGTCTAAATTTCTCTTTTATTATTGGGTCTAAAAAAGCTGGCAAAGTGCCAGATACCAAATCGAACTCAGTTTTATAGACACACCGAAATATATATCATTGTAATAGAACGGTAATACAACGGCACTGCTTTTATTCTGAAGGATCTGCTAAATTAACATTTTTTTCCCCTGTACTTAGTGTAAGGCTTATGCACTGATTAGTTTGTCAGTTTCAGGTGATGAAAATGTCAACTAACACCAAAAACGAAAGACTGATTCAAAATACAGTTTTTAACAATACGTGGACTTCTAAGTATTTCTTCACTGAAGTCAGAGGGAAAGGAAAAGAAAAGGAACAGACATATGCAAAAAACAAAGCTGGATGCATTTATTGTTTTTCATGTAAAGTTAATGTGGAGGTGGTGTTGCACATTTTTTTGAAAATGTTTTTGTGAATATTCATTAAATAGTTGTATTCTGTGCTTCACATTTTCATTGTATCATTGTATTGTTTCATGTACTGTTTTTATAGTAATATACAGGATGTCCTGAAAAATTTGACATCATTTCATCGCCAATAATTTGTTTAACATTTGTTTGCTCTTTTTGCTAAAAAAAAAAAAAAAAAAAAAAAGTGTAATCATTTTTATTGTTCTGCTTTCAGGTATAGACATGTCGTTTACTGCAACAGAAAAGGCATTCTGTGTATTGAAGTACGAACAAACTCAGTCAAATGTGAATGAGCAGTGTGAAAAGTTCATAAACAAGAACCAACAGGAAAGCAGATTTGGACGTGGCATAAGAACTTTCAAGAGGAAGGCTGTTTGTGTCGGGGAAAAAAGGACTCCACTACCGACTGGATGTGTGCTTCGTCACAAGCGGCGCACACGTTGAACTTTGTAATAACTTTGGAACATTATTAAATTACCATTCCCCAGAACTTTTTGTTTGAAATTTGTAGAATAGAACATTTTATGTCCAAAATCAATCCTATTAAGTATCATTTCTCCTGACCATGTAGTCATTCCAATATGGACATTTCAAATCATGTTCATTTTTTGGGACACCCTGTATATTGAGCAGAGCTGCAAGTCTATTGATCTGGCCCTTAACTGTCAAAGTTTCTCATGCAGCCCCATAAAAAAAATTAATTGCCCATCCCTGATCCAGTCCTACATTAGCAAGTATGGCAAAGTACAGGAGGCCTGTAAAAGTTTCAGAAGCAGGGAAAATTACAAAAGTAGTGTATATACAGTGGTCAGTGGAACAATGTCGCTTAAGGATCAAACAGTGGTGAAGACCTCAGTCAAAGTCAAAACAATCTTCAGAGTTGAAGGGATTAAGGAGGTACAGGTTTCTAATCTATTGCCTATATGTGCTGCTCCTCATAGCCTGGACCTCTAGTGGAACAGAAAAACTGAATTTCAGAAGTCACGACTCCCTGTGGTGAAGTTAAACGGATTTGACATACTTTTTTAGCTTCAAAAACATCTTACTATGAACTGTATCAATATGCACAGGAGCTGCACTTTGTGTCAGCATATCATGAGTGGTTAATAACCACAGACAGGTGAAAAATGAAAGGAAAACCAACATGTGGCTTTCTGAGGTGTTAGTCCGCTATGTGCTGCCAGAACAGCTTCAGTGCTCCTTGGCATCGATTCCGCAACTCTGTGAACTCTACTGGAGGGATAACAGCATCATTCCAAAAGATATTCCCTCATTTGGTGTTTGGAGGATGTACTCCCCCGTCCAAAGTCTCCCAAAGGTGTTCAACAGGCCTTTCGCTAAGTCCCTCAACAGGATGACTGCCGTCGAAGATGTGGAGGGTCATAATTATCAATTTTCCACAACCACAAAACACAACAGAAGAAATGTTAGTGATGAATTTATCCATGTGGTGAACTCCTTTTACTTCTTAATGAAAAGTATTTACTCTGGAGTTTAAAGAGGTTATAAGTAGTATTTCTATGTTCATGCATTAGAAAGGATTCAACGTAATCAGAGTGTTTACAATAAAGAGCTGTGAAGTTCTGCCAAAGATGCCAATGTATTGAATTGTAGAGTTACGAACTGCATTTATTTACGCCAACAAAACAGGAGATTTGTGTAACCACGAGCGGGAGTGGTGAGTCAATCTGCAGGAAAGTGACCAAGTGGGATGAGAACCATTAAGAAACAACTTGAGCGGCGAACGTGACTCTGTGATAGAAGCTAGAATCGCTGTTGTTGTTTTCACTACTGGACAAAGCTCTGAATGAAAAGAATGGATTTGATGTTTTAAAGCTATAAAGTTATTATGTGATGACATCATCTTCGCTAAGCTGCTGCTCGTTGATCCGCAGAGACTAAAGTTCTGACCTTGTTTGTTGGATTCCAAACAGATCTTTAGTGCAGATACGGATAATTCGAACCCTACAGAAAACTGTGGCTGTTTTCAGTCTAAAAACAGAGCTAAGCTAACAGAGCTATAATGTAAACTATCAGCTGATGCAGCAGGTGACGATTATAAGACAAAAGCATCTACAAATTTGAGTCTGAAGAGGACAACTTGACGATACCATAATACAGATGTGTGTAAACAATTGACTTATTGAATGGATTTATTGGTGGTTTTGGTCCTGAGACTGTTCTGGTACCAGACTGCCCCCTGCTGTTGACAGTTCAGAATATTAATACCACATAGAATCACTTAAAGGCTTTGACAGTTTAATGACAGATGTATTGGCCAGAAATATATGTTAGCTTGACACCCCAGAAATGTTTTTAACGATCTGACTTTAACTCTTTAGATGCACTTGCCATTTTACAGTAGCAAATTACAGTAAACGCTTTGAATTTTATGTTTTTATTGCACATATCAATGGACTGAAAGTGAAGCCAAAGTGTAAGAGTCGTAAATGTAACTGTACTGACAACCGTTGGATGCTGGCTTCAAAAAATATTGGCTTCCATAGACATTGAATTTCCATCATAACTACGGTCTTGTTCACTTTATTTGTAGTTGTGGTTTAGAATTTAGAGTTACCATCAAACGATACTCAGATGTTTCATGAAATATATTGTTTTTCCACATCGGTCCATTCGTGTTATAATTAGTTGAAATGACATTTTGAGAGCTAGCATAAACCACTGCTGAAGCCCGCCACTACTATTTCTGGTCGACACAGGCGTTCCAGTCTGCTTGAACTCCCCACTACGACAGAGTTGTACCGTATATCCGGTCACTGTAGCGCTCCTTAAACCGTTGTTGCTTAAACTGTATATCAGGCTGACAGCAAAGCAATAAAAAGACATCAACTGACTCATGGCTTTGTCTGGACGTCTCAGGGCTTTGCAGCTCTTACAATTCCTCTCAGAAAACCAGTCACTGCTGTTCAAGGGAAAAAATATGGGATTTACTGGGAATTTTGGATGTTCTTTACTGGTTATTGCTACATGTCGCAAACTGGAAACCAACCGGGTTGTGCATTTCAATGTGAGGACTTGGAATGGGTTTATTTTCCATCATTTTACACAAATATAGCAGCTAAATGATCATAAAGTATAAAGTAAAGTAGTTAAGAATAATGAGCTTTTTGTTGATGAATTGATATTACAAATGATGTTCTCACATGCATGTCGAAGACCTTTCTATCTCTGATACTGATTTATTTTTGACATATCTGTCACTAATAATGCATCCTCATTGCTGGTCAGTTTACCGTGACTCGGCGTAGCTTGGCTTGGTTTGGCCTCCAGTGCATTGCATTCCCACTGCAGGCACGGACCATTTCAATCTTGGCAAACAGTAACAACGGATTTTGTGGGCGGGGCCTAACTGATGGCAGAAAGTGACAGTTGTGGTGTCAACAGTACATGGAAGCCGGTGTCAGGAGCACAAAAATCAGGAGGGAAACAGAGTAATGGAAGATACAGAGGCCTTCTCCGATAATTTTAATGGTCTGTTAATGAGAGACAAGGTGTCGTCCAAAGATGAGTTGACCATTAGCGGCAGGGTGGGGTTTCCTGATCCATACTCATTGTCGGCTCAGTGGGTGGAGCCAACCAAACGGACTGAGCTACAGTGGGACAGACATCTGTTTATATCTTGTTGAAAAACCCAGCGTTTACACAAAAGAAAAGCTCTAGGCATACAAATCCCTCCATGCCTATAACCAGGGTGCGATTTGTTGGGGGAGATGGGGCGGATCAACCCCCCCTCTGGTTTTTACATCCCTGCTACCACTCAATGAATTTCATCCTTGGAGGGGGGGGCAACCAACCAGTTGAAATATCAGGCAGGTTGCGACTGAGTTTTCTTACTCCTATGTCCTATATCACTGGCACTAACGTTCACCTGAACCGAACTGTCGGCAGTCTCAGAGAATTTGCAAACGTCCCCATCACTGGGGCGCCATAAAAGGGGGGTGGGGGTGGGAGTGACAAATTCATGGGGCCCAACATTTGTGTGTCCAGTGGATACAGGTGAGAAGTTGTGAAAATTGTGTCTAAGATCCGCTGTATAATAGAGGAATGGGAGTTGTAGTATGTAAAGTTTCACTTTTGTTTCATGCCCGCGTTAGTTACGTTAGTTATGGACCGCACCCCTACGTATATAACTGCCCCCCCCCCTGTTTTTTTGACAAATCGCGCCCTACCTATAACTTTGTACTTTGCTGTCATGTCCAGGATATTGAATACCGAGTGCTGCATCCAACAGAAGATTGTAGAAGATGACGGTGTTTCCATGGTAACTACGGAGCCTCTGAACGTCCAAATGGGTCATATCTGATGACCATGAAAAGATGGCAAACCACATTACATACCAATTATTTAAGTGTATTGATAGGATTAAATTATCAACAGGTATTAAACAGTTTACATCCGTAGATGGTTTTGGTCACCAGTGGATGTTTGAGTCTTTATGGGTTAATTTAATACAAGAAACCAACAAGAGACATGTTGCATGGAAATCACAAAAGATCCATAAACACACGATAGATAAAAGTTTGACAAACTGTAGAATTGTCTGAAACAACTTTTTATTAGACAGACGCATCAGATGTCTACCAGTGTTTCAGAAAGGAACCCTAAAGTCAACATCAGGTCAAAATGGATGAAATTCTGAGTGAAAGTTCCCCTTAAATGATGAAACTATTTACTCTTCACATAACAGTAGTAGATGGATACGTGCATAAAGTGACAGCCTTTTTCCAAACTGTCTTATCATCTAAAATTCATGATCCAAGGTTTCAAGGTTAAACCGACTCCAGCCCCACAAAAACCCGCTCACAGCATTTCAATCCCTCTTTTTATTATTTCATCCCCTCATCACGATGATTTATTGAGCGCCTGTGCTCATGTAGAGATGGATCTGTTTGAAGAGAAATCTAAGGTATGCAGCTCAAGTCCACCGCCATAAATCGTCCATGTGGCTTGGTGAGCTTCAGGACCTCACACTAAGAGGGCATAAGAGCACAGAGAGACCTGGATAGTCCTAAAATAGGTGCCATCGATTCTGCCAAGCCATAATCTACAGATAAATTATTTGAACAAAATGGAAACACAGTCCTGCGTTGCTTCGGGGAGCTAGAAATATCTTTTGCCACAGCGTAATTGTTGACATTAGGATGACAGTCATTCTTTCCACAATGTATTCCAGTGAATCTGCACCCACAAATCAGAAGACTTAACCAATTTCGAAGATATACATGTTTTCACAAGATTTAGAATAACAAAAGCAATCCAGTCATTCATCTTTCGCTTGTTCCAAGGAAGAACAAAGCAGCCATAAATTTTTTGCTACAGCCTTCAAATTACTAGTAAGTTATATTAGACAGTTGGGTTTCACTGCTATCATTCATCAAAAACTCTTATGCACCTTTGCTAAACTGAAAAATATCCACACTCAAATCTGTGAAGAGCATAATGTCATTGAGAAAATGCAGCGTGAAAATGAAGAAAATTCACACAAAAAATTCAACGTAGCAACTAGAGACACCGGGGCAAGCGCACACGATCCATAATTCCATAATGATATTGTCTCAAGTAAAGCTCGTAGATACTCAACAGATTCTTGACTTAAGAACAGACACAATAGCAGATGAGGTTTATTGCACGGGCCAGCAATTATGTAATATAGATTGTGAACGCAAACCCGGATGGCTCCTATGTCGTGGACTTAAACGGTAGGTACACACAGGCCCAATCCCAATTCCCCCATAGCCCTCCCCCTTACCCCTGCCCCTTGGCACAACCCCTTGAAACAGAGCTGCAACGTTTAGAGGTTGCAACATTCCCCTTTGAAACGGTTCAACCCTTCACAACCTGTTACGTCATCAGCAGTCATCGATGCCGCTGTTAACAAATGCAACAACTTTGTTTCCGAAAGTATTCCCCATGCCGTCAGCAGCTGTAACCGTCTCGGTTCCACTGGCTTTGGTCATCTTTTTGCGGCTATCAACTATAAACTGCAGAAATGCGATCTATAACAATGAAACGGCATTAAACGGTCGATCACATGATGAAGTTGTTTATGCAGAAAATAGGTACGTGTGTGTTTCTTTCATCACACTGCTGCACTAGATATGGAATTTTGGTTTAATTAGACCATGAACACTACCAAGAACTGCAACTTCAAGCTAAATGTGCAAACTTACATAAACAGTAGTACCACGACTAAAATCTAAAAACAACTCCTTTTACACTGGCTTTTTACGTTTTACTTTATTTATTTTTAGAAATTATTTGCTTCAGAGATTAAATGTGCCAAATCTTACATACTTTAATAAGATGAATTGGGACAAAAAGTGCTGATTACCTCATGCTTTCAATGTGTATGATAAAGTGTTACTACACATATATTAGTTTATGTACATTTATACAGTAGATTAACTTAATTTTTCTTCATTAGTGACCAGTGTTGGGGAAGTTACTTTTAAAAAGTAACTTTTGCTTGTGTAATCCATTGCTTTACTTAGTCACCCTCTATGAAAAGCAACTTTTTACGTTACTTGTTACTTTTATGTAGGTGGACTGTAGGCAGAGCCACATATCTGTTCCTAAATGTATAGGGCTACATACAGCTCTACTATGGAGGACATAATGGGTATTTCATTTGTGCTCTTTGTTATAAAAATACCACAAACAGAGCACTTGACAAGAAAACACTGGACGACTATAGGCTTCAACACCACCTCTAAGCCAGATCAATCAAATATAATCAAACTATATGAAATAACAGCCTCCACACATCTTATGGGCATATAAGTGAACACAAAATACATAAGGGCTTGTCATTTTCATGCAGCTCTTGTTTAGTTACCTAGTGAAACGAGGTGAGAGCCCGTGACTATTGTGCAGGTGCAGCTGTTTCACTACCTGATGTTTGCATCGAAAAGAATCCATTTGCACATGCTCAATGGTTTAAAGCATATACATAGTTTTTAGGGCGTAAAAAAACCGGGGGGAAAAAACTGTACGTGACACTCGTCAGATCTGTCCCTAAGAAAAGTAACGTTGTGCCGAATTGAAAAAGGAACTACATTTTGTTACCAAATTTTCAGCAAGTAACACTACTTTGGACCTGAAAAAAGTTTTTATGTTACTGTAACATGTTACTTGTAACTCGTTTCACACAACACCGTTAGTGACTCAATCGTGGTAAAGTTTCCCTACTTTTATTCTGGATCTTTTCTTCCATTTTTTCCTGTAAACCATTGTTATTAGGTTATAGGTTTCACATTTGTTTGCATATTGTTCCAGTCATATTTGGCTCAAACCTTTATTTATTCAACTACTATTTGACGGTCGCTCTGTTTTCATCTAACGGGATAATAAGGTCATGTGGATGCCCAGAGGTCAGCGTGGGGTCCATGTCTCCTTTTTGTGATGTACAGGCTGCTGGTATCAACAAGTGGTTAGAGTGTTTTAACAGCCTAACGTCCCAATTCCCAGCACTGGTTCTGACCCTGACACAGGGGAGCCTTTGACCACTTAAACAAACTGTTACTGCCCACTTAGACTTAAACCCTGTCTGACTTCTCTCTTTTTTTCCCCCTCTTGTAACACGATGTTCTTCTCTATTTTCTCTTGCTTCTATCTGTTTTAACTATTTTTCTCCTCTTCTCGTCATCCTCCACCTTCATTGCCTCCTTCTAAAATAAACTAAACAACCCCCCTTGTGAAACTCAATCCTGCACAGCACAACACCAAGAGGAGTACACCTCATAAAAGGCCTGGGGGGGTTTATGCACTTCAAACAGAGGCGGGGATTAAAAGGCCATGTCTGTTTACTTACAACCCTCTCTGCAGCTCTTTACATTCCCACCACTTCCTAATTCAATTACAGAGGCGAGCTGTAGACAAGGCTGAATCTTCAAAAAACACTCTGACGTGGAATTTCCCTCAGCCTCATTGACTCACGTTACAGGGTCACTGGTGGTTCTGTGGGAGTCATGAAGGTTAGTGATGGGAAGGTGTGCTTAACAGATCAATTTTGGACATTTTAAGCACATAAAATTAATAAATAAAAAGGACAGCAGTGATAAACATCATCTGACTGATTTGTGAATCTGCTCCTCTGAACAGCTGGTGTCTACTCACTCATAGGCGGTGATTTGTTCTACCTGTATGTTCTCGTTTACATGGAAAGACAGTGAAAGAAGTGGGCAGTTTATGAGTTTATGTTCGCTACAATACGTGTAGAGGCAAAGAAAAAAGGGAGGATAGTTTTAAAACACTCGGACTTAGACTGTGGAGTGTCACTGGTAGGATATAGTCCATAATAGTCACGGATGTCTGCAAATACAGACATGAAAAATTGACATCATGCACACAGTAAAAAAAAAAAACAACACAGTGTCAATTTAACTCTTAGAGAGTTGAATTTAACTCTGTTTCAGATAACATTTGGTCCCACTCAAAATTAGAGTAAAATTTACTCTACAGAATGGCCAGTGTCAAATTTTCAGAGTTAATTCTACAAAAGCAGAAATAAAATGCTGCCCAACTAACTTCTTCTATCAACACCACAGTCTTCTCTGTCAAATATTTATTATAAAAAACATTTAATCTTCCTTATTTCCGTTCTTCTAATATTCTATCCACCCCTCAGAGCCAGAGGTGGCAAACGTATGGTCCGTGGGCGAAAACTGGGCCGTGACAGGGTCCAATCCGGCCTGTGGGATGAATGTGCAAAGTGCAAAAATTACATTCACTGAAGATATAAATAGTCACGGGCATTATTTATAGGTTATTAAGATATTATTTTACTAGTCTGGTCCACCTGAAATGAAATCAGGCAGAATGTGGACCCTGAACTAAAATGACTTTGACACCCCGTGCATTAAACTGTAGAAGTTTACTTGGTTTGACATAGACCCACGTGAGACCAACAGCCCCGCAGGTGAATGTGTGATCGATTATTAATTTCCATAATGTGGCATCTGTTTTTGATTACAATTCGAATAAATCACTGAAATCAGAATATTTGTTGATGTCCCGACTGACACATACAACCAAATTTGATTTACAGAGGGCCGGACCAGTAGAATAATAGAATAATAACCTATAAATAATGACAGATATAGTTTTTTTCTCTTTGTTTTAGTGCAAAACAAGTAAAACTACTAGGGCTGTCAAAGTTAATGCATTAAGGTGGATTAATCCATCATCATGATTAATCTGATTTAAAATTTTAACGCAGTTAACCATGTGAAGCACAGAATGACGTCTCTGCCAGTGCATTTGGGTAAGACCAGCACATTGGTCCTCCGGATGGAAATATGAGGACAAATAAACCCAAGACGGAACAGTGGTCTCAAGTTGTTTTGTTTCAAGTTGTTTTGTTGAAGGTGTTTAATAAACCTATTAAGTGCATATATATTTCCCTTCTTTCTTGAGCCTGTTTGTTCATGCAAAATGAAGCGCTATCAACACAGATTAAAAATGAATGATAAGTAATCATGATTAATCAAAATTTATCCACAGCAACCTTGTGATTAATCTGATTAACAATTGTAATCATTTGACAGCACTGAAAATTACATAAAGAAAAAGTGAATAACCTGAATATCAATGTACAACCTGAAAAATAAGCCCTATCTATCTATCTATCTGATCACAGTGGTTCTACAATGGTATAAAACATTTGCGTTCCTTCTCAGGTACATTTTTATTAATGTATCGATATTCACTCATTCACCTTTAAGTAAAAAAACAGATAATTACGGTAAATTCACGAGAACGAAGAGGTTGAAAACTGAGTTTGTTACTCAGCAACAAAGATGGAAACAAAATATTATTGAAATAAATATGTCTCCGCAAATTAGCACTTCATTACATCATTAAATGATCATATGCAACTTTATTAAACATGCTCAGTCAGATTTGTTCTAGAACTAGACCGACAACAGAGCCCGTATTCAAGCAGCCCTTTGTTGTGCAGCAACAGGCGCACACTCAGTGGCAGGGGTTTATGGGTAACATTCAGAACCGCAACATCCCACAACAGCTGAGAAAACACTGCTCATATGTAGCTTGGTAGGATGCTCGTATGGATGATATTAGCATAGCTGCTGTTTACTCTGCACTGCTATGGAGCCAACCGCACATACACACACACACACACAAATACACACATTACACAGCAACCCTGCTGCATATCCTGTGTTTAACAATATTAGAGCCAAACCCAAAAGATTTGGCCCTGCATGCAACTGAGACCACAGGCTGTTAACCTCTGGACACACACACTCACACACAGCTGTATCGTTCAGGCCCATCAACTGCTCAGTAATGGGGAACATGTTGTAACTGTGAGACACTACTGTAGAGAAGAATTCATGTCATCGGTAAAACCTGCGATGACTGATTCCACCGACTTTACACGGTTCACTGGGGACTGTTTGTTTGCCGAGGATGATTTCGTTTTTGGTCCAAAGAAAAAAGAAATACATCACTTTGAAAAGTTTGTTTGAAAGCAAAAGTGTAATGGATCATCGCGCAACTTAACATTCACACTTCTATCCAACTTTGTTAAAAAAAAAAAAAACGCTAAGCTTCATTTGTAATGATCTGAAATTGAATTCAATGCAGAGCTCATCTGACCTGCTGGATACGTACCTCCACTTCCCTTACAGTAAACGGAGACTTTTTTGCCAGCGCAAAATGTACTATTCAACAGATTATTATGACTCAACACCAGCTCAGAGTCATGTGGGACGCCATTTAAAGCAGGAGGGGGTCGAAGTCATTTCAGTTCAGGGGCCACATTCAGCTCAGTATGATCTGAAGTGGGTCGAACCAGTAAGATAATAACAGTGAAAAAAGTCCATTTACATTATGTTTCCTTACAAATGTGAATAACATGAACAACCTGAAATAACTACAATTTTCATATGCTTCTCATTCACACGTGCTTTACAATGTATAGATCACAGAGGATCTAAAAATAACCCAAACATTTAGTACCAGGCAGAATATTGTTAAAATTACACTTATTTCGTTTACGACATTTCAGGTTGTTCAAATTTTGTTCAGGTTATTCGCATTTTTTGTGAAAGGATAGTTTGTTAATGTAAATATTTTCATGAAAACGTACTTTTTTTTGCACTAAAACAGAAAAAAAAATTGTTGTCATTATTAACCAGTAAAGACCCAGAGCTACTTTTGTGTCCATTCCCAAATTAATTTTTCACTTTAGTTAACCTTTCTTAAGTGATTTATCACCATTTGTTATAATATTATCCACTGTATTTTGCTATTTTTCTTTGAAAATCAGGTCTTTTCCTATATTTAATTCACTGGTCACGTAGATCTTTATAAAAAGCTCAGATTAAAGTTGAGGGTTATTATATCAGAGACAGAGAAATCTAAGGAAAAAGGGAAATTTTCAGGAAATATATCATTATCTGAACCTAACCTAAGTGTGTCCATCCACTGTCATTAATAAAACTCCATGGGTTTTACTGGTGCATCAATGTTGTAGAAGATGACGGTGTTTCAACAGTAACTACAGAGCCTCTGAACATCCAAATGGGTCATATCTGATGTCCATGAAAACTGCATTTTACACCAAATATTTACATGTATCGATAGGATTAGTGGATGAAAAGGTATTAAACATTTTAGATTAGTGGATACTTTTGGTTGATGGTGGCTGTTTGGGTCTTGATGGGTTCATAGATTATTATTATGTGTTTCACTTGAGATCATATTGGTCTGTATGTGACCACTAAACTAAAATGATTTTAACATCATCGATTCTTACTTTCTTCAGTGTAATTTTTGCATTTCACAAATTCATCCCAGGGGCAGAATTGGACCCTTTTGCAGGCCATATGGTTGACACCTGCGATTTAAAGGTTCAGTGTGCAACATTTGCATACGCTAGTCTGTTTTGTTCTAGCAGAATTTCTAACCTAACAACTGTCTACATTGCGTACACCCACAATAACAACTTGCACCCATTTTTTTTTGTTTTTTGTTTTTGTAAAGCACTATTTATTTTTGCTCCACCTTTCACCTGCTCCTATAATATACAACAATGACAGTGTCATTTCCTGTATCGTCGTCACATGGTTTCTCCACTTTCCTGCCCCTTGGGGACACAGGAGGAAGAGTCTGTCTCATTCATTCAATGGGAGAAATGAATGTGGTTTACATGCAGGATTCTGACCTAAAATCACTTAATTAAAAGCTGCATATCTTTTGAAAGTTTTGATATTAAGAGGAAAATGTTTAGAAACCTGGATCAGGAAAGAATGGACATCATTTAAAGGGCTCATATTTGTCTAAACCCACTTTTATTAGTCTTTGGTTCATTTCTTTGTGTATTTGGACCCTAATAGTTCAAAAAGTTTGAATTTGA
>JAPQRP010000024.1:39875188-39892761 GCA_037367295.1 Apogon hyalosoma | reverse complement strand
CACCAGTAAAACCCATGGAGTTGGATCAATGACAGAGGATGGACACACTGGGTTTATGTTCAGTTAATGAGAGATTTTGCTGAAAAAGTCGCTTTTTCTTCAGTTTTCTCTCTTTTTTTTTTTTGAGACAATAACCCTCAACTTTAATCGAAGCTTTTATGAGCATCTACATGATCAGTGAATTCAATATAGGAAAATACCTGATTTACACTGAAAAAAATACAAAATAAATAGGATAATATCACAATCAGTGATGATAAATGACTTCAAGGAGGATAACTACAGAGAAAAATTCATTTGGGAAATGACATAAAAGTAGCACTGGGTCTTTATGGGTTAATGTTTGTTTTCTTCCAACAAACGTCATATCCTATATAAGTTTGACCAAAAATATTTTCATCATCATGTTATGAATATGCCCAATAAACCCACTGTAAACACATCACCGTACATTTGGAACCAAAGGAAAAGCTCCAAAATGAAGCCAATGCAGACTCTAAATTTGTAATAACACTTATGGCCACTAGATGATGTTCCAAAAAACTCTGGATCCATTATTGATTACACTGAACTTCTCTAAATATACTAAAACAGTATATTTTTTTTCCCCCTGCGGCTATTCTGTTCCCAGTCATTTTATTTGGACCCTTTAACTACCAATTCAGTAAGTTAATGTTGGCTAGCAACGGTTTCAACCCCTCACCAGTGATGGATCTGGAAAATTTTACACAGGGTGGCCAGAGATGTTAGGGTGACATGGGAGAACGGGAGGTGGTAATCCCCATATACTCTGTTTGTTGGAATAAAAAAAAAAAAAGTTACTTCTTGTACCTCCTCTCATAAAAGTATTTGATTTATTCTTGATAGATAAAGTGTAATTGGGACTCCGTATGTAATCATTGCACCAGGTCAAAGGTGATTGCTGATGTGTATAAATAGGAATAAAAAATGGAAGACGTCTGAAAACAAAATTATTCCAACTTTATCGGCAACAGCGTACATGAAAATGCATTTACAAAAATACTTTTAATGTACAACAGGAACAAAACCAGCCCTTAAAAGAGGAAAGGAGGCTATGAATAAGAAAATGAAAATATTCAGCTACATGGGAATGTTCTGCTTTGAAAAAAAAAAAAAAAAAAAAGACAATAATTACCTGAAAGATGTAGTGGCTTAAAAGAGTGGAACACGTTTGGTCAATTTATTGATGGTTTCAAAGCTTTAAGAAGCTTGTGGTCAGTTTTGTCTCCAGAAATCCAAGATGTCAGCAGCTAAATTACCAACTACTGGCTTCAATACAGCATTTCAGAAATGAATGAACTACACCATGATGGCGAAAGACAAATGAAGATGAAGATGGATGGAAATAAAGATAAATTCATATATTTGCTAAGTATTTGGATTCAGGAGAGGACTGTATTAAATAAACAAAACAGTAGAGAAAAGAAAATATTTTAAGGGGGGGGCAACACGTTTTTATTTCCTGATCAAATCACTGTTCAGTTCATTTTTTCCTGCCTAGTTTACTCAGTTCTTGTTCTAGTTATTGTTACCATCATAATTATCACCTTATTGTTGAAATTTTCTCGCGAGGGTCTTCGCCATCTTCGTCTTCCTTTTTCTCCCCCCTTCACTCTCTCCTTCTCTCCTTCCCCCTGTTCCTTCACGTCAGGTCCGGCATCGAAATGTGATTCAACAAAACTCATAATAAAGAATATCAAGGGGAGCCTCGTATACTTTATGAAGTTTCTCTTGGCAAAGCAAATTTGTTCAGCACAAAAAGGCAGACGGACTACCATTCTGCTGTTATGATGCTGGACAAGACAAGTAAAAAAATTTAAAAAAATTTAAAAATCACTGTGCCGTCAAATTGACTGGGTATTAGATGTCCAAACAGCAGATTTAATTCATTTATTCAGTAGGCAATGAGTGCTACTCAGTATTTGAGGTCTATGTACATATTAAAACAATAATTTATACAACCTGTAGAGCTAATATGCACACCACTAATTGTGAATTTATTGCAAATTATATCATCATTGCAATATTGAATAATGTTAAGGCATATCCCAGATTTTCTTCATACTGTGCAGGGCTAATCTGCTGGTATTACTCTGCACAAAGCACCATCTATTAGAACTTTGGACAGAGTTTGCCTAAAATAATATGTGCGGAATATCATGCACAGACACACATGCCGAGCAGATACATACTCAGCAGCTAGCAGGCAGGTCATAATTCAATAGGCTAATGTTTGTCATGGCTGCCTGCGTAGTACAGACATACGGAGACCTGATCCCTCTGGACCAGACCAGAACAGCACAGTTACACACACTCGCACACATTCATAACTGCGCAAAGATGGCACAGTTTGTATGCAGCTCAAGACCGATTATTTGAAATAAAATGATCCTCGTAAATACCTCTGTGCTCGTCCCTGCGTACGCGCACCCAGCGGCGGACAAGGTGAAACTTATTGAAAGCGAGGGGGAAACCGTCGAGAGCTGGAAAGAGCGAGACCACAGCCCCGAGATGAAGTGCGATGTGTGTGAGAGAGTGTGTAAGTCCTCTAGGAGTCCCACTTTAAATCAGGCCTTATTAAAACAGCCTTATTTCAGCCACATTCAACCTCCGCTGGACTCCCAGGTTATCACAATAACAATAAATCCCATTCACTCTGGCTCTGCAGACCGCCGTGTGTGTGGGCGTAAGCGTGTGCGTCTGTTTTTTGTGCGCGTACGTAAGTGATATAGTGTCTCTGGCTTTGAAAACTCATTAGGAGTCGCTTTCCACCGAAGGGAGGAGACTGCTGTTACCATGGCAACTTGTCATTTAGAAGCTGGAGTCTGTTAACTCATCCATCACAACGCTGTAAGAAGATTGTAAATGGCTCCCACTGTGCAAACAAATGTGTGTCATAAGTATTGATCATGTGCGATCGTATATCCACGGGTTCAACGTGATCAGAACTTCAGCAATTATCAAACGAAGGCCAGAGTTATTGTGCAAAACTCGATACCGGTGGTCTAAAAACACAGTAAATGATTTTATGTCCTGCATTTGCTTGTTGTGAGGTCCATCTGAAGTAAACTAAAACTAAACTCAGATCCAGACACACTGATGTCACACAGGTTACTGACATTACTCAAGTTTTATAAAACAGAAACTGACGTCGGCTTCACTAAAGACTGGCTCTACACAGTTTCATGCAGGTTTTTAACAGGCAAAAATGTGTTGATTGAAATGGACCAGTGACGGGACGTGGCATGTGATGTGTTCAGACTGTGGTTGAACTGTTTCAAATCTATTCATCTGCAGCAGTAGCTCTTAAACCTTTTCAACTCTAGACCAAAAAGAGAATTTCAGCTTCTTCTCAGGACGCAAACTGGAAAATATATGACACGAACTGACAAAGATTTACATTTTTATGACTCGCCCACTATCAAACTCTACCTGAGTCTGTTTTTACATGATTTTTTTTTTTTTTTTTACATCTTTTCTATAATTTTCTTGTTGCATCTAATGTTTTTTATGTCATGTCCATCTTTTTTCTTATTGCATCTTCTACAGCTGAAGCCCCTCCTCCTCATTTCACATGGCTTTACCGAGGTCAGCATTTATTAACTCGATCAGAGGACACTTTTCTGTTTTAATTAGGAAAATTAATTCACATATATTATTGACAGCCCAATGAAAACGGCCCCACGACCCAGTTTAGGTCATAACATTAACAATATTTTCAGTATTTTCATGATACTTCGGTGTCCACATAACTGTATTGCAAATTTTGACAGAATGTTTAGAAAATCTGCAAAACTAAATGCATTTCCATCCATTTCTACTATACAATCATTATAAGTTTGCCCATCATTTTAAGCAGCAGGTGCACATATTAGCTTCATCTTGTTCTTTACTTTTTTTTTGGCTTATCTGAGCAAAATTACTTATCCATTTTTCAGCATCTTTAAGTTGTGTGGAAGGAAACAAACACTCTCAGACCACTTGACTTTATTTACTGGAGGATTTGGAACGTTTTGGCCAGTCACAGGTGCTTTTTAGGTAGGTAGAGTATTAATATATGGGTGCTTCTATGAAACTGGGTTCATTTTTTACACCCAATAATAAAAGGTAAATTTAGATATATTTCCCCCCAGGATGTACCAAAATGATGACCTCTGATAAATGCAAAAAAAAAAATTATACTCTTGCTCTGAGCCATCCCAAAATTAATGAATTTTTAGTAAAACATTGGGTTCAAAAATAGGCCCCAAATATGGACAGTTAAATCTCCCTAGGTGTCAGTGCATTAGATCTGAAAACATGGCTTTTCTATAGACTCTAAATAAAGACTCTGTGTTAAATTTGATGATCCTAGTGTTTTTTCTAATCCAGACATGTGGGTTTTTCATCAATCTCAGTCTCATTCCAGGTTTTGTATGTAACCCATCGTGTCCACTTGTGTTACATGCAGAACCTGCCCATTTAAACACATATAAATTGTGAGTTATTTTGCAACAGTTGTCATTTTTGTGAAGCACTCTGCCTTGGCTAATTAGTTTGATTCCCAAAATGTACCTGTGAGAGAATAAAGAAATATTTTTTTTAAAAACTGTAGCGCGTAATTTTCGTGTCCTTTTTACCGTGTTACAAACGGATTCTTGTATAAAAAATAATATAGAAATAATAGAAAAATGTGCTTCATCTGAAAAATAGTTTCTCTTTCATCTCAGTAAATGGTTATTTTTCAAATAGACCCAAAGTGCTTCCAAACTTGCTTCATTGCATTCGTCTACATCTGGTTTGAATTTTTAGCCCCACGTCCTGTTTTTAGCACCAGTTTCAGTGAAGCACCCATATGATTAACTATATTAATCATTGATTGCAGTTAATTTTCTATCAAATGTGACTTTACTGCTCTACTCCATGGCTCAACATAAAACCAACATTGCAGCTCCATAGTTGTGATGTTTGGGATTCATTTTTCCACATTTAATCATTAATGTTGTTTCAACTTTAAAAATGATTTTTTCTTTTTGTGATTCATCACCATTTATTGGAATATTATCCTCTGTATTTTGCATTTTTCAGCGAAAATCAGGTATTTTCCCATATGTACAGAGTAAATTGAAAGAAGAAGAACTGAAGAAAAAGTGACATTTTCCACAGTATATATCATTAACTGAACATAAAAATAAGCTCCTACAATCACTATTATTTGTCAAAGTCTATGGGTTTTACTGGTGAATCAATGTTATAGAAGATGACAGTGTTTCCATGGTAACTACAGAGCCTCTGGACGTCCAAATGGGTCATATCTGATGACCATGAAAACATGACCAACTGCATTTTAACAGAATTATTTACATGTATTAATAAGATTAGTGGCTCAACAACTATTAAACATTTTAGTTCAGCCAAAGGTCTTTAATTCAGCATTTTATCCATTTGAAATTGGCTCTGACTTTGCCCCACATCTGATGTTTTTCATGTTTTGTTGCTGTTACCCTTATATTTGTTATGTGTATTGATTCAAGTGGGTCCATGTGGGCCAAGACCCAAACGTGGGTCCTCGAGTCATTGGACTGAATTCTTAAATGGCTTTCTATATTGCTTTGGTTTTCAAGTTTTATTTTGACAGACGTGTCAAAGTCTGCATTAGCTGGTGGGTACCACGATGAAGCAAACACTGTGTGAAAGATGTTTACAGGCAACATTTACACATTGACAACAGAAAAGAGCTGAAAACAGTTGTGTGACATGTCAAAAATATTAAAAGTGAAAAGTCGTTTAAAACTGAAACACACGGTTTTTACTTAAATGTCAGTTTAAAACAGTTGGGCTTGCTAAGTCTTACATATTTCATGTCCAAACTCAATTGCGAAGTCCTGATGTTCACTCGGTTTATTATCCGAGTCGTGTTTATATTAAAAAGGAAAAAGTTCACACTGACATTAAACATGTGCACAAGCTTGCTTTTTGCAAAATGCATTTGGTTTGAATTCTATAAAAGTGGATCACAGCTTCATGACCATGGAAAAAGAAGGTTCCATGACTAGACCAGTTGAGAACCACTGGATTATGTTACATATTTAATTATATTAAGTTATTATTCACTGAATCTGTTCTGTTCTGTTCTGACCTTTTATCAAATTTTGTTTTTGGCACATAAAACCAGTTGAATGGAAACGCACATTATCAAAAAGATTTGGAGAGCGCACAATAACTAGACAAGATACAGCGTATTGTCAACGTTCTGCCAATAACGAAGCCGAGTCAGAGCAAAAACACGATGCACAGTGTCCAACAGGCTATTATCAAAGCACGGATACAGCGAGTTGTCACAGCAGAGACTAAATCACTTCATCGGTTCATCTACGGGGTGAGACGACAGCATCCAAAATATGAAACTGTAGCATTTGATAAATGTTGACATTAACACATAAAGCAACGTGCCAATGTGTGAAGCTGAGGATTTTCTAAGTACTTTTCAGACTTTTTGTTCTCCTTGTAGAGTTCAGATCAGGCCATTATTGACTTAAATATTTTTACCATGTTTTATTTTTCCTCTTTTTAGAACCTACAGTCGCAGAAAAAATGATTAGACCACCCCTTGTTTTCTTCAATTTCTTGTTCATGTTAATGCCTGGTCCAACTAAAGGTCCATTTGTTTGGACAAATATAATGATACCGACAAAAATAGCTCATAGTAGTTGAATTTCAGAGCTGATATCTATCCATTTTCCATGTTTTCTTGATAATAACCTAAATCACTTCATAATAATAAATTTTATTTATTATGCACTTTACATTTTTAGCTAAAAACCTCAAAGTCCCACAAGCAGGGTACAATAAAAACGATTAAAAGGGAAGTTCTTACATCAATATCTGTGTCATTGTACTGACAAAAAACACTGCTGTTGGCATCCCATGTTTTCTTTTCTGTCTGTTTTAGTCACATGACACACACACAGGAGTTAGTACTTGATTACATAACCATCGTTTCTGATGACTTTTGATGGTCTAATAATTTTTTTTCCGCAACTGTATTCTTGCGTATTTGTGTTGCATTGGAAGAAAAAAAAAAAAATCACAATTGTGCATATAAACTTCAGCTTAAACTGTTTCAGATGAACATGTTTGTATGTGTTTTGATGGGTTAATGTGTGTTTACATATATGTGGAAGTGTTCATGTGTTCAGCCATGTGATTTTGCGTGTGTGTGTGTGTGTGTGTGTGTGTGCGTGTGTGTGTGTGTGTGTGTGTGTTGTGTCAGTTCAGTGGAAACCCTCAGATCTATTTTCAGCATCGATGTTCATTGTTCTGTCTGGAGCCAATTAGATAACCTGAATGCAGAGCAGACAAAATGTTTTGATACAGCGAAGCTCTGTCCTTTCAGTGTCAATGATGAGATTCCTGAAGAATGTCCACACACACACACACACACACACACAAACACCGAAGCGTGCGCACACACTCACAAAGACACATGATTGTAAATTCCTCATAACTCTGTCGCTAAATCACACTATCATTCTGTCACGCATCAGCCCTCTTAGTCCTGTTCCACCCATTCACACAGACAAATAAAAGGACTGTTGGCGCGGAGGTACTGCTGATGTTATTTGACAGATTTCTGATCTGTGTCTGCCACACGCAAATGTCTGCGGTCCAAATCAAGTAATGCATCAAACATGTGTCCTTTACACAAAGCACGGCAGAGAACAAGGCAGCTCTAACTCACACATATTCACACACACACACACCAGTCCTAAGCATAGATGAATCAATCACTTCATTGGCATTCTCACACTGTAACAGTACTCTCCCACAATAAAACTGACCGCAGATTTTGTTGGCCAGAGAATCAGAGGAATGTGACAATAACCCAACGATTTACATTCAACAAGAAAAGCAGTCGGTGCCATGTTGAAATGGTCTACTCATATCGACAGCATTTCAGTGCCCCACCCATCTGCTGATCTATAGAGACGCTTATTTCACAATCGAAGACTCCATAAGAATACGGAGTATTGTAGAGTAGAGTTGCGTCCAACATGCAAACTATGTTGTGGCAACTATAGACTATTATGAGCAGCACTTCAGAGGATTAATGACCAAAGCTTTATGGCTAAAACAGGCCACAACATGCACTAAATGCACACAGCTGCCAATCAACAAGCGATGGATGTAAGCCCCGTCGGACCCCGGCGTCCTTAGTTGTTCTTTTGTGGTCGTCCAGAGCTGGGTGACTCTATACGCTCACTATGCAAGTTACATTATGTTAGTCTGGCTCGCTGGATGTTCTCTGCTGGATTAAGGAAGAATATTTCCATCAGGCAGTGGTAGGATAGTCATTCTCCTCCCTTCTGCTATCTGTGCGTCCGTATCAACCTCCCAGCTGCATCTACACACTGAAAATGGCAAGTTTTGACAAAGAAACAGGAGGCAGAGCAGGTTGTTGACAAACCAAAGGGTTGGGAGTTCAGTCTCTGCCCACATGTTGAACTGACCTTGAGCAAGATAATGAACCTCAAGTTCCTTTTGGAGACTGTCGCCAGTGTGGGAATGGTTCATTGTAAAACACTTTAAAGGGTTCATATGTATCTAAAGCCACTTTTCTTAGTCTGTGGTTCATTTCTTTGTGTATCTGGACCCTCATAGTTCATACAGTTTGAATTTGAACCCTCCAGGCGCTGCAAAGCTATCTTTAGATTCATTTGGGCAAAAATCCGGTGGATTTCTCCAACCTGTTTGAATTCCCCAAGAGAATTTCCCCAGAGGACAACAAAGTGAGAGACAAACATTATGTTAACCAAAAACAAATTATACTATGGCACCATCTCCCATAAAGAAAAGAAAATGTACATCATTGCAAGTTTGTTTCTTGTATTTTGTCCTGTATTCTTCAGTGAGCATCGCAGTCTCTGTATGCACATAATTACTTGCAAAATCTGCTTCCATTGCTCTCATTTGCATTTATCTCAAATGTAAAACTTTTTATTTTTGGCAATCTTGTCTTAAAGTTCCTGTGTTTCTTACGGGGAAATTGAAAAACAGCTGGATGAAAATGCAAATAATGAGATGATTGTGGGTAAAAGGAGCGATAAAAGCAAGTTAAATGTATACTGCAAAACTGAACCAGATTCAGTGCATCTCTATATTTCATATTCCATATTATCTATAAAGTCTAGCAATAAACAACAAAAGTAGTGAAACGATGTCACTTAACATTTGAAAAATGTCATTTTTTTCATTTTTTACTCATTTTTCTTCTAATGTTTTTAACCCATAAGGACCCAGTGTGACATCTGTGTCAGTTCTCACATGAATTTTTCTCTATATTTAACTGTCCTTAAGTGATTTATCACCATTCATTGTAATATTATCTTCAGTATTTTGTGGGGTTTTTTTCTCAGTGAAAATGAGGTATTTTCCTACTTTTAATTTGCCATAAAACTTCAGAGTAAAGTTAAGAATTATGTAAAAAATAAAATAAAATAGAGAAAAGTGAAGAAAAAGTGACTTCTTCTGCAAAATGTATCATCAACTGAACATAAACCCAGTGTGTCCATCCACTGTCACTGATCCACCTCCATGGGTTTTACTGGTGAATCAGTGTTGTAGAAGATGACGGTGTTTCCACGGTAACTACGGAGCCTCTGAACGTCCAGATGGGTCGTATCTGATGACCATGAAAAGATGAAGAACTGTATTTTACACCAGTTATTTACACGAATTAGTGGATCAACAGGGATTAAATAGTTTATATCAGTAGGTGATTTTGGTAGATGGTGGATGTTTAGGTCTTTATGGGTTAAGTTTTGTGAAGCTGCTTCTTCTTTCATGTCTCTGTGGTAAAAAAACAGCAGGTTGTCACTATGTATAATCCTGATGCATCAGTAAGAGAAATGGCCTCGGTTGTTTTAAGTGATTTTGTAGAAATACACTCAGTCTAACCCGTAAACATACACACAGACGTAATCATTCATTTCAATATGATTACAAATGTCTTGTTAATTTCAGAGGTGTTTATGCTGGTACGACTGGTGCCGGTAGAGTCACAGACCCTTAGTGCTGGTCCTCCACCCAATAAAACACCAATCTGTTGACAAGGACCAGGACCAAAGTGCCCCCAATGGGATGTAAACAAACATGCAATGAACAGGTACAGTATATGACCTGTACATGAAGTCCATAGAGCGGACTGAATGTTTTTTATGAATATACAGACTGTATAATAAAGAAAATATGAGTAATTACTGACACTAATATTGTAGGAAGAGTCGATCCTCGTTATGCAAAAAAGTGCAACACATTCTTTTCGTGCATTTTCAAAACCAAACGCATTTCCTCTGCATGTAACACAATGCCAACGCAATGTAGCAACAGGAAGTATCTCGTGTTCCCGAGCGACACCGGGACACACCTCACACCGACTCCAGCTCCAGCATCCCAAGCCCAGCGGAGCCGTTTGACCGAGAGCCGACGGATCTAGATGGCCTGTCCTGGTTTCCCATGGTTCTGCGTTTTTACGAGCGACTGGAAGCCATTATGGAGATGAGGGTGCTGAGCAGAGCGGAGCAGTCCTCTCCCAGCGATGACAGGCCTCTCAGTCTGGGTCCCCTTCCCTTCCAGAGTAAATTAAACACAAATGGCCTCACACACCGACGCTGTCACACACACATTCGTCTGGATGTGCAACGATACGCACGACTATTCACACCCATTTACATACAGATGCATTAACACACGTACAGTGGGATGCACACGCTCACAAACAGTGTGCATGTTGTGTGAATATTTAACACTTCACTTAAACATACTCTTTCCCCCCCCCCCCGTCTTTCATTCCTCCTTGTCTGGCCTTAATAATGAGACACTCCAAAGTTATGATTTCCCGTAGAAGAAAAAAAGTGTTTCCAACCATCAGTGAGAAGATATAAATGTGTGTGTGTGTGAACTGGAATGTGTGTGGCTTAGCATATCTCTCTGATCTGATCACAGGAATAGGTGAGTATTTTTGGAGGGGGAGGGGGGAGGGGGGTCTTTTTCCATTCAGCCTTCAATTGTCTGTACGCACTCACACAACAGATGTTCTTTGTACTTTGTGAAACTGTTTTATGAGCGCTGATCAAGATGAGATGTTACTGAGATGTCTGTAGAAACGTTCAACAAATACAGCTTCTGCTATAGCTTACACGAAGTTTGTGTTGAAGTCTGTAGTGGCTTTTCCATCGGACATCTGCGCAAAACTTTACCGATATTTACTAAATGTCGAAAAAACAGAAGTGCGTGATGTCGGTTTTTCCATTAAATCACAAATGCGATGATTTGTTTATTATTGCCAGATGACACGAGAAGTCATTATATAAACATGGCAACGAACAGGAATGTCATGTTGATGTACAGATATATTCATTATTATTATTATTATTATTATTAGCATATATTACCCCTCTATCTCATGCTAAATTTAAAAATTATTTGGTTTCCTGGTGTGTCCACACATACCACGACGTTTCTTTTAAAATTCTTCTCCGTTTCTCGCACAATTGGAGGGTTAATGGAAAAGCGACTTTATTGTGTTGTCCTTGAACTCCATTTCTTTCTTTCTTTTTTTTTTTACTGCACTCCATTGAACTCCATTTCTAAGCAAACAATTTTCTTGTGTTTTGATTTTTACCAAAAAAAATAAATAAATCAACAGAAGTCATCTAAGTGTAGAGGCTGTTTTCATGGCTACAGGAAGTCAACATCATTAACTTAGCAACTGGCAGCAAGATGAATTTTTCTCTAAATCTAATCTCTATGAAATTATTTATTACAATTTATTATTTTATTCTCTGAATTTTCTGTAAAAATTAGGTGTTTTCCTATCATTAATTCTTTGAGCATATAGATGTTCATAAAAGCTCACAGGGAATTCAAAGGTTATTATATTAAAACAGAGAAAACTGAAGAGAAATATATTTTCTGACTATTAAATGAAGGTAAAAACAAGCATCTACAACTACTGTAATTTCTCAAACTACAGGTGAATCAATGTTGAGGAAGATGACAGTGTTTACACTTTTACGACAGAGCCTCTAAACGTCCAAATGGATCATATCTGATGACGACAAAAAGCTGCGAACCTTAATTTTCCCTGAATTATTTCAATGTATTGATGAGATGTGTGGTTCACAAGGTACTAAACATTTTAGATCAGGAGATGCTTTTGGTTGCCAGCAGCTGTCCAGGGCTTTGAGTGTTAATGGCAGCAAAACAATTCACAATACAAAACAGAATCCAGACTTCCAGGTCCCAACACAACACAGTTTCCAACACAAACTTCATGTAGATACACGAGCACACACTGTCATATTTCACTGCTAAAAAAAATACACATGGGTACAGTGGGTTTATTATAGTGCCCACCACACTAATGTTACCATTACAGTTATTTATTTTAATGCCTGAACAAATCTGCAAAAACTACAAAAAAAAAAAAAAAAAAAAAGCCAAACATTTCTAATAGGCTTGAAATTTGTTCAGCATTTTGTATCTCTATGAATGTTCCTTATTTGGACACTTCATAGACCACATACCCCCACCAAGGCCTCACAGTCCTAGAAATCTAATATAATTCACTCCAGTTTTATTTATACAGCACCAATTATGATACAAGATTATCTCAAGGCACTTCCACAAACAAAACCAAACAAAACCTCCAAGAGCAAACCGAGGAAGACAGCGAGAGGAAACATTTCCAACGGAAACATGCTCCAGCTAGGCGACCATCTACCATTTGAGGTGAATCAAGCCTATAAAATATCATGGGCAGTCGTGTCCCACTGCAAAGATCTCCGTTCCACAATTTGGTTTAATAGGCACTATAGATCACAAAGGTAGACAAACTAACATAAACTATTGTCTGAAATGTTCAAAATCAATGAAAACATCCCTTGCCCTATTCTTGTGTGATGTCCAAACATTATGTGAACTGAACATGACTTCCATGCACCATTTCACCTCACAGTCTTATCCATTTCAGATCAAATACCACAGAATAGCAAGGTACAACCAATAAAACAAGAAATGGTATGATGCAAACAACACAATTTTAACCTAAAATGATCTGATTTTCACTTACATCATCCTCTGCGTCTACAAAACAATATATCTCCACTTAGTTGACTTTATATTTTGCATAATGGAATATATTTTATTGTCTTAAACTGATTAGATGAGGGATGCCAGGGAAGATCTAAGTCTTGGCTGCCTTTGAGGTCTTGTTGAAGACTGCAATAAAGCGTCAGTGAGACTGAGAGTTGGCCGACGACTAGAGAATGTGTTTCAATCCATCACACCAATGAGCAGGTTGAAACAAAACAACACAGAGACTGATAGTATTCCAGACGAAGGAGGAAGGAGAGGAGAGGCAGGAAACGGAACGAGAGAAAAGACAACAGAAAAAGGAAAACAAAATTAGATGGAAGGAGAGGAGATGCGAGTGATAAGGCTGGGCAGAGGTTTTCTACTTTAAGAAACCGAAGAAACCAAAGCTTCTCAGGAAGCTTCTTGTGAATACACATACACGTCCATGAAGGCTGAACCAAAAGACCTCCAGAAATTAACAAAGGTCAACTGAGGTCATTCACATCCAGCCCATCACCTGTTGGAGGAGGCAGGAGATACAAGTCCATCAGAAAACAAACTCCTCAGGTGAAAACCAGTTTGTTGACCTCAAACTCTCAGTCCTAATCTGTCAAAAGCTTTTTGTTTGGATTGAATGTAATACCCTTTCTTGAAGACAGACCTCTTTGGATAACACTTAAATATCTTATCTTCTTTCTTCTGCAGTTATTCATTCATTCATCTTCTAAACCCTTCATCCTCACTAGGGTCACGGGGGGTGCTGGGGCCTATCCCAGCCACCTATGGTTGAAGGCAGGGTACATCCTGGAGGAGTTACCAGTTCATCGCAGGACTGACATATACAGACGAACAACCAGTCACTCTCACATTCACACCTATGGGCAATTTAGATGAACCAGTTAACCTATCAGTGCATGTCTTTGGATGGCAGGAGGAAGTCGGAGTACCCGGAAAGAACCCACGCAAACATGGGGAGAACATGCAAACTCCACACAGAAAGGTCCCTGGTTGGAATCAAACCTCTGACCATCTTACTGTGAGAGATAGTATTATCCACTGCACCACTGTGCTGCCCTCTTCTGCGGTTAGTAGAAGGTCAATTCATGTAAATTTACAGCTACATGTTTTATGATGTGTTGTTAATGAGTGGATGAGGGAACCTTGTTCTAACCCATTGCTTTCTGAAATGGCATTTTGAAGCCACTAGTTCCTGATTGGGTCGTCAACATGTTGCCAAAGGCAGCAGAACTGAGGGCTAGTTATGGAGCCGTGAATGATCCGACACTAGACTTTTACCCACGGACTCTGTAAAACTTCAGTTGTTGTTCATTAAACATTGCATAATAAAATAATTTTACAGTCTTTCTGCTGGAATCTGTCAATCACTATGTCAGTGGACCTGTGTGTGAAGAAACAGAAACATAAATTCCAGGACTTCAACTTGATAAATGAGCAACCTGTCATTCAGACATATCGATCAAAACCTGAGATGATGGCAAAGTATTTTATTTGATATGTAGTTGACTGACACTGGTAAACTTAAGCCGGAATAAATCAATTGGGAGAGCGTTAGACTGAAGATCTTACGGTCCCTGGTTTAATCCGGGGTTTCGGCACTTTGGGGCCTTTGCAAAGTTGGCAGGTGACTTGTATCCAGATCCTTCCTCAGTGGTTCCAACTAAGCCAAGACCACAATGGACCTTCATAAAAATATCACTTAGTATCTTCTAGAATAGTTCAATGTGGGTCTATGGAAGCCAGTGCATCCAGTCTTCATTAATGGTATTACAACTTTCAGATACTTTTTTTTGATTCGTCTGACTTCTTTTCATTTTATTTTGAAGCCAGTGTCCTTGTCCCTCAGTCTGAACTAAACTCTACCTGTTGAACTCGACCTAAAGTAGTCAGAAAAACTGATAATTATTTGGAGGTATTCTGAGTTTAATTCAGCCAAGGTCCCAGTGAACAACACGAAGGAACAGGGAGTTCTCAACATTTTTGGTGTCAAGCTCCAAAACGTGTGCTCTCAACATCTGCCTTTACGCATCTAAGCCTGTGAGATTCATTCACTTTTGGCATCTAGCGGCCTTTAAAGGAACTGCAGCTTTTGGCAGTCGCGTATTGGCTTCGGGTTGTTGACTCTTAGGAAACAAAAGAAAAATAGATCAGACAAGAGCAAAGGCAAGAGGAGATATGAGGAGACATGAGAGAATAAACAGGGGTGTTAAAAATGTGGAAAAGGGGAAGAAAAAAGAACACAACTGGATATAATTGGATATAAGGAAGAACAATCCACTCTCCTCTCTGAACCTTTCAGTCATTGTTCAGACAAACCCCATCACTGCGGCTCTCTCCAGTCATCCTGCTGCCTTCATAAATTTTGAGGTGTTCCAGACCCCTCTAATATCCTGCCCTAAGGAGGCAACGGGCACAACGCCACACACACCATTCTTATTACCCATCACACACTCACGCACACACTCGCAGTAAGTTTTATTAGCACTGTGTAAAGGAGATAAGGCATTCCAGGCTGAAGAGCAGGAGTGGTGGGACGAGGGGGGAGAAGAGTTCAGGAGATTAGGCTGTATGCTAATAAAGATGTTTGGGAGCAGCGAGCCCTCGTGTCTCGTGATGGATTATGCAGGAATGTTCAGTCATTCTGGTAAAAAAGCAAATAGAAGCCGCTCTCGGATGAATAATCAGCGAGGAGACATTGATTTTTCCCTCCAAAACACCTCTGCGATGTTTCAGCTGCTGCTAAAATCTACCGCCCCGTTCGTGACTTTATTTAAGGCTTGTCGACTCACTGCGTCTTTTACTTTAGAACTCCTACTCAGCAAATTTTTACAGTACGTAAAGTATTATACATTATGCTTAAAGACCTTTTAGCATTAAAAAGGGCAAATATGTTTATACATGTAGATACTGAGAGCATATATTAAAGTTGGAGTTGCCAACCATGTATTACAACATCTTTCGTTCAAAGGTCAGTGTGGTCTTTGAAAATGGCAAACAAGAATTACAGAGGTGATAAATGACACAACACTTTATACCATGTCACAAATACATGGTGAGATGACGGATACATTAATCACACTCATTAAACCTGCCTTTACTTTAACCCATAAAGACCCAAACATCCGCCGGCAACTAAAAGCATCTACTGATGTAAACTGTTTAACACCTGTTGATCAACTAATCCTGTCAATACATGTAAATAGTTGGTGGAAAATACAGTTATTCATCTTTTCATGGTCATCAGATATGACCCATTTGGACATTCGGAGGCTCTGTAGTTACCATGGAAACAGTCATCTTCTACAACATTGATTCACCAGTAAAACCCATGGAGTTGGATCAATGACAGCGGATGGACACACTCGGTTTATGTTCAGTTAATGATACATTTGCTGAAAAAGTCACTTTTTCTTCAGTTTTCTATGTTTTGATGTAATAACCTTTGAATTTACTCTGAGTTTTTATGAGCATCTAAATCAAGTATATGAAATTAGACATAGGAAAATACATGATTTAAAGTGAAAATACCTAAATACAGAGGATAATATAATAATAATTGGTGATAAATCACTTAAAAGTTAAATAGAGAGAAAAATTCATTTGGGAACGGCCACAAAATTAGCACTGGGTCTTTATGGGTTAAAACAGACATCCTGAATATCTTCAGCTAACATTTTGCAGGGCTAGTGTGAGGGAAGACTGTGTATATTCTTAAAAACTGGAGTTGATGCCATATTCCTTACTTGGTATTTTCTTCAAGCACAACTTAACAGCTGCTGAACATCATGTTCCAGTGCATCAAGTGCAATATGCAGCATAGAGGAAGAAATTTACATGCATTAATCACCATGGTCAGTGAAGACACCCATTGTTTTCTGAAGTGCTGGTTTGAAGTCAGCAGGTTGTGATTTGGCCAGTGCCATATTGGCTTTCTGGAGGTAAATGCGACCATATTTGGGTAAAAGAAGTGTAACTACAGAAGCCCGAGGGGTCATACGCTGAACAAAAATATAAACGCAACACTTCTGCTTTGGCTCCTCAGGTGGCTGGTCTCAGATAATCTTGGAGGTGAAGATGCTGGATATGGAGGTCCTGGGCTGGTGTGGTCTATGGTTGTGAAGTCGGTTAGACGTACTGCCAAATTCTCTGAAATGCCTTTGGAGACAGCTTATGGCAGAAAAATGAACATTCAATTCACAGGTAACAGCTCTAGTGGACATTCCTGCAGTCAGCATGCCAACTGCACACTCCCTCAAAACATGCAACATACAGTTGTGGTCATAAGTTTACATACAGTGACTGAACACACATGGGACGGTCTTGGATGTTCCAATGTGACAATGACCCCAAACATAAGGCCAAGTGGAGCTGTCAGTGGAACAGCAGAAAAAAGTGCAGGTGAAGGAGTGTCCATGTGA
>JAPQRP010000024.1:39856935-39875088 GCA_037367295.1 Apogon hyalosoma | reverse complement strand
AAGAACAATAAAACAATCAAGGTATGAAGTATAAAGTATAACAGGTAATAAATACAGGAATAAAAAGAACACAATGACTTACACACCACATTCACACAACAGTCCCTAAGCAGCAATTCACTCAACCTGAGGTTTTTTTGTTTTGTATTTTCCTGTTGATATTGCACAGTATAATTATTGCATTTAAAACTAAACTTCATCAAGCATTGTGTAACAAAGTCAATCAGTCTTTTTAGTGAAACTTATTTACCACAAGTACATTGGAACTGTCAGGAAAAACAGAACAGAAACTTAGAGTCTGACTCTGCAGGCAAGTGCGCTGTCAATCACAGCCCAACGTGGCAGACAGAAAATCCTCAACTTGACCTGAGATTTGATTAAAGCTTAAAGGCGGACCGGATCATTTATTAGAGGTTCAAAATAAAACAGACAAGACCAAAGTGTGTCCCAGAAAAACAATAATAGATGAGTATTTTTAGGGATAACTTCAGTGTAAGTCAATGGGAGTCAGGACTCTTTGGAGCAGCATCTAGTGGCCGTCTGCGGTATTACAACTTTAAGAAAGTACACTGGCTTCATTTTGGCGCGGAGGTCCTTGGCCCTTTGTTACAACTGGACTTTCACATTTGAGGACAAAAAAGGTGGTGAAGCATCGTTTCAACAGACCACAGCTGCACTAGACCTGCGATACTAAAAACATAAAAATCAAAAACTTGTTTTCTTCATAAAGTCAGACGCACAAAATACACGGACGAGGATAAAATACTGAGTAAATGCAACAAGGGTAAGGACTGCAACTAATTATTATTGCACTGCGAAATCATCAGAATGTTTGTTCTACCGATTTAAAAACATAAAATAAAAAAAAAAACATTAAATCTTTTTGATTGTAACAGTTGGGATCAGGACAGCCCTGCTTTGACTGAGCTTGTTGAATTCCAACATGGGGCCACATGGACCTGTGCCCAGAAGGCCCTTTCATAAATACATCCAAAGTTGTTTTCTTTAGCTGTTATACTCATGCATAAATCTCAAAATTACTCTGTTAATCAAGCTCAATAGTGCACTATAATTAATATATTTATGCTGGCAGATGATTTATTTATAGTGTGTAAAATGTGAAAGAAGTTACTTGTGGCGACAAAGCCACATATATTGCGAAGAATGCCTTTCCCAAAGCTCTTTAGCTGCTCTAAGGTCATTGTTTTGGTTTTCTCAGAACCTTCCTGGAAGGTTTGCAGCTTTGCCATAATGCTCAGCAATAACCGCAAAGCAGATGGGAAGAGAAGATGATAGAAAATGACATGGAAACAGGAGATAAAAAGACCTGATGTGAGTTTGGATGCTTGATAGCACCGTGAAAGATGCTGTTTGCGTGTCGCCGTCCTTAAGCGTGGTGAATTTTTCCCAGCAGGGAAACTGAACGCTGGCTTTACTCTGACTGTGAAGCAACAGAGCCAGATGTTGCAAAAGAGACATCAAGTTAGAAAAAACAAACTACTGTGCAGATATGTGGCCTCGCAAAGCAGAGTTTAATGACAGTTTGACCTGGAGGGGCCATGACGACAAAAAGAATCTGGATGCGCGGCAAGTACGTGTGTGTTCATGTCATGAAAACAGCCTCATTGGGCCACACACAGTCTCAGACATGCATAATTCTTGCGTGTAAATATCCTATTTTAGCGTGTTTTCTGCATGTGTGTGACATTCAGATCCCATTACTCTTGTCATCATGTCCCATTCATCCGTCTGCGTCCGTGTGATTCTTCCCCTCCGCAGCATGACCTCCTGTCACAATGGATGTAGCCGCATGATTGGACGGAGACCAGGAAGTCCTTAGGAAGATCATTAGCATAACAATGTTCATGGGAACATTTGAACACAAGGGCGGTGTCGTGAGATTGCTAAAACCTCACTGGAACCAGTTTCCCTCCATCTGCAGAGTGTTCCCAGTTAGTCTCTATGATTTGTTATTCATCCTGGGTTTGCGCTGCCTTCAGTGATGACAGGGGAAGCCACAATATGGATAAATAATCCCAGACAACTGGAACCGCACACACACAAAGGCCTATTTGTACACCCAGGTCCACACACACAAAATGCCTTATATTTAATGTACACTCCCACAACTAGAGTTCCAACTTAACTTTTTGCCTCCCCGGCCTAGTGGGCAGATGAAAAAACTCACCGGCCAAACTTTTAGTAAAGGTAAAAATAAGTCTCTGTGTCATATATAATTGTAAATATCACCACATTTACTCTTTTTAATTATTAACAGTAGCTTGTAGCAAACAGGCAGAAAACTTACCCAAACAATAATGAAACATGTTTCTGCCTGTATTTAAATCGCATCTAAAAACGTGCTTTTTCTCGCTGGCTTTTACTCAATGAGTGAGATTTTTTTCTTTTTTTTTAGATTTCCTATGTTGTTTTTACCAGATTTGAACTTGTCTTTGTTTTTATTATGGTTGTATTTGGTTGTTCCTAATCGTTTTGCATCTTGTTTTATCACTGTTTTACTTATTTATTCCCTTATGACTCGTGCACGGCACTTTGGCCAGCTGTAAAGTTTTTATTGTGCTTTATTATTAATAAAGTTGGTATGGTATGTTGATACTGACTGGGTACAGATGGTAAATGCCAGGGTCAGAGGCAGATCTTTGTCTTCGTATGCATTTAATTCAGGGATGTATGATTAGAACTGGATTCAGGACTGCAAAGTTGGGAGGAGGGCATTAAAGATGATAAAACAGAACATGCAACATAACAGATAAACTTGGACATCCCCAACACGTCCACGGGGATCCATACTCAGAGTTCGGCTGGATGGGCATCATGGGTATCTGCAGCTGAACTTGATCCTGACGTGGACCTACAATCCAACCCAGAAAAACTTGAAGATGGCTCACCAAATCACAGAGCCAAAATAAACCGGCTACGACCAGAACGGCTCCTGCTTTAGTCAGTGTAAGTTAATCTACATCGTCGGCGGAATTCACAAAAAAGTCTAAAAATATACATGATAGAGCAAGATCCCTTTTATTTCCTGTTTTCCCTTAAACCTGTAGTGTTTTTTTCTTCATGAATGGACAACTGTTCCAATATTAGGACAATGACGTAAAGACAACACTGTTTATAGGATTTCGTAAAGGATTTTCTGTCAATCTGGTTATATTTACATTTCTGATATCACCGCTGTATTTTCTGTACGTGCAAATGGGCCATGTAATGCAGAAATCCTGCAAAAACCAGAAGCTTTTTCGCTGTAAACACGAGGGCTGGACCTGAATGTTTGACTGTTCTGTACTAGTGGTGCAGGTACGAATGTGATTTTCAGCTTTAATATGCAGACATTTGCTTTTTTACGTTTTATAACAATCCCGAGTACACTGAAGTTAACACTGGATGATGCTTTTTTTTATGTTCTTAGGTTTTGCTTCGGTGCATCTTGTTAAATATGACGTTACGTTGTTAAGGTGGAAGGTCGTCTTCAGTCATGGTGTCAGAACTTCACTGCTGTGCATCGTGGGTCATTAGCATCACCGCGGCTAGGCTAGTAGGTCTCTTTATGTCTTTTCATAGTGATGATCTAGAGTCTGCCAGCACTAAAAGCATTCAGCTCCCTCACTTTTACCTGCAGAACTTTGTGTAAATAACACGATGTATGACCTCAAACAGGTTGGAGGCAAGGAAGTGGCCCCACCGTTGCTGTGGTTTAAACCGGTTAAAGTAACAAGGATATAAAATGACTTAGTTACGTGATGCTTTCATCAAGTTTACAATTAACTTACCCATGACCCCTCAGGCTTGTGTATTTTTATCCCTTGTGCCCAAATATGGTTACTTACGAGTCCAAAAACCCAATATGGTAATATCTGAATCACAAAAGACTGGCTTCAGAACAGGAATTCAGACACCAAAAATTGTCGTCACGGTCCATGAACCTGCCGTTAGTCACCCAAAGGCAACTTCCTAAACCTCATGACGCAGACACGGGGATTAACAGCAAGTCTGATAGAAAACTAATGGGGTCTAGTCTTTTATTTCACCAGTTTAGTACAAACATTTACATTTATGAGGCCAGCGTGAACAACCGCAGCAGACGGTCATCAGTAGGTTTCGTAGCAGAGAGACTAAAAAAAAAAAAAAAAAAAAAAGGCATGTCTTTTTTATTTTGGCAAAGCAAACCAGGGAGGGAACAGGATTCTGTTGTTCTTACACAGCATCAGCGTGTTGATTTCAAGGGAACATCTGCCCCGCACTTACTGACGTATCTATTATGTAAAGACTCATTTTCGTGGCTTGATTCACTTCTTATGTATAATTTGATTTTGAAAATGTATATATTTTTACATCTAAAAAAGGAAAAGCAATGTCTTTTACTATTTGTTGGATGGCTTTCAGTCTTTATCTCACACATGTTTGTTAGATCTACAGTACTGTGCAAAAGTTTTATTCCACCTTTTTTTCCCCCCACGTTTTTCCTAAAATTAGAAAAAAAAAAAAAAAGTATTTCACCAGAGGATCAATTAGAAAGTTCCATAAGTTATGGGACCCCTTCATTTTGTATTTTGATAGGCTCAGCACCCTCCATCATATACCCTGTAAGCTAGAAACTATGTGAGGAAGTGTCCTTTATTTATTTACCCACATCATTATTTATATTACTTTTACATTTTTTTTCTCATTTTGCTTGTTGTTTTATTGATTTTGGTTCAATTTCTTGATTATGTTGCTCATTTTTGTTCATTTTGATGATTATTTTGTTGATTATTTTTGTTTATTTTCATTCATTTTGTTGATTATTTTGCTCATTTTTTATTCATATTGATTGATGACTCAGAAAATAAATGCTAGAAATCTAATTTTGTGTGAATGAAAGGGTTAAATACATGTTAAGTGCAAAGGGAGGTGACACTAAATATGACCACTGTGGTTTATAGTAACTGTTTTTAATCTGAAACTTTAGTTTTTTCCTGCTGCTCATACTTTACATATATCAGATTGGATCTTAATACAGATACTGATAAATGTATATGTGTGGTCATAAGTACTTTACTTGATCAACAAACAAATGTTGGACCAGGACTTTTGTTGATTATTCTGTTAATTTTGTTGATTATTTTGCTCGTTTTTGTTCATTTTGTTGATTATTTTGCTCGTTTTTGTTCATTTTGTTGATTATTTTGTTCATTTTGTTGATTGTTTTTGTTTATCGCCATTAATTTTGTTGATTATTTTGTTAATTTTTGTTAATTTTGTTGATTATTTTTGTTTATTTCCATTCATTTTGTTGATTATTTTGTTCATGTTTGATTCATTTTGTTTATTTTCATTCATTCTGTTGATTATTTTGTTTGTTTTGTTGATAATTTGTTCATTTCTACTAATTTTCTTGATTATTTTGTTAATTCTGTTGATTATGTTTTGTTTATTTCCATTCATTTTGTTGATTATTTTTGTTTATTTTCATTCATTTAGTTGATTATTTTGCTTTTTTTGTTCATTTTGTTGATTACTTTTGTTTATCCCCATTAATTTTGTTGATTACTTTGTGAATTTTTGTTCATTTTGTTGATTATTTTTGTTTATTTTCATTAATTTTGCTGATTATTCCGTTCATTTGATTCACGTTGACTGACGACTCAGAAAATTAACGCCATTAAATCTCATTTTGTGTGAACGAAAGGCTTAAAGACACGTTAAGTGCAAAGGGAGGTGACACTAAATAGTACCACTTTGGTTTACAGAAGCTGTTTTTACCCTAAAACATCTGTTTTTTTCCTGCTGTTCATACTTCACGTATATCAGATTGGATCTTACTACAGAGACAAATACACGTGTGGACATTGGAACTTTACTAAACCAATAAACTTGATGTTGGACAAGGACTTTTGCACAAGTTCTGTATGTTTGCACCATCGTTTAAAGACGCATCACCTACATTTGGACTGATCACTGGTCGACGTCATTGTGCGTTAGTTCTGCTGCTTTCTACAGACTCAAACAGGCACCTTCGCCTCAGATCACGTCCATCCAGTGACATCACAGCAGGTGTTTTGCTTTGCCGGTGGACGTAAGCCACCTGTTGTGACTTCACTGCACAAAGAGTCCATTGCAGCTACTATTTCTACCCATTTACCCTCGCTGTGAATGAACGTATCCCCGCAGAGTCCCCAAAGTACAAAACTGCAAAACTACTGAGAAAACGCAAATTCCAAACCAAACCGCCCCATGTGTTATTGGTGAAAGAACAATTTGTCACAACGTTGAGTCCATTACATTCAGACCTTCAAACCATAAACACATGCTGCTTTCCAGTGCAGTCAAACACAAACAACAAATAGAAATAGATGTAAATGCTTCTCAGGGGGAAAAAAAAAAAAAAAGACACTGGTTTAAGCTTTCACGTGCATTTAACAGTTTGTTCTTTTGAAATTATGTGACCAAAAAGTAAAAAATATTATTCGATTAAGGAGAAAGAAAGATGTGTAATAGTGAGATTTATCACAGTCTGGGTAAATATCCTCTGTGTATAAGATTTATGGGGACATATTTCTGTGATTAACCCATAAAGACCCAGTGCTACTTTGATGGGTTTTACTGCTGAATCAATGTTGTAGAAGATGACGGTGTTTCCACGGTAACTACGGAGCCTATGAACGTCCAAATGGGTCATATCTGATGATGATTTAAAGATGAGAAACTGCATTTTACACCAATTATTTACATGTATTGATAGGATTAGTGGATCAATAGGTATTAAACAGTGCAGATCAGTAGATGGTTTTGATTTCCTAATGGATGTTTGGGTCTTTGTGAAATAAAATATTACAGTCATGATTTTCTTGTATGTGTAATATCAACAATGGCATATTTGCAATATAATCATGAGTAATAGCAACAATGGGATATTTATAATATAACTCATGAACAAACTTTAATAAATGTTTGCTTGGTGGCTGCCTTGGTCCTTGTTTTTGTCTGTTTGCGTGCACTGTGTGTTGTTGCTTGTTTTTCTTTTTGTATATTTTACTTCAGTTATGGTATTTTTTTATCTGTAGGCGGTTTGTTTGTTTGTTTGTTTTTGTTTTTTCTTTTACCTGCCAATGGGACTCGAGATGGAAATTAGCCGTATGGTGATAATGTCTCGTATTTACGTGCAAATGTTCATTAATACAAACTGTCCCATTTTAAAAATAAATAAATCATTCATTCATTCGTGTTTTATTAAGATCGTAATAATAATAATTAAAAAAAAAAAAAGATTATTGCATTTTCACAACGTAAATACAGATATTACTTATCAACCTGATAAGAGCAGTTAAAGACTTAAAACCAAGACTGCACTCACATCAAGATCAAATAAATATCCTGAATGACGCTCTTTTGCAGTTTTCTCGGTGCTTTTGGCTGCGGAGCGCTCTTCATGATCCAGCTGTGGATGTGAGATGTTTTATAAACTAATAATCCTCTTATCTGGGTCATCTGCCGTGCTGCTCTGCTCTCTTCATGCTACACTACACCTGAGACACACACACACCTCACCTGTGTTCAACGCTTCAGCACCTCCCTTATCTGATGGGGCTGCACTTTCCCTGTGCCAGCAGCAGACACACAGGTGGTGGGAGTCCTGGTATGTGGACCAACTGAACCTCAGCGCTGTGGTCCAAACCTGGCCTTCAGCAGGGAACCGTCACGCTTGTGTTCACGTTCAGGTTTGTGTTGGAGTCTGTTTTACGCCAGAAGTATTTGTTTGATGTGAGCTAACTCCACGTCCGCGCTAACAACGGTCTAAGTCGCCCAAATCCATGATATCGGCCTGAACAGTGATTTTAACTAAAGGACTCCGATCAGTTCTTGAATACTCGAGTGCATCTTTTACTCTTCTAGAGCGCTGGTTCTCAACTGGTCTGGCCTCTGGACCTACTGCGTTCTGTGTTAATCAAGTCTTGATCAACTTCTTTAGAATTCAAGCAATTGGCTCATAAGAATAAGCTTTACTATCATTACAATTTTTTTTTCCCAACCTTTATGTAACCAGGAAAAAAAGATCCCATTGATATTAAAAACCTCTTTTTCAAGGGAGTCCTGGCCAAGAGGCAACATGAAATACAACACAACATACAAGAATTTACAGGACAAGTTCAATAACGAAAAACAAGTGCAAGTCATTGAGTTGGTCTCTAGCACTTTGAGTTTGGATGTAAAAACATTCAAGGAGATCAATTCAGTCAGTTTCAAGCCTTAAAATATCATGTACGGTGCAACGAAATTTGTTTTTATGTTCCGTAAGGTGCTCAGAGTAAAAATATGCACATCAATTATAAAAACAGTCAAGAATAAAAAAAAATAAATAAATAAAAATTATATAAAAACTTTCAAGAAAAAAAAGACAACACAAAAGTGAGTTCAGTATAAATAAATGTACATGTGACAGAAACAACTATATGTCAAGTAATTTTAAGTAAAGTCAGTAGTGCAAAGAAAATAAGTTAAATAAGTAAAAAAAAATGAATGAAGTATGAGAATAAAGTGAGTGAACATCACTGCACAGCACAATTTGCACAGAAATTATCAAAGACTTACAAAAACAGTTGTTTTAAACTCACATTTTTGAGTCAAAACACTACGTTTCAGTTCGAAATTACAATTTAGTTGTGATGTTTTAGTTCTGTCATGCATTGATCCCAATTTAGCACTTTTGTTGCTAGATTTAGTAACTTTTCAGACTAGCCAAGCAACTTTTTTTTTTAAACACCTAGCAACAAAATCAATTACTTTTACCTTGTTGGTTGGATACTTTATTATTATCATCATGTTGGCTTTCTAGCAGTAAATCACATAAAACAGCCAACTAACACCGATCATGTGTGGTTTTTCCATTGTGTAATTTACATAATGTTTTACATAACTATTACACAATTACATCACGTCGCCATTAACGAACTCTAGCTACAAGTGGACCTCCCTGTAGCAACGTCCCCTGAAAATTGGCAACACTGCTGTCACGTCACCCATTTGGGTTTTAGTTTTTTTGTGTAAGCAGAAGAATCTTTATTTTGTCAGTACGTTCACACACGTAAACATGCACCACACTGAAATTTGCCCTCTGCCTTGCGTGCACCACACACTGCATACTAGGAGCAGTGGGCTCGCCATACCAGGCACCCGGGGAGCAAATGGAGGGCGAAGTACCTTGCTCAAGGGCACATCAGTCAGTCACCAGCCGACTCACCAGCCACCTAGGCCACAGTAGCCCCTATGTAAGTGACTGTAAATCCATATCTAACTCTGTCAGGGTCTTGTCTGTCCTGGTTAACATCTTTCAGTCAAACGTTTGCTGTAAAAAAAAAAAAGAGTAAACTACACCTTTTCTTCTACTAATGCTGTACATCATTTTTTTCATGCTAAGGGTAAAGACGACAACATGTCATTCAAAAACAAAAGAACTCAAGAAGAAAAGTCAGACTCCATGACTCATTATTTTGCCACTGATGCCATATCTTTTTTTTTTTGCTTATTCTTCTATGTCATTTTATCTGAACACTTTTCTGGCCATGAGTCTTACCACTTTATTAATAACTTTTCCGTACTGTTCACTCAGCAGTAAAATGCATTATGGGCGATTGCACAGATGGGCACCAAATGTGAAAGTGCACCCAGCGTAGTTAAGGAAAGTCTAGATCTGGTTGACTGTTAATCCTGTATTGCAAAAGTCTTTCACCTTTTTGACATTTTGAGTGGTTTAGTATATCGCAGAGAAAACACAAACATGTGCAAGATCCCCAACTCAAAAGTCTGATTAAAAAAAAAAAAAACTACTGTGAGCAAGTTTGACTGGTTTGTGCATCGATTTCATTCATTTCAGTAAAATAGTACAGATGAGGCTCTCTTAAGGGAACGCAATGTCAGAAAAAATAGCAAAAATGGATATATTTGGCCAGAAAATAAAGAGTTTAAAGTGGAAAACCACGCAAAAACCGTGGAATTTCTGAGGGAAACTGTAGAGAAACAGCCACAAACTGTCTTGTAAACATGTCACATCACTGCAGTATTTTTACTCCGAACTGTGAGCGTGTCGTGGCTTCCAGGGATCGCTCTTCTTTTGGCCTGATGGGTAAAAAATTAGAGGTGAAAAGGCTCTGCAGCTCTGTGCATTATCACACCCATCAGATGCTCTGTGATTTGTAGTGGAGCAGCACATGGGGAACGAAGCCCTCATGTTGAATATCACCTTACTGTAAACTACATGATAAATGCACGGGAGAGTTGAGAGCAGGGGGAAGCAGCAGTTTATTCAGAGCAGGTGGCCATGCGTGCTGAGGCCGAAATGACAAGCAGCTGTGGCGGCGCGCTCCAGCCAGCACGCCAAACGCGCACGCTTTGTCCTCGATTATGAAGTTTAGCATGATTCTCTGATGTTTTGTCGCTGAAGATGCATCGCAGTTTGTCTCTCCAACAGACGTTCAGTATCACTTCCAGACCTCATCTACCTCCATTTACTGCTGCACAGTCGCATATTTTACATGTATACCCGACCTTTACGTTCAGAACTGGACTATATGTGATCACGTTGGTCCAGGATACCTACATGTTTGAAGCCAAGTGTACGACTCTTTACGATGTTTTTCATCTTTGGTCAAATTTAAGACCTTACATTCGCATAAATAACAGTAAAATGGACCTTGTAGTTATTGTGTTGAACCTATCTTAATCATGTTCAATCCTGCTAACGTTACATTTTCGTTTGTCCACGACTAATGTTTCTGCTACTGACGTTCAAGCTACTAAAGTTCATACTCACACCCCTCCACCCATGAGTGATTTTTGGAGTTATACACCAACATGCACAAAAAAAAACCAAAAAAAAACCACTACAATAAATGCCCTAAAACGTACAAAAATATGCTAAAATACATAAAAACATGCTAAAATAAACTATGCTAAAATTCACTAAGCTATGCTAAAATACACCAAAAATATGATGAGTTCACAGTCGGGGAATCTGGGTTTGATGAAGCCAAATTAATGACTTTTCCAGACATTTTTCATGGTATCTTTGGTCAAAAGTCAGACCTTACATTCACATAAATAACAGTCCAAAAGGCCTCAGTTATTGTGTTGAACCAGCCTTAACTGTGTTTCAATCCAACTAACATTACATTTCCATTTGTCCATAACCCCCCCAACATAATGCATATTCCATTCAGCTGTATAGAGTTTTCCTTGTAATTTTATTTTATGTCTGAGAGAAATGCTCTGAAAACATTCGTAAAAGGCTTAATTTTCTATTATATTTTACTTCTCCTGCATCATAATGCCTATTTTCAGTTGGAGCTTTGTTGCACTCGTGAACTATGGGATTGATCTGAGCAAAAGTAGAGATGTAAGAGGTCAATATGTTACCATGTGCATCATAAGTAAGACTTTTGGACATGAGTAAGAGCATTTCCTTAGCCTCATAGCTTAACTGTCTCGGCCTAATTGTTGAAAGTCATACTTTTGTCCAAACTGTGAAATCTGCATAACATGAAGCAGCAGTAGTCGCTTTTCCTTTGACCCTCAAATTGCAAGAATATAACTTGCACATAAAAATTTACCTCATGGAAAAACGGCAATTTCGTCAAAACTCTAATTTTTCGATTAAAAGCTTTTGTGCTGGCAAGAGCTAGTTTTTCGGACAAAACGGTAATGGAAAGACTTTTTTCTGCAACTAGAGTCACATGAATTAAAAAAAACGGATGCTGACGGACGTTACAACAAGAGAAGAAGAGTTTTAACAGAAACATGGCGCGGTATGTGTGGACACACCAGGAAACGAATCATTTTTTAATTTAGTACGAGATAGAGGGGTAATATATAATAATAATGAATATATCTGTAAATCAACACGATATTTACGTTCGAAATGACTTCTCATGTCATTTCTTGATAATAAATAAACAAATCATCGCATTTGTGATTTGATGGAAAAACCAACATTATGCACTTCTGTTTTTTTGACATTTAGTAAATATCGGTAAAGTTTTGCGCAGATGTCCAGTGGAAAAGAGACTAGTGTTCGGAGAGTAAAGTTATGCAGATATCACAATTTGGCCAAAAAGATGACATTATGAGGTTAAAAGTTTGCAACATTACTTTTGTTTGACTGGAAAAACGTAGCCAGCGCCTCTTGCACAGACAGCGATCCCATGCATGTACATTTAAGAGTCCTTGTTGGGGAACTGTATATATTATGGTGTTTGTACATTTCAGTGAAGTATACAGCTTTACAGGCTGATGATTAGTTGACTGACATCCCCTACTCTGAGCTGTGCAGCCACAGCCCCATGTTGCAGCCACCTATGTTTTCTGGAGATCTGAGAACTCTTATCTCTTGCAGCTGGAGCATAAAACTAGGGGCTAAGGGCACCGATTCCTGCCAAGTCACTTTCTCTTCTCCCATCTCTGCGGACCTGTATGAGTGTGTGCGTATGTTTATGAATTTCAGATCGAATGAGTGGCATGCCTGTCTCGCATGAAGGACCTCTGAGTGCCGGTTTTATGCAAAAGCCCATTCCAATGTCAATTCACTTTGTCAGTCAATTTGCTTAATGGACCTCCTCACCTTTCACGTTGAACTGTTTATCTGACTGTATCCCAGCCAACTCTGCTCTTCCATGGCAAAAGAAACAGTATAAACAGCTTAACCCATAAAGACCCAAACATCCACCGGTGACCAAAATTATTTACCGACGTAATCTGTTAAATAACTGTTGATCCACTAATCTTATAAATACATGTAAAATGCAGTTTGTCATCTTTTCATGGTCATCAGATATGACCCATTTGGACGTTCAGAGGCTCCGTAGTTACCGTGGAAACACTGTCATCTTCTACAACATTGATTCACCAGTAAAACCCATAGAGTTTAATCTGTGACAGTGGATGGAAACTCTTGCTTTAAGTTCAGTTAATGCTATATTTTGTTGAAAAAGTCACTTTTTCCTCATTTTTTTCTGATTTGATATTATAACCTATAAATTTACTCGGAGCTCTTATGAACACCTAAATCAAAGGCTATTAAATACCTGTTTTCAATGAAAAATGCTGAATGAGATAGATGATATAAAATAAATGGTGCTAAATCTCTTAAGAAAGGTTAAATATAGAGAAATATTTCTTTGGGAACTGCCACAAAAGTAGCTCTGGGTCTTTATGGGTTAATGACCGACAGAATCACTAAAACTCAAAACCCATTATCAAAACTATACCCTTAATTTATTTTCTGCAGTCAGCTCTTCCATTAATCTGTCCATGTGAATGAAAAAAGATGCAGCTTCACGGGGGAAAAAGAAGCAGCTGCAACATGTTTTTAACTACAGACCAGAAGACTAATGTTAAGCCTAAAAATGTTCTGAACTGTGACATAGTGAACATGGAAACATCATCATCTACTGCAACGTGATTCACCAGTAAAACTCATGGAATTTGATCAATGACAATGGAGGGAGACACCTGATTCATGTTCAATTAATTATATATTTTGTACAAAACGTCACTTTTTCTTCAGTTTTCTCCATTTTTGATATAATAACCCCCAACTTTAATCTGAGCTTTAATGAACATCTACATGATCAGTAAATTAAATACAGGAAAATACATGATTTTCATTAAAAAATGCAAAAAAACAGAGGATAATATTACAGTAAACGGTGATAAATCACTTAAGAAAGGTTAAAAATGCAGAAAAATGAATTTGGAGCTGCCACATAAGTAGCACTGGGTCTTTATGTGTTAAGAACCCTATGGGAACCCTGTAAGCGATGTGCTAAAACGATATCTACAGCTCATTACTGCTTCTTATATAGAGCTTTTGCTTATATTTAAAAATCAGCAAATATGTAAAAAAAAAAATGCAAGTAGGAGCAAATAAACCATTGGATTTGTGAATGCATATTCAAAGCCTTGATATCCGGCTGCCGTTCTGAGCATCCAATCAGGTCTTTGGTGGAGGCTGAAGCCCGGCCAACAGTAACTTTCTGTGGCTGCTCTGAAGAAGCCAGGCCGTGACTAACATGAACCACCATCACCGTCACTGAGCTGCCAGCCAGGAAATAAATACAGCTGGAGAGGACCGTGGACCAACACGCCTTCCAGTTATGTTCAGTCCCAGGTGAACCTCCACAGAATGGGGAATTTATTTGGATCAACAAACAAAACCTGGACGGGCTTTTTAGTGAAGGAGTCAAGACGATAAACTCATTTAGCAACTACAGATAAAACACACGCCTAGGACTTATAATACTGTGTGATAATTGTATCGTCACGCGAGGGGATGCTCAAACTGATTATCCTCCAACTTTGAGGCCCAATCCCAGTTCGCCCCTTGCACTCGGCACTACCCCTTGAAAACGGAGCTGCGAGAGGCAGGGGTTGAAACGTTCCCCTATGAAATGGAACAACCCTTCGCGACCTGTTCCGTCGTCAGTAGTCGTCGATGCCGCTATTAACAGATGCAGCAACTTTGTTTCCGAAAGCATTTCCCATGCCGTCGGCAGCTGTAACCGTCTCTGTTCCATGGGCTTTGTTTATCTTTTTGCAGCTATCAACTATAAACTACAGAAAAATAATCTATAACACAATGAAACGGCATTAAACGGTCGATCAAATTATTAAGTTATTTACGGAAAAAATACGTACATTTGTGTGTGTCTTTCATCACTGCTGCACTTTTTTTGCTGCGTTTACCTTCATCTTGCCAATAATTCGAACAGAATTATGGGAAATTTCTCCTCCGTTCATAGTGCAGTCCTGGAAAATCTCCGTTTCGAGGGCTATCACTTATATGACCTAAATCGGTTCTTATATCAAAAGAAAAGTCATTGTACTGACAAAAACAGTGCTTTTATTCATTCCATGTTTTCGTCACGTTACACACAGGAGTATGTACTTCACTGCGTAACCATTGTTTTTGGCGACTTTTGATGGTCTAATTATTTTTTCCGTGACTGTACAATGGTCATTTCCAAAACTCATTAGGATATTATATTTGTCACTAATTGTAGTTTATGTGATGTTTGCTGATTTAGGCCCTCAAAACACAATCCTTTTGGCCCAGACATAATAAGAAATAAACATAATACACAAATACAGCCTTCAAACTGACTCATTGTTCAGGCCCAAATGAACAGGACAATTTGTGTTGAAATATAATCATTTTGCAACTTTAAGCAAACTTATTATGTGTTTCCATCCATTTCCTTGAATATACTTAGCTGCAGAGTATTGTCAGACGGTGGTGGTATAGTTTATTAGACATGGTTGTGATAAAAGGACAGAAAAATACAGATTGCAAACCAGAAAACTAAAACCATGTGGTTGTTAACCACTAAAAACACTGAAGAAGAAAAACAAAACTACCCCCTTTGCCATCTTCAAGAGAAAAATGAATAGGTAAGTAACTTTTACTAGATGTGACATGCTTCTTGTTTTTTCTAGAAATGGAAACAGCTGATCATTCATGTGAGTTAAATGTTCATTCAGTGTGTGAAAATGGCCGACAGCATCTCAGGTAAGAATGAGACAGTGCCAATTCTTTTTGTTTTCTTCCCCAAATTCAGCACTTTTTTCTGTTGTTTCCAAAAATCAAATTCTTACCAAGTGTAGTTTCTCTCATTTATTGTCAAAATATCTCAAACTTAAAACATAAGACAAAATCACCTAAAGAGTAACTTTTCAGTGAGATATAAGAAATTATTTTTAGACAATAGATCTTGAAAATCTTAATTCAAGATACCTTACCAAGATAATTTTCACTTGCTCCATTGGCAGATTTTGTTTTTGTTTGAATTAAGCAAAAAAAATAAATAAATTTTTTTTAAAAAATCTTGAACTAAGAAAATAATAATAATTATTGCTTAATTACAAGATTTTTATTTATTTATTTATTTTATCAATTCAAGATTTTTTTTTTTTGCTTAATTCAAACAAAAACAAAATCTGCCAATGGAGCAAAAGGAAAATTATCTCAGTAAAGTTTCTTGAAATAAGATTTTCCAGATCTATTGTCTAAAAATAAGTTCTTATATCTCACTGAAAAGTCACTCTTTAGATGATTATGTCTTATTTTAAGTGCAAGGAGATATTTTGACTAGAAATGACAAAAATACACTTGGTAAGATTTTGATTTTTGCAGTGTTTCTATTAGGAACTTCAAAAGACACATTTATAGAAACTGCTATTATCATCCATTTTGGGCACCTGTGATGACAAACTAGAATAAGCACAGAAACGCTGCGCTGACAAAGTCAACAAGAACGTGTTAAACCTAAGGACAGACGTAAACTTTCTGCAGGACATTTACAATATACAATCCATGGCAGCCTCTGTAGCCGACTCCGGAGGCGGTTCCTCTGATCCACGGCTCATTTGAGCTCCTGGTGGAACCACGCTGCCCAGGCCTGTGGAGCTGCAGTGCTGGTGTGACCCATGTCCCATTCTCTGAGAGGCATTCCAGCAGCTGTCACGCTCCCATCCTTAAGTAAACCCTGCTGGCGTAATCGTCCGAGGGAAGCAGCCAGAGGAGTTGCTAAAAACACTGGAATCACGCACTCTACTTAACAGTGCCCGCATTGAACGAGGCTCAGCGAGCGAGGAGGCCCGGAGCAGACCTGCAACACCTGCAACACCTGCCCTCTTTAACGCCGCGTTCACGCCATGTGGGAGAGAACGGCAGATATGAGATTCCTGCTTCGAGAGGCTGTTCACGTCAGATTTCAGCCAAAAAAATATGAACTCGGGTCTTTGAGTTGCATTTGGCAATGGACCATGAACTCTGTGACTTTAGGTATTTTGACATTACCTACATGCAGAAGGAAATATCTGCAGTTCACGTTTGCAACTGCGTGTACTAGGCTCTGCAGGGACAAAGACCTGACCATCTACTTAGAAAACATGGCTTGAGTTTAGAGTTTTAACCTCATAAGGACGCTATAGCTAAGCTGAAACAGAAGAAATAAGTATGTTATTAGACTTCATGTGAAAGGGGGCATCTTCTCGTTTCTAAATTTAACATATAAACAAAACACAAACTAAACTACGTCAGTTGATTCATGTCCCAAATGAAACCATAATCCTATGGCTTCCTGTTATTTTGCTGACAACAGACTAGTGTCAAGGTTTGTATGCACTAAAGTTTTGGTCGAGAGTAGATTTGCCAAGGCTGTTCAGAGATCTGTACGTTTATGACACTGCTTGTACTTTTTCAGCCACTAAAAATAGCCCTTTCATAAGCATCAGAGAGAAGAAGCATTGTCAGTTAAGCACAATCAAGTGACCAATCAACTGACCTCATCAAATATTGTGAAACAAAGTAATTTTACCGTTTGTTTTTTTTTTGTGGAACCTATCAATCACAGTTACACAGTTGTGGGACAAATAAAGGTTTTCTCATCTTATTTTGAGGCACATGAGCAAACTTTCACACAGACCTGTCAATCAAAGTCTGACACTGCAGATATCAAAGCTTCTATTGGACCAGATCACCTATTAGAGACTGGACTGGAATTAGTCCTGGAAAAGTTTATTGACTCAGTATTTTTAGAGTCAAATACACAGTAAGGGGGAGCCAGGGCTTTCTGGAGCCGATCAGAGTAGCTGTCAGTGGTATTACAACTTTAAAAGGTCATTTTTTGGCAGTGGCGGGCCATGCATTTCACACCTAGGCCTTCAGTAGTGCTCCGTCTGAATCAGTCCACCCCTCAATAACTATTTTATGGGTATAAATGCCATCTTATGCAGAAATGCAGTATAAAGAGCCCTTGCATCGCAGATAGATAACTCCTGTAGCCACAATAACTGCCTTAAACAAACCACAAGTCTCCTTCTACTGCAGCTCCAGCTGTGACACACATAAAGCATCCATAATAACCTCATAAACTTGTAATATTATTTAGGAAAATAGCAACATTTTACTCACCAAACATTCTGATTCTTTGTTCACTAAACCCATCCTCCTTTCTTTCCTCTAAAACAGTTCAGTTCCTCTGTGGTACAGATCTGTACCCTCGTAGTTCATGGACTGAAAGTGTCAGACAAATCCTTTTCCTGGTTGTCACAGGCTTGCTAGCTTCAGAATTGTCCGACCTTTCTTAACGATGTCCAGCTTTT
>JAPQRP010000024.1:39842816-39856658 GCA_037367295.1 Apogon hyalosoma | reverse complement strand
AAAATATAATTAACATCAGTCTGTGATTCAGATATTTTTTTTAGGCCAGCAGAGAAGGCCTTGCAGGCCCTGACGGCCCACCAGTGTATTTTGCTAACCCCACTTTTATTAGTCTTTGGTTCATTTATTTATGTATTTGGACCCTAATAGTTCAAAAAGTTGAATTTGAACCCTCCAGGTGCTGCAAAGCTATTTTATATTAATTCCAGCAAAAATCGAGTGGATTTCTTCAATCCGTTTCAATTCCTTCTTAATTTGTTACGTTTTATAACTAGGGTTATGTCACGACATTTGCACATATAAGGTCCAGACTTCCGACAAACATTTCTCGGAGTGCGACATAATTGTTTATCAGCAGCGGTGGTTGTAGTAAAAATGGAAAATATGTCCAAACTTCGAGTCGATTACATAAAATGTTCAGTTGTTGGTTGAACGGGACAGAAAGCACGGTCAACAGCTTCGAGGGGGTGGGGCGTGAAGTGGCTCATTTGGATTTAAAGGGCCAGCGCTCAAAACAACCTTTTTCATGTTATTAGTCAGAAATAGGGTTGAAGATGGACCTGGGGAGTTGACTTAATGAAGAATTCAGACCCAAGCAGAGCATTTACAGTTTATGTAGAGCACAAGGAAATGTTTTAAAATGCATAATTCCATTTTAAAAAGCTAAATATTCCTCCTTTAAGATACTTCATATTGTTTTTGTTTTGGAGCCAAGGCTGATTCTACCAAAGGTTTTCTTTCAGTACTTTTAAATAAATGCATCAACCTTGCAGCATGGAGGTGTCTTCAAAAATGTCGATTTTTTTCTGTTTAATTTTTGTTGAACCATTAGCATCAGTTACTACGAGGCACAACAGATCTTACTGTAAGTTACTGAACGCATACAGTTTATTTGGCTGCAAAACATCAGTAAATTGTCACTGACGCGTTTGTGTTATTTACCACAGCAAGGCCGCTGTGTTTTCCTCGCTCCATACCTTCTTGTCAAGCTCACACTTCTCACACACACCCACACAAACACACACAGAGGAGGGCCTGTGAGCGTCCTCCTCAATTAGCTGTGTTTAGCTTTAACAGTGTGCCGGCGTCTGCTAAACCACGGCTCCCAAGAGACCGAGCTGCCAATCTCACTGAGTCAACACATGCATGCATACAGTAGGCCTACCCTGAATGCCCCGCAAACTACATCACACACATACACACACACACTTTTGTGGACAACTGTATTAAGTCTGCCTGCATGTTTGTGACATCAGTGACCACAGCGCCCCCTCTGGAGGCCTGTCTGCAAACACAGCGTTGATACTGAGTACAAGTCATCAGCCTCGATTTACTGTGGTTCTACGGTGAATTAGTGTGTGCGCAGGTGGAATACACTACATTCATTCATACAAAGACACCTGGTTGTCTTGGACCATGTGTGTCTTTCTGTGTTTATGTGTGTATTTGTGTACATGTTTAGACAGCTGGGTCTGGCCAGGCAGCACCGCGTCCTCAGGCGTCCCACGGAAACCTTAACCCTTTGACCTGACACCTCAATCGCCACCACACAACACCAACAACTACGTACACACTGTGGTTCAGTTCAACTCACTTAGTCAATGCCACAGTGGAGATCAGGTAACCCTTTCAGTCCCAGAACACAAACAATACCTGGATTCAAGGACTATGCTACTCATGCTAATCTGCTCATTGGGTGATGCACTGCACCGGTCTGAGATGTAGCAGAGCAACAGCACTGCACTGTTGCAGATGGAAACTAAATATTACACCATAGAGGCTGAATAAATCCTGACCCAGAAGCAGCGAGTGAATTTATTTGAAGGTCTGGACATAATCCCAGACTATAATAAAGCTAAACAGCCTCCACTCAAATGCAGAGCCTGAACAGGCCTGAGGATGAGAGGAAAGACCAGATAATGATGACGACATGGAATAGAAAAGAAATTATTGTCAGGAACCTCCTATAAAGAAACACATACTATCAACATGGGATTTCAAAGGAGGAACGCCTGCTCTGTGGTGCTTCTGGGTAACAGCTACAGCCTATGAACACTGAGAAAACACACACTATGACCCTACTTTGACGAACCGAATCATAAGTCACATCATCATTTGCTTGAACTGAGCTCAGTCTAACATGAAGTTGATACTGCTGCAAGAAAAGATTTTGAGTTCAGCATCAAACTTCATCTCTTAATTCATCAAAAGCTGTCTCCAGCGGAGGGGAAACACTGCTAGTGCTGATGCATTTTGTTCCTATCACGAATTTTTGTGCCACTTAAGGTGTTTGTTTGCCAAGAGCAGGTGGTGGTAGTCATAATACTGGACATTTGGAAAGTTTCAGCTGTGGTTGCATTTATGGTTCGTCTCAGAGAGTACCTGTCTGCATACATTTGAGAAGTGACAACCTCTGGGAATGTATTGTGTCTTCTTACTGTGGATGGCCATCTGGATGCTACCATAAAGATAAAGGCAAAAGTTTCCAATCTGACTGGTTTATCTGTTGTTGAAAACATAATAGCTAATCTGTGGCTAATTAGCTTAAGCACTGATCACATGTATCACTGTGAGCCAATTCTGTCAGTACCCTGTTGTAGCCAAATGCTCTCTTACTGTTTAAACTAGTGCTGTTAAATAATTATACACTTTAATCAGCTTAATCACAGGGTTGCTGTGGATTAATTTCAATTAATCATGATTAAATATCATTAATTTTTAATCTATATTAATGGCATTTTATTTTGCATGAGCAAACAGACTCAAGAACGAAAGTAATATATATGCAAATAATGTGTTTGTTGCAAGCTAGGCAACGCGTTAGCCGCAGTGCTAGCAGAATCCCTGCCTAACGTATGCTTGGCATTAATGTAGTATTTTAAACTGGAAGTGCTTCAGTGAAAAGGAAACTCCTTCCTGCAGAGTGTGTCTAATACTTTATATCGGTCGACTGTTCCGACTTGGTTTTTTTGTCCTCATATTTCCATCCAGAGGCCAACGTGCTGTTTAGCGTCTTCCATCTTTATGGGATGGTTCTGCTGCCTGTCACTACCGGATCAACTGCCCATTTGTGCATGTGTGACGCTAATTCTGCTTGGACAAACTGCCCCAAATGCGTTGCCAGAGACATTCAGAATCCTTCTGGGCTGCAGATGGGTTAATGGAGTTAAAATTTTTAATCTGATTAATCCGCATCAACGCATTCATTTTGACAGCCCTAATTTAAACCAATAAATCTTGTGGTTCAGCAGAGTAGACTTCCTAGACTTGATGGGAAAGATGTTACATATTTGATAATTAGGTTATTAGTGCATTTTGTTTTCATGATATAAAGGAAGAAAGACAGAAAAACGCATGTAAACCTGGAATTTCCCTTTGTGGGACTAATAAAGGCATATCTTATCTCATTTTGTCCATGGTTCAGCTTCATGACCATAGATGTATGGTAAATGGACTTTGGGTTTGAAACACCTCAAACTTTAGTTAGATCAGATTGGGTGGCATCATAATTCATTGGTCTATGGATGAGATGTTAATGATCATCACAGAGGTCATGTAATTTTTAAAAACCTATAGCTTTACATAAATAGTTGTTTATTCTGTGAACTGAGCCACCACTCCCAAAGGACTCCATTCAAACAGATCAGACCCTGATCTCCCTTTAAAGACCCCAAAGCCATAATGTTTTACACCTAAAGGTTGTGTGAATGTTGTGGCTTTAGTCAGCTAATCATTGGCTGCTATGACTCTATGGGGCCAGTGTTTTACTTAAAGAAGGGACAGGTCAGGTCTGTCTGGAGAGCATGATAACATCAGGATCTCTGCAACCCGATGCATTTACTTCTTTGGCTGAAAGTTAAAACTGTCATGCCTTCACCATCTGTTGACGAATTCAGTATTTTTTTACATTTTAAAAAAGTGCCTCTTTATAAGGGCTCATATTTTGCTAAACCCACTTTTATTAGTCTTTGGTTAATTTATTTGTGTATTTGGACCCTAATACTAAAAGTTTGGATTTGAACCCTCCAGGTGCTGCATATTAATTCCAGCAAAATCAAGTGGATTTCTACAACCCGTTATAATTCCTGCTTAATTTGTTGCATCTATAACTAGTTATGTTACAACATTTATACATATAAGGTCCAGACTTCTGACAAACATTTCTCTGAGTACGACATAATTGTTTGTCCGCAGCAGCAGTTGTAGGCCATACTGAAAATATGTCCAAACTTCAAGCCAGTTACCTAAAATGTTCAGTTGTTGGTTGAATGGGACAGAGAAGCACTTCCAACAACCTGGAGGGGGCGGGGCCTGAAGTGGCTCATGTGCATTTAACCCTGTAAAGCCTGAGCCATTAAATCATTGACAGAAAATTCCAGTTCTTTGAAACTGGAGCCTTTATGGGTTCCTCTGAATAACCAAAAAAAAAAAAAAGTACTTTTTTAAACATTAATTTCCATGTATGAGTTTCAATGTTGTATCATATTTTATCCAGCAGGTCTCAACAACAAACAAAAATATCATATAACACAAACATGTCTAACAAATTGTTAATTCCTTTTCAACTGCCTCCTTCCTCATTAATGACAGTCTTGAAGTGTCACTAAAGGCCTCTGTTAAATGAATTCCTCCCCCGATTGATTATTCGTGCATTGCATGAATCTAATTGTATACATCAGGTTTTTCAAGAAAAAAAATATCACACTGATCATGTAGAGGGCTTCAAAACTCATGTATCAAATATGATGTGTTTGGCGTTATAGGGGTAAAGGGCCAGTGCTCAAAACCACCTTTCTGGTGTCATTACACAGAAATAGGGTTGAAGATGGACCTGTGGAGTTGAATGAATGAAGAATTCAGACCCAAGTGTAGCATTTACAGTTTATGGAGACCACAGGGAAATGTTTCAAAATGCATAATTCCTTTTATTTTTCCTTTTAAAGCAAAATATCACTCTTTTAAGCTTTTACAGATCTATGGTACAGAGAATAAAGATTAAGATTCACAGTAGTCCTGGCATTTTTTCAGAAGAACTGAAAAAAGAAGTGACAAATGGGTAATCGATGCACATAAAGCTAAACTGTTCTCTCTACTGGTGTCAGTTTCTTTTATTTTCTTATATGATTCACATTAATGTCAACTTCTAAATGTTTCTATAAGCCCAACTTGCAATTTGGGATTTGTTTTTTGCCAAAAGTGTATTTTTCAGGCTGTAATGTTGCTTAAGGCTTTCCCATTTTTCCAAAGAAAAGAGCGACTGTTGGCCATAATCCAACATCATTCTAACATTTTGACCACAGGGCTGCAGTGTGCCTGGACCCTCTGTTGGGAAACACTGCGGTCTGCAGAACGCTCCCTCAATTGAGTGTGTGTTCACAGACCTGCTGTGTGTGTGTGAAAGGGAGGCCATGGGCTATTAACCTATGTACAATAGTTTTTATAACTGCTGGAGGCCACAGCCACATCTGTGTGTATGTGTGTGTACATATGTCTTACTGCATGTGCATGTTTGTGTGTGTGTGTGCGCATGTGCCAGGTCCAAAGAATGCATTTATTGTTTATCACATTCCTGGTGTGTGTAGGGAAACCTAAGCCTAACAGGGCTGTAAGCGCGCTGCTCTCCACAGCCCGTCCACAGGCTGTCCCAGACAGAAAATTGGGAGGGTCGGGGTCCAAATTACACTTGGTGAGAGAAGAGAACGCTGAGTTTGTTTCCTGCGCTGTGTGTTCGGCGTGTGTACAGCGTCAGGAGTGTGTGTTGTGTGCAATGTAATGGCCGTGTGGTGTATGTTTTTCTCTGGCTTGGCCCTCAGCGTAGCAGGCTCTTTAAGGGGTATTATCAATTCTATCTAAACTAAACGGGTGTCAGTGTTCTGCAGAATGTAAACACTAGAAACACTGGTACTGTGTCAATGTGTGAGTTTGTGTGTGTGTTTGTGTAAGCCGAGGATTCTCTCCATCTTCCTCCTGTCAGAGAAGTGTGGATTGGTAGTTAAATATAACACAAATCTCTGCAGTGTAATGCTAGGTCTCCTGTGGTTGAAGGCAATGACATTTTCCTTTACACTTCAGGTCCTTGGCTGACACAATTATCTAGAGCAGCCTACAGTGTGCATTTGTTGGGCTGCGTTCAGACTAAATCTGTCACTTGCGGTAAAACAGCTCTGTGTCCGTCCTGCGTTGGTTTTCTTTGGTGAAGGCGTGTCGATCCTGGATGTCACATCACAGACATAAATAAAAATCGTAAATAAATGAGTGAAACATAACAAAGCACTTCTCTGGAATGCAGACATTTACAGAAGCCAAGGTCGTTTTGAACAGTTTTAAGCAGCAGCATAAGAACGCTTTTGTATACCTGTGTGAGATATTACAAGCACTGTTATGTTCTGCTTTGCTCAGCCAAACAGTTAATGCAGGCTGATCGACTGCCAAGTGACCACTTTAAGACATATGAATGATATCTGTAGAAATAACAGCTTAGAGATTTCACACTGAGATGAACGTTTTCGATAACTTTAAACATCACATTTTGATGCATTAACGCACAAAAACCATCTGAGTTCAAGGTCTAATAGTGATGTTAAAAGGAAGTCAGAAGTTAAGTTATTTTTTTGCACAATTTCACAAACCAAAACATTAAAGGGATTCGTTGTTCACCTTCATATCTGTACTTAACTCCATCAGGATGCACTGTTTATCCTGTTCACTTTCACATTATTCATTCACCATTCTTTACTGTACATTAAAATTATACTCCTCTAAACACACACACCTCAGGCTTACATTTCATTTATTGAACTTCCTTTGCAGTGTATGTATTCGACTGTAGCACGTGCCAACGTCAGTAACTTTCAATCCAACTTTCCTCATTGGCTGCAACCTCTTGTTAAGGCATCAAAATGTAGCATTTTAACACACGGGAAATATGAGTTAATATGCAGTTTAGTGTCATCTGAGCATGAAATCTCAAAGATGTTATTTGAATAATGCTGTTTGATATGTGTGATTGTAATCTTCACGTTTAGCAATGCTGAACATAAATGGCAAACAGAAGAGTAAGACGTGAACAGAGTAAGTTTCTTCATCAGCTGTGCTGGATTCAGTTGTTTTATAGCTGTCCTTACTTTTGCTGCAGTGTCAAACCTCTGTCCAGGGGAGTCCATTTTAAGCCTTTAATCCCTGAGATATGTTAATGAAACGAACTGCTTGGAATTGTCATAAAAGCTGCTGTGACTATGTGCTTGTCTGCCTTTTCTTCAGTCGTTTTGCTTTACTGTTTGTTTTAGGGTCAAAACAGGTGGAATAACAGAAAAAGACAGAGAGGAATTGGAGTTTGACAGGTTTTTACTCAAAAAAGGCACTCAGAATGTACATCAATAAGAGATTTATGAGACACACTGTGAACTGGAACACACTGAACAACAAGGATTTGAGTTTCGGCCCAGTAGTTTTTGTTTTGGGGCTCTTTTTCTCTAAATCAGTCCAGCTGCTTTTTGGCACCTGGTTGAACTCCAAAAAGCAATTACACGGACAAAACTAGGTAAAAACACAGTTAAAAAAAAAAAAAAAAAGGAAACTCACCACAACACTGAAAACAACAGTAAAAACCAACAAATGTCAAAGAAAATGATGTTTGAAAGAAAAAAAAAAGCCCAAACAGTCTATTTTTATAATGAGTCTCACTCATTGCTCAATGTTTTGCCCCCATTACACAGGAGGCGGGGGGTGCACTGAGCATGCTCAGATGCCTCTGGAAAGAACAACATCTATTCTATCAGTGCATTTTGAATTTCTTCCAATTGAGCAAACAGTTTAATTTGTATGACTATCTAAAATAAATCATACAATCAGAACGCTCACCACAGACACGTTAGGAGTTAAAGGGTTAAACTCAGGCTGAAATCACACCGTACCATCACCCTAATCCATTCCACATAACAGTAAACTCTTAATTTAAGGATCAAGGACAAGACCACTCTCCATAAATGCCTTTCTCTTGACCAATGTATTGCTTTACCTTTTCAATGATCAGGCAGTTCATCCGATCTGAAACCAGAAATGAATAAATAACAACACCAGTGTCTGCACATAATTCCATTGTGCAATGTACGATGACAGTAACAACTGTCTTATGTGACTATGAGTCTAGGAAGTCTGTTTTGGGCTTTACGTAATCTACAGCAGTGGTTTCAAACTCACGGCCCAGGGGCCAATTGAGGCCTGTGGGATGATATTTTGAGGCCCCCTACGTGACATCAAAGTTCAGTGTTAGTGTTCCCGCATGCAGTTCTCAAACGCACCTTTTTTGCTGAGTCTCGCCACAGTTTTATTTTATTTATTTTTATCACTTATTGGCTGCCATAGAGTGTCTCATGACAGCTTCCGGCAGCATTTGTTGTCAACGTTTGTCAAGCTAGCCAACCACGAAGTACCTGGGGAAGTATGAACGTTAGTTAGTTACTTAATTAGTAACATACTCTGGAGCAACACCAAGTGGGCGGAAAATATCTGCCATCACCCAGTTCCAGTCATGTCTCTCTCAAAACGTGCCATGAAGAGAAAGGTTTGCAACAAGCACAAGCAATTTCAGGAAAAGTGGGAGACGGAATATTTTTTGTCGGGCACAGGGGCACCACTACGAGTCTCATCTGCACAGAGAAAGTTACGATGTTTAAGGAATACAACGTCTGATGTCATTACTCAACTAGACATGCTGAGGAGTAAACAAAATACCAGGGAGATGAGAAAGAACCGGGTCGACAATCTGAAAAAATGTCTATTGAGGCTAAAAGATTTATTCAAGAAAACAAGCAAAGAGAATGAAGCAGCAGTCGAAGCAGCTACGAGGTGAGTGAGATGATCGGTAGGACCGGAAAGACATTCAAAGAAGGAGAGTTCATCAAAAAGTGCATGTTACCAGCTGCGAGTAAAGAAACTCTTTTTTTGTGGAATATTTAATACGGCCCAGCCTGAGCCAGACTCTACCTCCAGTGGCCCCCAGGTAAGTTGAGTTTCAGACCCCTGATCTACAGTTTGTCTTATGAACTAATCTCCAGCCGGGAAGACATTCTAAGACCCTACAATCACAAAATTATTTGAACAATTGATTTACAAAAGAAGTATCAAGAGCCTAAATGCAGAAAGTGATCAAAGTAAAAATGCATTGCTGGCAGCAGAAAGAGTTCATCGAGTGTTAGAGAAGTAAAGTATATTTACAGATTGTAATAGGGCTGATAGTGTCCAAAGTACAAACACGGACTCATACTTTAATAAATGTGCAGATGCATGTGTTTAAATAGTTGAAGAATATTAAAACATACAGTCTGTGTAGACTCAACAAATTAAACTGTACAACGGGGGTATTCTTTCACACAGTCTCTCCTCAGAGTCTTCCTTAGGGTGGTACACTTAAAGGTGGCTGAAATAGTAGTAGGTGTGAAGAACAAAGAAAACTTCACCGAGAGGTTCAAATCCTGCGCACCCTTCCACTTCTGCCCACCTGGCTGATACTAAAGTTCACTCGAAGCAAATATAATCTTCCACATCTACTGCAAGTTCATCAGAAACAGGAGTCTGACCTGGAGTCCCAGACCCGCTGTCCTGACACTGACCCTCTGACTGGCTCGACTGCATTTCCCCTGTGACCGTGGAGAAGTTAACCCTGGAGCTAAACACACATAACCCCACGCCTGACCCCGTGTGTGAGCCTGTCACGACCCTGACATGTCTGACAAAGTGCAAAGTGTCTTTTCACCTTGTAAAATGAAATTATTTCAGAGTATTGACTTTTTTATTTCCACCTCTTCCTCGTTCTCTACATAAAGTTGATTGACTCAGACTTTATTGATCCACAAGGGAAATTACTTGCTTGAATAACGCAAAAAAAAACCTTGGATTAAGCAAAAAAAATCTGCCAGTGGAACAAGTGAAAACTATCTTGGTACGATTTCTTGAAATAAGATTTTCCAGATCTATGGTCTAAAATTAAGTTCTTAACTCTCACTAAAAAGTTCCTCTTTAGGTGATTATGTCTTATGTTTAGTGTGATGAGATATTTGGACTAGAAATTAGAAAAATACACTTGGTAAGATTTTGATTTTTGCAGTGCAGTAAGTGAACAAGGTTATTTAGGCGTATATGTGCATGATTGTTGTATTGAATATTTCAATAAAACTGGCACTGCTTTATGTCACACAATGCTACAATAGAGATGAAGTTCTGCCCCATGGGACCATAGAACAGAACATCATTATTGTTACTGCAACAACTACAAAGGAAACTACAGAGTGCCATCCAATCCATGCATCAATTGTATTTTTACAGCAGGTTTTTAGTTATATATATATATATATATACATATATAATACAAATACAGATAAAAAGCAACTAAAATAAATGGCCAGAAACCATTCACTCACACAATCATACATTCTGTCATTGCACTGATCCCTTAAAACAAATTGCACATCAGGTGTTTTTTCCTGCATTTACTGGCAAAAAACAAGTTTGTTTGTTTTTTTTTTTTATTCCATTTGGTCCATATGATCATTTGCGCACATTGTCAGATTTACGTGACATGACATGTAAGCTAGCAAGAACTTAACAGTATACTAAATAACTTAAATGTCATATGAAATTATGAATCTGAAATAAAAGTTACGAGGACTCCCGGGGGTTTGAGGGAGCGAGGTTAAACCTGTGCAATGAAAAAGGTTAAATATCATTTCTGATGTACATGTTCATACTGCGGATATATGTACATTTGAGGGGAGGGGGTGTCCACGCACAGAGAAAGTAAACGCAGCGGTGTGTTGGGCCGATCTCTGGCGTTTAGAGGCTCTGGTAAGTGGCACCAGGTCACTGCCAAAGCAAACAGCGGCGTGTGAGTGTGTGTGAGCGGGATGCGTGTCGGCCTGCGCGTGCACATGTGGTCGAGCGTGTTGCTGCTAAGTGCCACTGTGTGTCGGCCAAAACAAACAGGCCTAATGAGAAGCAGCTCCCGGGACAGAGCAAGAGAGCGAGAGAGAGAGAGAGAGAGATGGAGGAGACCTGGCCAGACCAAACACACTGACCCCGCTGTCTTGTCCTTCTCACATGGACTTAAAGGACACACTGTTCGCCTCCGTCCTCCTATAGCGCCACCATCACCTTCATCAGCCTCACCCCTCGCACTGCTCCATGCTCCGTCCTGTGTCGGACTCTCAGCCCTCTGCTGACCGCCGAGGTGCTGGCGTGAGGGTGAGGAGGTGATGAGGGAGTGGAGGAGGTGAGTGGAGGCAATTAGAAGGACATTAGTAACTGTGTGTGGGAAACACAAGAGCAGTTATACCCAACAAGTTCATCTGTGGACACATCAGCTCACAATACAATACAATACAATAGAATAGAATAGAATAGAATAGAATAGAATAGAATGTCATTGAGCCTGTTTACATGACCATAAAAATCTGATGGCTGGGAGTGAGCCGATATTTGTCGTAATCAGATGTGACGTGTTTACATGCACTTCAGAAATGTGATAATCGAAAAACCCTGGTTTACGTTTCACGCCATTATTTGACTTCTTTCAGAGTACGTACGTACGTTATGACGCAAAACGTACACTTCCTGTCATTTTCAAAACATTGGGTCTGGTCCTGTTGCCCATGGCAACGCCTACAGTGTCAGCATTAGCTGTCCTAATGTGGGAGGAGCTAATAAGACTACAAGATAGGTTACATGTTGCTGCTATCCTTCATTTCATTTTATTATTTGTTTACCTTTTCCTTAGGCTCACGTTGTTGCTGCATAATTTATTTTTTTTCGATACATGTGCAGGGTGACATGGTGGTGCAGTGGATCGCACTCGTCTCACAACAGGAAGGTCCTGGGTTTGATTCCAACACCAGTCGACGGGGGTGAAGTTTGCATGTTCTCCCCATGTCTGCGTGGGTTCTCTCTGGGTACTCTGGCTCCTCCCACCATTCAAACACATGCACTGATAGGTTAATCAGTTAATCTAAATTGCCCATAGGTGTGAATGTGAGTGGTTGTTTGTCTCTATATGTCAGCCCTGAGATGAACTGGAGACATGTCCAGGGTGAACCCAACCTTCACCCATAAGTAACTGGGATAGGCTCCAGTGACCCTAGTGAGGATACAGTGGGTTCAGAGAATGACTGAACATGTGCAGACATCAGATTAACCTGCATACATGCGTGAAGACATCAGCGTACTGGGGAGAAATCTAGGCGTGTTAATCCAATTTCTCATAATCAGGTAACTGTTGTTATGGGATAAAAAAGCCCATCAGATTATCTTGTTTACATGATCACTTAAATAACACGATGACTCCAGAAACTGGATAATGATTGGAGTATTGGTGTGTATGTAAACGGGCTCATTGTGTGCGCAATGAAGTTAGCAGTGCTGCTCCGATCAGTACAACCATAAGAATAAAGTCATTTATATGTTATTAAAAAGAATAGAGCAAATAAAGCTAAAAAGTTCAATAAGAAAACAGAATAGAAATGCTGAATTCAGATGCACAGCGTCACCGTCCTTGAACAGCTGTTGTATTAGTGTCTTTGCTGCACCAGTGTTTGTTTCTTTGCCTCATCGTTTTACCTTCCAACCACATTTCACTGCTCCTTTGTATTTTCCACACACGGTCGCTGTACAGTCAACAGCACAGACTATTTGAGCAGAGTTACACAACGAAAAACAAGACCAAGAGAGTGTGTTTTGTTCTGTGAGAGTCGGACTGGAAGAGGAGACAGGAGATTAAGGTTTAAAGTCCTTCAGTCTCCAGGAAGATCCTCCTGATGCTGAGGGGGTGGAGGACCGGGGTCTGGGTATGACAGATGTTTTCAGGACTTTACATCAGCGTTAGAAAGGAGGGAGTTTGACCTCTGAGAAGGTGGAAGTGGATCCGTCATCGTTTCCATTATAAAAGTTCCCATTTTGATGGCTCTAATTTGTCATCATCCACATTCCTGAAAACCAACACTGTCAGTCATTTAACTATTATTTAATGACATGTAGCAAATATTTCCTACTGTAACAATAACCATATAAAATACTGATTTTAGCCCTTAATCAAAATCCTATAACCTTAAACACCGTACTACAAATACACGCTTACATTTTTTAAATAGTCTCATTATTTTATTTTAGTTTTAATGCATTTGAGGATGGTTATTTTGTTTTTACTTTGTATCATCCTTTCCCTTCCCAACATAAATACCGAATTCAAACTAAATTAAATGGATAATAACAATAAAAAAATATATATATATATGATCATATTGCTCAGGTGTTATCAGCCTCTGAAATCCAAAGAGCAAAATAAATGTGTCTGGACACAAAAACGTTCCCTATTTTACCTCTTTATGATATTTTGGCTCTCATTCGCATTTCATTATCTTGCTGAAACAGATTTGACTTTGATGGAACTGAGCATGTGCAGAAGGGAGCCAGTGGGTTTGGAGAACAGAACAATACTCGGAACAGTTCAATGACTTAAAGGGCTCATATTTTGCTAAACTCACTTTTATTAGTCTGTGGTTCATTTATTTGTGTATTTGGACCCTGATAGTTCAAACAGTTTGAATTTGAACCCTCCAGGTGCTGCAACGCTATCTTTGTATTAATTTTGGCAGAAATTGAGTGGATTTCTACAACGTGTTTTAATTCCTGCTTAATTTGTTAAGTTTTATAACGAGTTACGCCACAACATTAACACATAAGGTCGAGACTTCCGACGAACATTTCTCCAGTTCCACAGAATTGTTTGTCAGCAGCAGCGGTTGGAGTAAAAACTGAAAATATGTCCAAACTTGGAGCCCATTACCTCAAATGTTC
>JAPQRP010000024.1:39790632-39814298 GCA_037367295.1 Apogon hyalosoma | reverse complement strand
AGCAGACTCACATGGACACTCCTTCACCTGCACTTTTTTCTGCTGTTCCACTGACAGCTCCACTTGGCCTTATGTTTTGGGTCATTGTCATGTTGGAACATCCAAGACCGACCCATGTGCGTTCAGTCGGGGTATGTAAACTTATGAGCACAACTGAACATGTACAATTAGGGGCGGGATTTAGAAAGGTGCACTTCTTCCCACCCCTTTTCGGGTACATAAATGAAACCATTGTGCTGTTTTTCTTCCTGAGATTGTCTCAATTGTTGATTTTTGTGTTATCGTTTCAGTTTTACTTGTTCACATATACGTTAAATTTCATCGCGCGTTCGGAATAAATCACAAAAATCACGGTTCCTGTCATTTATGGTTCCTTTCTGTCTCTGTTTCAGTGGTCACGTGCGAGCCCACCACCATGTCCGAGGCCGTGGTGATGGAGCCTCCCAGAGAAGCCGCCCTCATGGAGTCGTCCTGCGGCGCCGTCGACCTCGATGACTGCGTGGTCGATACAGCCAAGTACGTCCACACAAACCACCTTAAACCACCTTAACCTACTGTTTAATGTTATCAGAGATTACACAAGACTATCTGTGGAATCTGTAGTGTCTGATAGTGATGGTATGAACAGAACGAGAGGTGTAAAACATGCAACAAACCTCCCTGATGTTAAGTAGTAGTAGGTCAGGATAAATTCTACACATCAAACTCTCCAACATATACAAAAATACACAAATTAATAACACAACGTACTAATCAAAATGCAATAATTTCACAAATATTGACAGATCAGCTTCATAATTCTACAGAATTTCCTCTATTTCCTTCTTTTTTCTTAGAAATTCAGTGAAGTAACCCAGCAGCTCAACTTATCTTTTTAGTGTGAAGCGTAAAAAAGTCATTTTTCTTTTCAGAATTTAGTGAGAATAACTTAAAGGGACTTACTCTTAAATCATATAATCACTCTGACCACTTCTTCAGTATTTACTAAAAGTGATATTGACAAAAACCAACATTGACCTTTAACCTCCTGAGACCCAGGAAAGTATCAGTTTTATTTATTTTTTATTTTTATTTTTTTTTATTAAATAATTGCCTATATTGGAAACATCATGATGCAACAGTTTTTTCAGATACTGTTTTTTTTTTTCTTTTTAATTGTGGAATGTCCTTTGTGGTGGACAGTTTTGTTTTTGTTTTGTTTTGTTTTTTGTATAAAGCTGTGAAACTCTTTGCTGGGTCTTAGGAGGTTAATATTTTTACTTTCAAATTACTTTTTTCCTCAACCTTTTACCCTTCCTCAGTGACTTATCACTATTTATTATTTAATCCACCCCATTTTCCTATATTTAGTTTACTGCTCATGTAGATGTTCATAAAACCTGAGAGTAAATTCAAAGGTTATTACATCAGAACAGAGAAAACTGAGGAAAAATGGAGTAAAGTATATTATTAACCCATAAGGACCCAGTGTGACATTTGTGGCAGTTCCAAAATGAATTTTTCTTTATATTTAACAGTCCTTAAGTGGTTTGTCACCATCTATTGTAATATTTTCTTCTGTGTTTTGTGTATTTTTCAGCAAAAATCATGTATTTTCCAACACTTAATTTACTGATCATGTAGATGTTTAGAAGAGCTCAGAATAGAGTTCAGGATTATTATATGAAAAACTGCGAAAAGTGACTTTTTCAGCAAAATCTATCCTTAACTGAACATAAACCCAGTGTGTCCATCCACTGTCATTGATCCAACTCCATGGGTTTTACTGGTGAATCAATGTTACAGAAGATGACGGTGTTTCCATGGTAACTACGGAGCCTCTGAACATCCAAATGGGTCGTACCTGATGACCATGAAAAGATGAAGAACTGGATTTTACACCAAATATTTACATGGATTAGAGGATCAACGGGTGTTAAACCGTTTATATCAGTAGATGATTTTGGTAGATGGTGGATGTTTGGGTCTTTATGGGTTAACGAATGTAAAAATAACCATCTCTAACCACCAACATTTGTCCAACTCCATGGGTTTTACTGGTGAATCAATGTTACAGAAGATGACGGTGTTTCCACGTTCACTACGGAGCCTCTGAACGTCCAAAAAAGACACAACTAATGCCAGTGAAAAGCTGAAAAACTGCTTTTTTTCTCCAAAGTTTGTTTTTATGGAATTTTTATATTACGGCAATCATAAGTGTACAACTGAATGTACATAAAATATAACAACATAGTTACGTACCCTCACTCTAACAGAGTCCCAACCCTGATACACCTCATACTCCAACAAAAATATAGAAACATACTCATCCAAAATGAATACATAAAATAGAATTAATTGATTAAAATTAAATAATACACATAAATATCCTTATTTACAATGAGAAATTGTTTTTGTCCATCTTTTTAATATATGATAAGACAGGCTGCCACATTGCATAGAATTTGGCTGCATTGCCTCTTGTGGTTCTTTAGGTCATTTTTGTCTTTTTTTTGTGTTGCAAGTTTTACATCATTTTCATGTCATTCCGACTTTTAAGTCCATTTTGTTGCGTTGTGACTTTTGGCATTTTCATGTCATTATCACCTTTTACTTTATTGTTGCATTTTTTTGGTTATTTTTAACTTAATGCAACTTTTACATCATTTTTATCTTCAACTTGCTTCAACTTCTACGTTATTTTTGTGTTATTACCTTCATGTCATTTTCATGTTACTGCAAGTTTTAAGTTCCTTTCATTTTGTTGTTTTTTTTAATCATTGTCATGTTGTGCCTTTATGTTTTCATCATGTTGTTTCTATTCCATCATTTAAAACACAAAAGTCATTTTTGTTTTATTGCAACTTTTAGGTCCAGCATGGTTTTTTGTGGGTTTTTTTTTTTAAATCTTGTTGCATCTTTGTACGTCAATTTCTTTGTGGTGTGACTTTTATTATTTTATGTCATTGTGATTTTGTAGTTCCTTACACTATTTTTATCTTATATTTTACGTCATTTTCGTTTTATCGCAAGTTAAGTCCGTTTCCATTTTTTCCATTTTATTTACATTTTTATCTTAATGTGGCTTCTGTCATTTTTCCATCAATCTTGTTTTGTTTGCCTTTTTTTCTATCACTCTTATGCTGTGACTTTTACTTTGTTTTAACCTCGTATCTTGTTTGTCATTTTTACCTTGTTTCACATTTAACATAATTTTCATGTTGCATCTTAACTCAGTTTTATTTTCTTACAACTTTTACTTCCTTGTGATGTTTTTTGCGACTTACTTTTTTTTTTTTTTTTACAGCTTTTGCATCATTATCATCTTGTTCTTTTTATGTTTCTAAAGTCATTCTCCTCTTGTTTAGTCCTTTCATGTCTTTTACATCATCTCCTCTTGTTAATGTGTGTAAATGTCTCTGTGAATAAATATTAAAGGTAATTCCTGAATGTGATGGATAACGATCTAACATGATGCTGAGATGTTCTGATCCTGGACTGCGTTTTATAACTCTGTTTCAGTATCATGTAACCGAGTCTGAAGGAGCTTTTCTGTATGTAATGCGATTAAGAACGTTATGAAATGAAGCGGCCTTCACCTAAAACCACATGTGAACTTTGAGTCGACCTTTAAAGCACAGTTGGAGGCTGTGTGTCTGCAACAGAAGGAGCTGAACTGACTCCAGATCTGTTTGTTATTCAGACGTCGACTCTCTGCTCACACATTCCTCCATTATTCAGCACAAATTACACCTCAGTTTCCTGTGTTTCCACAAAACACTTCCCTCAAACTCTGTTCAGTTCAGAACAGAGCACTGATCCTCATGAATACACTGGCAGAGATTTAACACAGCGTTACTGTTGGTATCTGGAATAAATGTTCATTATGATATTTCTATTTATGATTATTAAGATAGAAGTTCTGTAATTAGTGGGAAAAAAACAAATGTTAGTGTTTTATTAATCCTGCTCATAGTTTTATGTTTTTTGTGACAGTTCAAGATCATACTGAATTAACTAACATCCAGTCATCCCATGTTGAATCCTCCCCCTTTTGTGTTTCCACTAATAGGAATGCAGTGCCGTGCCCTGGACAGGAAGTGACCTCACTGACTGTAGGAGGTGAAGATGAGACGACAGCAGAACGCATCCAGATGACAGACAGACAGACACCCCTTGTGCCCCGCCCACTCACCTGTCCACCATGTTGATCAGGAAGAAGCTGTGCGTTGCTGCGCTGATCACCGCCATCCTCTTCCTCATGCTCGCCAGTCAGAGCATCCAGAGGAGGCACTTCCTGTCTTTAGCCACGCCCCCCAGCCGGGTCACACCCCTAAGAGGAGAAGGCCATGTAGACACAGGTGAGACCATAGATGTATGTAGACGCACATAGATGCTCATCTGGATTAAAAGTCCTTAACATTAGAATATTCTGCCTCACCTAAAAAACATATTGCATGACCAGGAGGCTCATAAAACACTGCTGGACACAGGGATAATGGTACATGTCTATATATTACCCAGATTTCTTACTGTGGACTAATGTTGCCTTCACATGCTATCGGGTGGATGTTCCTTTCCACTAGTGAATTTGAAATTACAAGTGCGTTGTGTTCAAGTGCTTTTGTTGTCATAGCAACATGAAAAATGACTGACACACAATTTAACATGACCTGCTACTTGGGCAGAACAGTTTGGGGTATATTAATTCATCTGCTACAGCATTTCTTATACATTTATTTATTTATTTGCAAATTGTGTGTATTAATGTGCAAAATCCTCAGCTAACAGCAGCAGGACGTTAATAAAAGCAGTGTTTATCATTGGCCATGAATCCCTCCTCTCCGACATGTTGAAAAGTTCAAAAGGTTATTGTCATCTCAGCAGTTTTTCCCAGTTCTTCAGTGGAAAATACGACACTAGGGGGCGCTAATGTGAATTTTGAGTTCATAACTAGTATTTACCATAATTCCCATAGCACGTGAAGGCAGGATAAATTGCAGACACCAGATGACTTGACATTAATACAGACAATGGCAGCAATGATGAAAGTGTCTCAGAATTAAACTCAGAACCATTGACCTGTTGAAATATGCAGTAAAACGACACTGGACCTGACGGACTGTGGCCAGAGGTTCCAGAGTTATGAGCCATGTAACATTATTATTAGTAGTAGTAGCAGTAGTATTAGTAGTAGTAGTGATAAATTATTATTTAAAGATGACACCGTGCTAAAATATACATTAACTACATTTGTAACCCTGTTTAGATCCTACCTGTTCACACAACCTTCTTTTGACACCTTTGTCTACACTGAAACACAAACACAACAAGAAACCAGCAGAACATTCAGACAAACCATCAGCAACATGCACATTCTATACATCTGTGTAACCAGAAGAACTTCAGGTAAAATGTCAACAAAACCAATTGTCAGAAAACAGTGCCACTCAAACAGTAGTCACTTAAATGGTCAAATATGTAAACCAGTCTAACAGTCAGTGTTCTGTCCCACACTAACGCACATGACCAGAGGCCCCCCCCCCCAATCTTATATCTTGTGGTTTATCCCCCTTTTCATTGAAACGGACCCTGGACGTCTCTTTGCCTATCTCTTGATGTCTTCATGATGTGTTGACCACTTGTCAGCTGACTGAAACCTTGCTCTCTTTTCTGCATGAATCATGTCATTATCTTGTGTATATAAGACTTACTGCCTTTGCTCCTCCTTACCCTTTTACTCCCACACCTTAGCCTTGTGTTTTCATTCCAGAAGGGTCCTCCTTGCAAGGGGTGAATAAACCCACACATAAGACCAGCCTTGTCTTTTGTGCTCTATATGGACAGAGTTTTCTACCAGTGACTGGTCATTGTAACCTCACAAACTCCAGGTTTCAGGTTACGATGAAGAACTGTGGAAACATCTGATTCAAAGGATAATTCTTGGTGTGTAGATTCCCATCATGCATTTCTCTGTGTTGCTGCAGTATTTGACTCGTTAGCACCACCATCTGAGCTGACCCCTGACACCACCAAGGCCCATCATCCTCCTAACACCACCCGACCCCCAGGGAAGCTGGAGCTTGTGGAGGAGGCGGGGCCTCCAGAGGAGGAGGTGGATTCTGTAGTGGAGGGAGAGGGGCCCAGGTAAAACACCACACACCGTTTGGAAATTCCCATGATTCTTTGGCAGGATTTTGGCAGTTTAGACATTTGAGGAGTTTTTAATTTATATTTGGTTGCAGACAAACTGGTTGAACTCAGTCAATCAGTTTTGAAGGTTTTTATTACGTTAATGATACTGTTTAATTTATATAAACAAAACAGTGTATCATCAGCATAGAGTGATAAGAAACAAACAATTCACAGATATGATTGAGGAAAAGACTTATGGTACTTCATAAAAGTTGAAGAGTTTTATTTTTATTTAGTCTTTCAGGTTTGCTTGAGTTAGTTTGACATGTGAGTAAGTAGGTTAACTTTTATTTAGATGTTTTTCTTTTGTTTTGGTCTTAATGAGATTAATTGGTTTTTTGTTTGTTTTTTTTTAGTTTTCCTTACTGTTTTTCCATTAAATTAAGATGTTTTAGAGAAAAAAAGTGATTATAAAAACTGAAAAAGGTTATATGACCGAGTACATGACATTTACTATGATTTCTAAATCTTTTGTTAATAAATGGCTCCATGTTCTGTGAGTTGGGTTCATATTCTTTTTCTTCATGAACAATAGAGGAAAAAATAAAACCAGGTGACCGGTTACTTTGTTCACTGGAATTTTTTATGTAGTTTTACTTCATTTAAGTGTTGGTTTTACTCTCAGTGTAATGATAATCCATTATTCTCTGCTGTTTCCGGTTCAGGTCCTGTGGTTGTTCTGAATCCTGTATTTCAGACCTAGGAGGATCCAACTGGTTCAGCCAACGTTATGACCCCAAACAGCAGCCAGTCCTCCGTGATAAAGAAAACAAACTGGACCCAGATGGCCTCAAGTGGTGGCTGGTAAAGATCTGACATGTTCACATATAGATGAGTCAAATACAGTCACGGAAAAATGTATTAGACCACCCCTTGTGTTCTTCAATTTCTTGTTCATCTTAATGCCTGGTACAACTAAAGGTACATTTGTTTGGACAAGTATAATTATAACAACAAAAACAGCTCATAGTAGTTTAATTTCAGAGCTTATATGTAGCCATTTTCAATGTTTTCTTGATAATAACTAAAATAAATTAATTTCCCTACATCAGTAGCTATGGTATTGTACTGCCAAAAACAGTGCTTTTAGGCATTCCATGTTTTTTTTTTCTGTCTGTTTTAGGCACATGATACACACAAGAGTCAGTACTTGATTGCATAACCCTTGTTTTTGATGACTTGATGGTCTAATAATTTTTTCTGCAACTGTATATGTTACAAATATAGGATAACTAAAATGACGAAGAAGTATTCTGAGTTGAGCTGTAGGATCTTGTGAGTTCTGGTGGATTTAATGAAGGGCTTCAGTGATTTGGTTTGAGCAGATTCGAGGGGTTAATTGATTGACTCGGTGTAATAATAATAATAATAATGGATTCGATTTCTATAGCACTTTTCAAGGTACCCAAAGTGCTTTTTTTTGGTGTAGGTGTGACATGTTGGTGACCCAGTATCATGGCTGTATACTTTGTTGTCTTTTAAACTGTATTTGTCTATATGGTCTGTAATGAACCGTCCCATCACTATACAGGATTATACCAAAGTAAAGTCACTGAGCTGTGATCCGTCCATCTGAGGTGTGAGCTGCACTGCAGGCTGATCAGTAAATACTCAGGACATTAAACTCTAAAATAAAGTCTGAACGTCAGCAGTTTGGACCCGAAAACTCACTCATCAACAGACTCAGACCATTAGCAGATTAAAGTCTGAGTCTGTTCCAGTAAAGGCACAGTGTGATGAAGCTACTGCAGTGGAAACGTCAGCTGATGTTTTACCACGACAGCCCCCGGTGGGCGTTGGTGGTACTGCAGGCGATCTTTAACCCTATGAAACCCAAGCATTTACAGTATTGATACAGATTTTCAGTAACCTTCCTTTTACTTTACTGTTTGTCCACTAAATATATGGTAAATTGTTGTGTATTATTGGATAGTTACTGCTCTGTAAATAAGGTAAAAATGAGAAGATACAGATAAAATGTCCACTATTACCCATCAACTGCAAATAACTACAATAATAAAGTGATGAGTACTTGTATGTAGTTATCTCAGTTATTACTACAATAAACTGCTCATAACTACTCTGAACATAACTGAGCTTTCCTTAGTATTTCAGCTGTAGATTGTCTCCATTTACATACCTATTTATCAGTGGTATTTACACAAAAGTACAGATTCTGTTTAACCATGAGTTCTATAATAAATAATAAATGTTTGCCATAAATGTGACTTCTATAATACAATTTGTGTATTAAAATGAATGACAAAAACAATAACAAACATAATTTTCTTGAGCAGATAACATAAGTTAAAAGCATAAATATTTGGAAAATAAGGTTAAAAAAAAAAAGTATGTGTTGAAGGACTGTTAGGTTGAATTTAGGCTGAAAATGGCATGTAAAAATATAACGTTTATTTTTCATTTGTTTAGAGCTTAATGATCACTAAGGACAAGCCCCAGCTCTCAGTCATGTTTAGATTTTACATCTTAATTCAACATAATTACAATAATTACATATTAATAATGTGTTGAAATGATAATAACAGATGAACGGAACAAAATGTAATAAAAAACAGTTTCATCCAAACACAGAGTAATTTCTGATTGTGTTTTTTAAGCTGACCTGTAGGTAGAATGCAGCTACACTTAAATGTATGGGTCAGGTAAATTCAGGAGATAAATTAAAAACAAATTGTATAGGTTGAGTGTTTGAAAATCTTTGAGCATCAGTTTCATTGACTGTATTGAATATTTACTATGAGCAGTTCAGTGAATAGGTGAACATGTGGATAACTGCTGATATGATAGGTAGAAAGAACACTGTTCATTGCAGCTGTATGTTTGTCCTTCAGGGTCTTCAGCGGTCCGGAAATGACCGCACTTTGGAGGAAGTGATATCGGAGATGTTTCGGGTCATCTACCCAACCACTGTGGACTTCCGGCCCCTCCCCTCCCGTTGCCGTAAATGCGCTGTGGTCGGTAACTCTGGAAACCTGCGACAGTCGGGACACGGACCACTGATCGACTCTCACGACTTTGTGATCCGGTTCGTATGAACAACACGACCAATTAAACCTTGACTCTACCAGAGTTAATGAACATGTCATGACAGTTTGATTTTAAAATGGTTTTATCATGAAACCTTTATACCATGTATCTTAAAGGAGTGATATTTTGCTTTTTTAAATGGAATTATGCATTTTAAAACATTTCCTTGTGGTCTACATAAACTGTAAATGCACCGCTTGGCTCTGAATTCTTCATTCATTCAACTCCACAGGTCCATCTTCAACCCTATTTCTGAGTAATGACACCAGAAAGGTCATTTTCAGCGCTGGCCCTTTAAATGCACGAGCCATTTCACACCCCACCCCCTCCAGGCTGTTGACCATGCTTTCTGTCCCATTCCACCACTTGTGTTCCTTAATACAACCAACAACTGAACATTTTAGGTAATTGGCTAGGTAGTTTGGACATATTTTCAGTTTTTATTACAACCGCTGCTGCTGATAAACAATTATCTCCTACTCGTCCGGAAGTCTTGACCTTATATGTGCAAATGTCATGATGTAACTACTTGTAAAACGTAACAAATTAAGCAGGAATTAAAACAGGTTGTAGAAATCCACTCGATTTTGTCTAAATGAATATAAAGATAGCTTTGAAGCACCTGGAGGGTTCAAATTCAAACTTTATTAAGTATTGGGGCCCAAATACACAAATAAATGAACTAAAGACTAATAAAAGTGGGTTTAGATAAATATGAGCCCTTTAATATACGTAGAGTTTCCACCTGTAAGTCAGGTGGACTTTCATGCAAAGACACTCACCAGTTTAGTTTTAATCATTGTGATGCTCCCTGCTGTGCCCACCATAGTTCTGCCACCTTTCCTTTGTCCAGGTGTAGGGTGTCCCATGCGGGAAGCTGATTTAGTGGCAGTCGGCTCCTTTTATTGCCGCTGACCACGTTTTACAACCTGGCTCCACTTTGGTGATCTGGGTGGTAGTAGGGGCTTTGTTCCGCTGGTGCATAGCGCCCTCGCCATGGCAAGTGACGGTTCCTCGGTCTCATTGAGGTTGAGCCCCGCGACCAAAGCTTGGGCCTGGTGTGCTCGAGCCAGTAAAGCCAGGGTTCGCACACAGTTCCAGGGCCACACCCGGCTGCTCACATCCGTCTGACAGCCCGGAGTGCCTCTGACTACAGCCTTGAAGGCCTCTGACTACAACCTGGAAGGCTTCTGACTACTGCCTGGAGTGTCTCGGTCTACAACTTTAAGGGCCTCTGACTACTGCCTGGAGTGCCTCTGTCTACAACCTGAAGGGCTTCTGACTACTGCCTGGAGTGTCTTGGTCTACAACCTGAAGGGTCTCGGACTACTGCCTGGAGTGTCTCGGTCTACAACCTGAAGGGACTCTGACTACAGCCTGGAGTGCCTCTGACTAAAGCCTGGAGGTGTACCGTCTACCTCATGGCAGTGATTTCAACATGAAGGTTCTCCATTTGACGGAGCAGGGTGCATAAGGCCATGTTTGTAGAAGTCACTGGGGGCAGTTCATCCAAGTAGTGAGGCACAAATGTCAGGATATTGTCCATTCTACACTTTGACACAGGCTTTGACATTAACGTACAAGCGGAGAGAGACGGAAGGTGAGCCGCGCGCTGATTGGTTGATCGATCCACGTGACCACCCGCCTCCATACTATATAAATTTACCTGGTAGAATTGAGTCAAACAGCGAAACTTAACAAAACCGTACCCACGGACCCTTTCGATTGAAACTAATGCTCCTAATAAATATAGCCTCTGTCTCTATCCGCATGTTCTTACCGTCTTTATTCACTCCTTTATGACAGATGTTCCGCTGTCTAGTGGCGCAGAGTTCAAACTGCGTTTTCTTTGACGTTTCCATCCCCTCGGAATCAAAGGTGTTGGACAGTTTCATCCTGACTCAACGGCCTTAGTTTCATAGAGAGGAAATGTAAAGATTCATCCTCCACTGTAATTTTGCCATCAATGCTTGTATAAATCTCTGGTTTTAATCGAATCTTGTCAAACAGGAGCCGCAGACATGCGTGCCACCATCCCGTCCGCCATCTTGCAGCTGATGGGATGATCACCATGACTACTGTGAAAAAAAAAAAACAAGGGATATTTCACACTTAGGCAGAAAAAAATGTAAACGTATCAGCAGATTCAACTAATTTCAACAAATGCATCAATAAATGTATACATAATATACATAAACTGTATGTGTGACTTATTTAAGAAGACACACTCGTTTATTCTAATGCCACATAGTGATTCCCATGGTGCATTTTTAATGAATAAAATATACAGGCCTGTTTGGTAATCTCCAGTTAAAATATCACCTTTGCTCTACCTTTTGTTTGGTCTTAACATTTCTATTTCTCCAGTCAGATTAATAATATCTATCAATAAAACCAGGAGTTCCACTCAGTTCATTAATAAACAATACTGTCAAACGACCAGTGGAACCATGAACATATTACAACCAGGTTGACACTGAACCGTCATATATATTTTTTGCCGTTGATTGAATTAATTATTCATTCCAGATCCACTTCACATGTAACATCTCATCTTCCTCTTCTTCCTCCTCAGTATGAATAAGGCGGTGACGCGAGGCTTTCAGAAGGACGTGGGGAATCGGACAACGCATCACTTCCTGTATCCAGAGAGCGCCGTGGATGTGGGTGGCGGCATCAGCCTCGTCCTGCTGCCCTTCAAACTCAGAGACCTGGAGTGGTTGACCAGCGCTCTGTCCACCGGACAAGTCAAAATGTATGAAGAATATCTATGAATATACATGTTCAGGTCAAAATGTACGAAGAAAAAGTACAAATATACGTGTTCAGGTCAAAATATATGAAGAAAATCTACAAATATGTGTTCAGGTCAAAAATGTACAAAGAAAATCTACAAATACACGTGTCCAGGTCAAAATATATGGAGAAAATCTAAAATATCTGTCCAGGTCAACATGTACAAAGAAAAAGTAGAAATATGTGTTCAGGCCAAAATGTTTTTAAAACATATATAAATAATTATTACTCTCAAATATCCACCGTTGACCAAAACCATCTATTGATGTAAATGTTTAATACCTGTTAATCCACTAATTCTACCAATACATGTAAACAATTGGTGTAAAATTCAGTTTGTCATCTTTTCATGGTCATCAGATATGATGTGTTTTATTTCCAGGACCTACATGAGAGTAAAAGACAGAATAGAAGCCGATAAAGACAAGGTAAATAAAACCTTGTCTCTGTTGTTATATTGTTGTTCTCCTCTTTCATTATTTCATTCTTTTCGACTTCCCAACATTCTCAGAAACAGACATTATGTCATTGGCATGTTTCCATGGTAACACTGTGTTGCATTTAGGTTCTGGTGGTAAACCCTGGATTCTTTAAATATGTTCACGATCACTGGACGGAACATCACGGCCGCTACCCGTCCACCGGCATGTTGGCCATCATCTTCGCACTGCACATCTGTGACCAGGTAAGGAAGGGGCGGAGTTTATGACGTATTACTTCACATACAACGGACAGACCATTAGGTCAGCGTCATTCCTCAGTGGTGCGTTCAGGGACCTGACGGAATTAAATCAAACTGGTTTTGTTCCAATTTCATCAGGATTCATTGATGGTTTAAGTCATACAAATGGATTTTATGGGTTTTTCAGGTGGAGGCGCCGTCTGGTGAAGGAATTAATAGAGTCATTCATGTTACAGACGATTTATCCGTTTTTTGGTTTTTTTAAAATCATTTTATATGACAGTTCAGATTCATCTGTGTTTTAACTGAGCAGTGAAATAGAAAACTGAAACATGAGAATCACTGAGTCGGTTCAGTCGTGAGCCCAGTGAAGGTTTTCAAACATAGTCAGTATTTTAGGGATTTATATGAACTAGAAATGGCAGGTTTTTTTCTCTTTATGTGTCTATATTCTGTTTTCTGTCTTCCCTGCACTTCGTTTTTGTGTTTGCTGCTGTCAACTGTGTAATTTCCCATGGTCAGGTCAATAAAGTCTTATAACTATGTTCATGTTGTTTGTGATGTCACTTCCTGTCCGTGCAGGTCTCGGTTTTCGGTTACGGTGCTGATCAACAGGGGAACTGGCACCACTACTGGGAGGAGAACCGCTACGCCGGCGCCTTCAGGAAGACTGGCGTCCACAGTGCCGACTTCGAGACCCAAGTCATCCACCGCCTCGCCGAGGAGAATAAGATCAACCTGCACCTCTGACCTCTGACCTGTCATCTGGACAGAGTCTGGATCTGGATTGGGATCAGCTCTGGGGATCATTGTGTGTGACAGACGTGGTTTTCTGTGGATTTGTCTTTCTCAGACACCTGATCTACCTGTGGGCAGAGTTCGGTGAATAGAAGCACCTTAAATATCGTGTGAGAGGTGCTTATATCAGTGGGAGGGGCCTATCTCTAATGTGAGTTAAATATATTCGTGTGCTGGTTCAGATCAACTTGCTGTCTGCGACCGTGAGAATTTAACCACAACAAACTCCCAAGTGGAAAAAAACCACCATGTTTTTTTATATACATTTTATAGAATTTTATAGATATTAATGGGGATAACCTCTTTTTTTAATCACAGCACTTTTATCTGAAGAAGTACGACATCGTGTTATAGGTTTTTTAGGGAAAACACAAGACAGGAGGCTGTAGGAGGGAGGGGTTTTGAGGAAATGGCTGATAATTTACAACAAAAAAGAGAAAATGGATGACGACTAGTTTGTTCCAAACATCTCAACAAATCTATGCGCAATCAACCTGATAAAACTGAATGTTTATTTCTCCTGGACCACATTCAGATCCCACTTAACACTTTATCTTTTTATGCCTAACCTGACTTCTGATGGGTTTTTTTCTGATACTTTGTGACATAAATGTTTAAATTCCAGACTTTTTCACCTGCTCCTCCTGTTCGTTTCACCTAAAGCGTCTCTAACACGTTGTCGTACTAAAATGTGTCTTCTCTTTGTATTTTATATCTTTCTTATTCCATCCATTTATCCTAACTCGAGCCGTCCTCAAAGACTGAAGCAGGACGCAGAGATATCCTGTCAAATCCACTTTTTTGTATTAATGTCCTTCCTGACCATATATGGAGTGGAATGGGAGGAGCCTGTGTCGAGTGGGAAGAGCCTGTGTTTGGTTCTCAGCCTGTGATTGGACCGTGTTGAATAGGTGTGTTTTCCTGCTGACAGTCAACGTGAGCCGTCAAATCTGAAAAACTGAAAAGCATGAGACGAGGCGACTTTGACAAAGGTTTATTGAAGGAAACGTGGTCAGAGTCCAAAACGGAACTTAACCAAAACCGCCGTCCATGTACCAGGAGTCAGCCGAATTCCCGCTGAACACCTGAACTGTGAGCGAGGTTTCTTTTATACTCATGAGGAGGGCGCCGTCTGATTGGCTGTGAAATGTCAACCAATCAGGTGGCAGCGTCCTCGTGAACATTAATGACCTGAAAATAGAAAACTCGTGAGCTGTGAATGTTTGACAGTTTGAATGTTCGTCTCCAGTTTTCAGGACGTTTTCATAACAGTTTCATCAGTTAAATTCTGTTTGTCTCATGGAGAAGTTGGACTATTAAAAGGTTCTACACAAGACTTATTGGATGAAAAAAAGCCGTCATTCATCTCATGCATCGTTTTTATGTTCATAATTTGTCTCGTTTAGATGAAGTGGACAAAAGCGGTGCAAAAGATAAAAAACTTGTCATTTGTCTTCTTTTGTTTTTTTGTGACATTTGTTTTGTTGTTAAAGTCTATCTTTTGTTTTATTTCATTTTTTGTGTCGCTTTTGTCCGGTTTTCGTCGTTTTCATCAGGTTTCGTCTTTAAAGTCGTTTCATATTTTACATTGATTTGTCTTGTTTTGTCATTTTTATCTCTTTTTAAATTCATCTCGGTTTTGAATTTGTTTAAGCTTTTTACATAATTTTCATCTTGTTTTGTCTTTCATGTCATTTTCTTGACATTTCTTCTTTTCCGTTTCTTATCATTTGGGCTAAAATAGGCCTTGATGTGACGGCGCCAAGCGAAGTAAAATAAAATACTGGCTAATTCATTTCAGTTGTTAAAACTAAAGTCACAAGTCTTGAAAATGTCTGAGGTAGAAAGTCCAGATACTTGTGTTAATATGGAGTAAATAAGTAAATAAATACTCGCGTGCAGATACTGAAACTTCATGAAGTACTTGTATTTTCAGACTAATGTTTATGTGAAACCGTCCTGAAGCTGAAGCTCAGTAAAGCCTGTGTCACTGAGCGACTCGGCAGCGTTTTCAGCTGCTGAAGTTCGTTCTGGTGCAGGAAGAAGCTTTGTTTTAGTTTGAAGCCTTAACAATCAGAAATGCTGAGTCATGTTCTGACGCTGCAGCCGACGTCAAACAGGAAAAAGGTAACGAGAACCTGCCCTTTGGTCCCATGTGCAGAGTTAAGGATCTTAAATCTCAGGAGGTTTTTGGTTTTAAGACGTCGAAGCAGCAGCCGTCAGGATCCTGAGCTGGATCACAAACAGGTTCACGTGGAAACTGTTCATCAAAACAACCAATCAGCTGAGCAGAATCTGACCATGTGATCTGTCTGTCGACTCTGACCAAAACATGCCGTTTGTTCAGTTAACGCGAGGGGTGCAACGGTTCTGAACGGCCACAAAACTAACGGCGTTCATTAAAATACGAGCTGGTTTACTGAAAATGAGATTAATTAACCAAATGCAATGTGAATCAATGAACTATTTCACACATGAACCAGGTCTGGGTGATGAAACAATCATTATTAGAAACATTTTCTTCACACTGTCAGGAAAAAAAACACTGGTAGTTCAATATCTGATAAATGTTTCAGTGTTTTCTTGTTGAAAACGATTGGTTTAATGCTGTTAAAGCCAGTAAATCCAACTAAATAAAACAAAATCAGCAGTAAATCATCAAATTAGTGAAGAGATATATGGTTTGAACATTACTTCTTGATGCATCTTTTACATTCTGTGTCTTATATTTTCAACTTTTTTTACACTATGTTGAGTTCATCTTCATATTTTAGCATCTCTTACAACTTTCTGTTGTGTCATTTACTGTATTTCAGTATCTTGAATTTTCTACATGTTTTAAGTCATTTTCTTTAATCTTTTAGTAATAATTGAAAACTACAAATAACCTGATTATTTAACTTGGTTTCTTCAGCTTTCAATGTGGGTAAAAAAAAAAAAACTTTAACTTTATGTGTAGAGAAATAAACTTAAAATAATAAATTAATGATGAAAATGTTTTTGCCACATCGCCCACTCCTCTAAACTAATTCACAAACATCAGTGCTGTTTGTTCGGTGGTTTTTCAAGAAGCGTTGCACTCCTATTAACAGCTTTAATTAATATTTTCACTGTGACTGATGAGCGCGTTTCAACCTGCTGAGCATTGTACATTCATAGAAACCAAACAGACACCAGCTGTCACTGTAAAGCAAATAAAGAATATTAGAAAAACCATTCAGAGCTGTGTTTTCTGTCATTAACTCATGTGCAGGTAAAGTTTGTCCTGAAACAGCAGGAAACGACTGTTACTGCAACAAAATGGATTAGAACAAATTAAATCATAGAGACATCACAAAATGCAGTTACGTTTTAGACTTAAACTGATTTTTCATTAACAATCTGTAAAAGTAACACCATACTCATTCAACCAATTGGTCCGATATCAAGTTTTTTTTCTTTTTTACGATAAATTAGTTGTTTTTTTTTTTTTTTTCTTATTACTGGCATGAACTATAACCGGTCTCAGACTCCCTTCAGATTTATATTTTTGTTTTGTGATGGAATTAATTGCAGATTGTATGATGCAGACTTAGTTTCATTACAGATTTTCTCTTGTTATTTATCGTTACTTTGCTGCAGTAACACGCTGCTGGTTCTCCTCACCGAGTTGATATGATATGTTGAAGTTGTTGAAGGCAGCAAGAGGCGTCGACTCAGTCTGGTTTCAGGCTCCGCCTCCTTTAAAGTCTGCAGACCAATCACATCCAAGCGGGTCGACAAGGCAGTGAATGTCATTGGTTGATTCTAGACTGGCCTGAAGTTACAGAAGACGGCGGCTGTGCTTAGTATCCCAGAATCCTTTGTGCTCAGGTTGTTCAATCGGAAATAAATAAATAAATAAATAGGTTGAATAAATAAAAGTTTTACAGGTGACTTTCGAAATAAAAGTCCAGGGTTTTTGTTTTGAAATGTCGTCACCTGGTAAGTTTGTAAATATTCAAATGCACACTGAAGCCATTTCCATAGCAACAGTGGCCGCAACCCGAGGGGTCATCTGTAAGGTCTCCATGGTGACGGAGCCGGTTGCTATGACAACAAACTATCTCCATGTGGTATTTCAATTTGTATCCAACCGGTGGATCTTTGACAGAAGAGGAGTCGGGTTTTGGTTCTGATCCAGGACCGGTTCTGGTTCCGGCTGGTCTGGGTCCGTGCAGGTCCACCTCAGTCTGACAGCAGCTGGACAAACGAAGACGGGAACAAACCCCTCTGGTCCGGCTCGTCCTCGATGTAACCGTGCTGCAAACACATGTTTATATGTACATACATGTGATAATAGGCTCCGCCCACTGAGGTCTACTGATCACATGACTGGCTATTCTAGGTATAAGCTTTCATTTTATTTTATATTTAAAACGCTGTCAGATAAATGTTTTCCATGCAAATAATTTCCTCAAAGTTAAATCACAGACCAACCAATCACAGCAAAGGGTGATCCATGACAGCCAATCAGAGAGCAGGACGTTGGTAATGGAACATACCCACCAGTCGCTGTCGTCCTGTCCCAGAACAACCAGGACCTGACCCTCGGAGAAGCTCAGTTCGTCGTAGTGATCGGCCTGACAGTCGTAGAGCGCCTGAACCCGACGAGACGCTGCCGACGAACCGCGAGGCTGAATGAAAACAGGAGGAATTCAACAAACATCGACCGGAAACTAAATGAAGATTAAGCATTAATTTAAGAAACATTTAGCGTGAATTAAGGGACTATTTAGCATGAATAAAAGATCTGTTTAGCATAAATTATGGATACATTTAGTGTAAATAAAGGAACCTTTTAGCGTGATTTAAGGAAATATTTAGCGTAAATAAAGGAACCATTTTGCTTGAATTATTCAAAGATTTAGCTTTAATTTAAGAAACATTAAGCATGAATTAACCAAACATTGAGCGTGAAATATACCCAGATTTTGCATAAATTAAACAAACATATAGGATGACTTTTAGAAAACATTAACATGGATCTAAACCAACAGTTCATGTCATATTAAATGAGAAAACACGTAGATGTTTGGTGCTTTAACATTAATCACATATTGTTACTGGTTTTATGTGAATTACTGAATATACATAAGATCAATGGACTGACCAGTGATCTGCGAGGAAGCGGCTGGGGGGCGGGGCCTCTGCTGTTGCAGTCGAAGCTCTGCGAACGCTGACTGGTGGGTGATCCATTGGATGGAGCTTTGTTGGAGGAATGTGAGAAGTGGGAAGAGCTATTATCACTGTCAGCGCGTCGAAAACCTCCAAAAAAAAAAAAAAACAGATTTAAGAATTTAACGAAAAACCAGAGAAAAGATGTTGAGCTGATGTGAGTGAGTTTTACCTCTGTCTGGACGTTCATTCACTGAGCCGAGAGGAGACGACGGACTAAAAAAACACAGAGGCCGTTCAGTTTCTGTCCTGCAGACGTCAGTCGAGTCAAGCTGAATTTCATTTATTAGCTTTTAATTACATAAAGTTCACATTTTTTCACAGAAGATGAAGATTTATCATTATGTCACTATTTTATTCATCATTCTGGGATCATCAGACGCCAGATCTATTTATCTGTTTCCAGGTTCTTAAAGACATAGATTAACTCATTTTATTATCCCTGTAGGGAACTTCAGTCTCGGCATTTTACCCATAATACCTAGCATGAGCATTATCAATTAGCATTAGCACATAGCAAGCGTCATCAAGGGACGATTTGAGTCTCGTGTGCATTGAAGCATTTATCTGTCGGCCATCTTTCATGAGTTGCTAGAACAAATCATACCCTGCGCCGCTCAGTTTTCCCCAGATTTAGATCACAACGTTTGTGATCTAGACAGGCTGTCAGCTGTGAAAGAAACCAAAAGTAGGATATAAACTGAGGCTCCAAATCACTTCTGATCACTAGAAAGATACTTCTTGAACCTAAAGTCGTTGTATTTTTATATAATTTGAGTGATTTGTCCTCGTGAGGTTGCCGTAGCGACACGTAAAAGATGGCCGACAGAGATAAATGCTTCTATGCATGCGTGGCTCACATGGTGCCAAGACTCAAATTGTCCCTTGACACACGTTATTAGCAGTGAGCTGCCACTCAAGGTGTTCAAGGACCAACTCCAGATCTTCATCAGCACCGTGGTAAAGGACACCGACAGGAGAATTAACATGTATGTAAATCTATATGTAAATTAATAAACCGTTATGCAGATACACGCAGAAAGTCAAACCCAGAACCTTCTCGCTGTGACATTAAAGGACTAACAACTACACCGCTGCGCTGCCCAGAGGAACTAAAGCAGCATGAGAAGCTGGAGGAAATATGGCTGTGTCACTTTAAGTTTAAGTTAAGATAAGTTTTATGCAATTTTTGGTAAATGAGCTGTGAAGCTTGTGTTGATACTCACACACACTTCTTGAAGGACGACTCTGCTCCGCTGTAGATCCTCGGACTGGTCGGTAACAAAGGATCTGATGAACGCAACGACAGAACACAGAGCTGTATTAAAACTGAAGGAAAGTCTGGTGCTCTAACATGAAAATTAAACAAACTAAAAACTCCAATAAACAAGTTGACCTGAATAAAACTAAAATTGAACATCAGGTAAAATCAGCTTCTTCTGATGAAAAAAATGTCTTTATACATAATAGGACCTTAAATAAATTACACTTCATCCTTCATTCATCCCTTTTCTACAGAAGAGGATTAGGGCCACTGGTAAAAAAAATAAATAAATAAAATTAAGGTCCAATATATTTTTTTAATTATTATTTTGAGAAAAAAAGTCAGAATTCTGAGATTAAAGCCAGACTTCTGACTTTTTTCTCAGAATAACAATAAAAATATATATATTGGACCTTAATTTTTTTTGTTTTCCCAGTGGCCCTAATCGTCTTCCGTACTTTTCACCTCATATAAATAGAGATTTTCCTCATGAAAAAATGAGCAGCAACATTTAATCTAAATGAAAAATCATTTATCCGCTGATGAAATGATCCGTTGTAGTTTTCCATGATATTACCATGTTTGTTGGACTCGGAGCAGCTCCTCTTGTGTCGGACGGCGATAGGAGGGGGTGGGGTCGACCTCTTGTTTCCTGGTGAAGTGAAGAAGACCTCCCCCTCTTCATCGTCTTCCTCTGCAGCTGGAGGAGGGGGAGGGGGGACGCCTGGCGCTGCAGGGGTTAAAACAGAAAACAGTCAAAACATCTACACTTCATGTCCTCTGTAACTGATGTCGATCTTTTTTCTCTATCTTCGATTTCTTTTCCTTATATTTGTCACTTCCTGATCTGAACCAGAACCTGGTTTATTCAACATGTGTGAAAATATTTTTAATTTCTCAGTATTTAGAAATTATTCACAGCAGTTTCTGGGATTAGGAGAGTTTGACTCAGTGGGTTTGCCACCTGAGATAAAAGCAAATAATTGTATTGATTTTTATTTGGCTTTGTTTGATTTTTTCTTGCTGATGACGAAAAATGCATTTCTTATTACAAGTGAATAAAGTGGATATGTATAATTATTACTATTATTATTATTAATAATATAAGAATAAGAATAATAAATTGCATTTATAAAGCACTTTTCATTCAAATGAATCTCGAAGTGCTACAGAAAAAAGAAAGCCCTATGTTTAAAAAAAAATCTACTTTAAATCACTACATTAAAATAAAATATTACTTGTAAAACAAAACTTAATGATGGGCCATAAAAAGCCTGTTTAAAATTTGGTACATTAGCTAATGAGCTTACAGCGGCTAATGTTAGCAAAGTAACAGCAGATCAACGACACTTCAACTACAGGCGAAACGTCCCAAACTGTCCTGTTTCACTGTGGATGAGAATTTATCAGCTAGCCTAGAGCTAATTAGCTTTAGCTTTGATGACATGTATCGCTGTAGGCAAATCCATGGCATCAGTTCCCTGATGTTGCAGATCGTTATGCTACGTTTACAACACTTGGTTCAGAGTTTCATCGATGTGATGGTAGAGATTAGTGATGTACAGTGAGTTTGGTTTTAATGTTGTAAAGATGAAGAAAAGTGTGTTTAGTCCATGGTTTGACATTGTTATTACATTTCATTAATTCTAACATTGTTAATAAAGTTGCACAAACTGTCGCTAGCAAGTTAACAGTTATTTTAACAGATTTGTGTCTTTTAGAAAACATCGTCCGGAGCCTATATTTGTTTAGTTAATTAATGAAATATAGTCTCTAATAAAGATCAGGTAGAAACACAGAAGTAGTGATTGGATGTGACTCTGACCTTTGACCCTGGGGGGTAGAGGGGGTGCAGGGGAGGAGGGTGGCGGCGGAGGGGGGCTGGGGACGGAGCCTGCGGTCCGTCCATGGAGCTCCATGGCCATGGCGAGCCTCCGGCCGACGCTGAGCAGACCGCCGGCCGCCACAGTTGGAGCGATGGCGGGCCGCGACGAGAACGAGAAGGAGGACGAGAAGGAAGAGGAGGAGGAGGAGGACCGCTCCTTCTTCACGGGACCATTCTGGAACACACAGCATCATGGGTAATGTAGTGTTTAGAGTGATCTGAGTTAAAAACCCCATGTTATGTACTACATTACCGAAACTGAAATGTTTTTGTGCCAAGGAACAGTCGATTGTGTATATGTGACTTCCTGAAAGCTTCCTTATCAGATGAGGGTGCGTAACCACGGTAACCAGCCAGACTCCTCTGTATGTGTGTAATATGACTACAGACTACTAGGCTGCGTTCACTTTGTGTCACTGTCCATTGTTGGAGCTACTGCATTGAATTATGGGATATTTTTGTTGATGAAGTATCCACAACGTGCATACTGTAACTATGTAACTACGTGGAAAAAGTACGGAACCTCACGCACTACCGTAGGTGTGCACTGGTTCAATCAGTTGCCTGTTGCCATGGTTACCTTTTCATCAAAGTCATCATCGCTATCGTAGACGTCATCATGTCGAAGCCTCCACTCGTACTCAACATGGACGTGATGGTCAAACTGGTTGGACTGGGCCTGCTGCAGCTGCACGCACACACACACACACACACACACACACATCAGTAAATACTACAGTACCCATGAGCCTCAGGTTTGAAACTGAACAAAAATAATATAGAAAATAATCAGGAAAATTAAAATTAAACAAAATAATAATCCCTAAAAAGTAACAAAATTAAGAAAATAATGAACAGAAATGATCAAAACTAAAGAAAATAAAGATTAAATGATCAGTATTATCATATAGTATCCTTACATCAGAAAAAGCCTCTGTCAGTACTGTACAGTGTTGGTTTAGGTTAATATTTTAACTTTATTGACCAGTTTAAAATATTTCTTATGAAAATAAAAGTTATCAAATGTAATAAGTGATACTGAAATATCAAAATAAAAGGGACTTCAGTCTGATTTAATTAATGGACTCAACTCAAATTCTGATAAAAGTTACACTCATTTGTATTTTAATGACAAAAAATGACAGAAACACAGAAATCTGGACATTCCTGCAGGATCTGCTCATCTGTTAAACCACTAAATGTAACTGAGGCATTATGTCAACCCATGGCACAACCCAATAAAAAGGCGCGAGCTCATCAAACTGGGACAGAACTCACCAGCGCCTCACAGTGGCTGTGCTTCAACCTGCGGCTCATGTCCAGCGCGGTCTCACCCAATTCATTCTCTGGAAATAAATAAATAAACAGTTAAACACACAACATTCTGAGGGTGTAATCAAACCACAGTGTGCGTCTTTGTGTATTACTGATGTGTGTGTTGGCTCTGGCTCTCAGCAGGAGTTTAACGCAGTCGATCTTGTTGTGCAAACAGCTGTAATGCAGCGCTGTGTTTCCTGAAGACGTCTGGCTGTCCACATTAGAGCTGAAACACACAGAACAATTAACCCTTTATTGGGCAAGTGACTATTTTTGGTCACATACAGCGTTTTAAAGTTGTGTAAATTATCTTTGTGAGATAAACAAAGATGCAACAGTTAATTCACATGCCCACCATTATTTACTATAAGACTATTATATCCTATGCATATCTTATTTCATATATTGGCCGATATATCAGTTATCAGCAAATATATCGGATATTGACTTTTTTTAGCCCGCAATATCGGTATCAGCCCCAAAAATCCCTTATCGGTCAGGTTCTA